>MEHQ01001857.1:0-271084 GCA_008828725.1 Saccharina japonica
AAGGTGAGTGCTAACGGCACATAGCACAACGTTCGGTGTCACGCACGGACATTCCCGAAAGCTGTTCTTTATGTGGTCGTGTGAAGGTAACTTATTGAATCTTTAGCTGCAGCGGAGGGTGAGATGATTAGATACGAATCGAAGGCCACTCTGCATTCCGAACCTTGTATTTGTTGTGCGATACGTCGGGTGTGGCAGTCACCACAGCAGCGTGACCGGCGAGCTGCCATCGGGACACATGCAGGCGGTTACCAAGTTCTTACACAGGTTCAGAAGGTTCATAAACCACAAAGTCACGTGGGAGATCCCTGAGCGTTAACCCACCACGATGACCTGCCTCACGTCTTGCCTTTCAAGCAATACGGCATCATACATGTTTCAGCAACCCATTATGTTGGCCAATATATCTGGGGCAGAGTTTAGAGATTAGCCATTAAGCTTCCCAGCAGTTTGTCGCTTCGGCCCTGACCCTCAGCTACGTCATCGTGCGTACCTAGTAATCGTAGTGTATGTCTACTGGAAAGCTACGAGTACTCGCAGGAGACACACCGTGAGACCTGGGGTCACCGCTCGAGCATGTCACTGGACACGGAGAGAGGAGATCCGACAGTACAGAAACGCAATGCATGAAAGCGCACAAAATCCCGCTGCGGGCACACACGTTCCTCCGCTTCCCGCTTTTCTTTTACCTCGAGACTTGGCGCTTGTGAGTTGGTTTGGTTCATATTGTATATTTGATCTCACGTTCGATGTGTCTGGTATCGAAACGTGTTGATATGTATATCCCCTATAACCCCGTGTTTCGAATGCAGACGCTGAATAAATGATTCGATGTACATAGTCTATACGTATCACATTATATATTTTCTATCTGGCACATGATATCATATATAATTCATTTTTCCATCTGGCAATGTGCAGCGCCTCTTCCTATCACATCATCCACATGTACGCCATTGTTTTTCGGGTGAAACTTCGGTAGAATCCTACCAAAACATCGGAATCGTCTCAACTCCATTGCGTTTTAGTATCGATATCGTGTCGAACTCTATTTACTGTGTGGTTCAATCCCCAACACCACCAATGTCGGCACTACTGTTCGTCAACGTAGGGGTGATACAACAAAACAAGAGTTGGTGTGTTCTTCGTTGATGTTGTCTTCACATCTTGGGCCTTGCCGGTCTCTCTATCCAGTACCTCCATCTGTCCGCACTAATCCAGCACTTGACGCGGTCTATTCCCGTGGTCACAGGCTAACTTACCCAAAAACGTTACACTGAAATAAACGTGGAACCGCAAGGGTCCGCAAAGCGATCCAAGCCCGTCAAAAACAGATAGTCTGGAGCCCTCCGCTCCCCTCTACACGCTACGTGAAGGTACAAATAAAACCGGAAAGGTCAACGTCACCAATCGGGGGTATACGCCCCCTGGTTCTATCTTGGTGGCTCCTATAATGCCGGGGTGTTCCGTGCCGGGTTCACGCTGGTCAGGCAAAGAAATCGAGTCCTCCACACCGACTATTTACGCAGACGTGATACGAGGGGAGGGAACTATGGTCCCGCGCTACTGATGTACCCCCGGCCTGCGAGCAGTGTAACTGCAAAAGGTCAAAAAAAGCGAAGGGAAAAAGACAAAGACAAAGACAAAGACAAAGACAAAGACAAAGAGACAAGCCAAAAGTGCAAACAAACACTGAAACAAACAAGACCACAGAGATAGCACAGACACGTCATCCTGAGGGGGGGGTGAAATGGTGCAGCGATGGGGGGAAGGGAAAAAAACAAAAAATAGTCCAGGAGAGTCAATCCGGCACATATCGCGCCACTCGGTCCGCCATTTCTCGCTTGTTTTCTTGCCTCGCCGATTCGTCCTACTTCCGCACCCCTCCCGTCCCGTTGGTTTTTGTCATCTCTATAGTAATCGAGATATATACGATGCACATGTACTGTATAAAATGCGAGTTGACGATAGTACTGGTGTAGGGCGTCGGAATAACGTCGTTACATTTTTTCTGAGAGCGCCTTCGTGGCGTGGGTAGGCGGAATCCGACGCAAGTCGAAGAGGGAAGAAATCGCTAAAATCTTCTCGCGATAAAAATCCAAGGCACGTACCGTAGTGGGAATGGGTGGGAAAAGCCTACTCAGTGACCACGGATCTGAGTTACGACTAAAGAGGGAGAGAGAAAAGAAGGGCGAAGATAATAAATGGGATGGACAAAAAAACAAAACAAGGAGAAGCGTGAACCTGCGCTTTTTCTAGACGCTAGCGCCAGCTTTTCGCATCGCCTTCCTCGGCTTGGAGCATCGCGATGGAATAACAACATGTTTAATCTTTCTAACACCGGAACCGAACCGACGTAATTTGAATGCAAGTAATGTGTATTTATTGTGTTGCAATGTTGCAATCGGTCGCCCCGATGGTCTAGAGGTAACCTCGAACGCTTCTAGACGTTGATGTCTGGGATTTAAATCTCACGTGGGTTGCACTTTTGAGTTTATTTGCAAAAATAAAGAAATAAAACGGAATCAACTGCTGAGAGCGCCTAGTAGCGCGGGTAGGCACAATTCGGTGGGAGTCGACGAGGCAAGAAAAAGCTGAAACCTTCTCGCGATAAAAATGCAAGGCAAGAACCGTAGTGGGGGAGGAGGGAGAGGAGCCTACTTTGTGACGCCCGGATCTGAGTTACGACTAGGGAGGAGAGAGAAAGGAAGGGCGAAGATAATAAATGGGATGGAAAAAAACAAACAAACAAACAAACAAACAATGCTGTGGGGTTGGTTTGGGCACGGCCAAGCATTGTACTCACAGGAAGCACACACTACCATCAACATATATACCTACTTTTATGCTTGTGCATCTTGGAAACATGTGAATCACACATCATCGAGCGCTATCAATATCACACGACGAATGATACAGCAATTTAAAATATCGACAACATTAAATTGTACAAAACATTGGGTGAAATGAATATTCTGTACTCGTACATACATACGAATAATGCTTCTTAAAGGAGTGATGCACTGACGTATTTATACGTAAATGATATATACGTACACACGTTTTTTTTTTTTTCTTTCTGAGCAGTACCGTACAGAACACCTATTAATAATACGAAACAGGAAATCTTGTCCAGGCTGGATTTCTTATTCGAGAGAGGGTGCTTCCTACACAACTTCGATTTAATGACTCCCGAAACAGCCCGAAATTATTATTACCAGGTATAATTTATTTACCTCCAAATCTCAGCCCGGCGTTCTTCTTAGCCTGTTTCTCTTGTACTGTATTTTGGACGAATGCAAACATGGTTTTATTCGTGTAAGGAAGTACTGCTGTGGAGTAGTGCCGTAATGTTACTACCGGTATACTGCTACTATGCAGCCACATTCTGTTGAGAAAGCCAGGCTGCGATTGTTCGAAACAACAATAAAACTCACCCGCGGTTTTCCATGGTCGAAGCTGTATCGGTCGGCGATGACGGCGATGATGATGGTCGCTCAGAGGTCGAACACTAGTCAGCAATTGGCAGAACGACTGTAAACCCGACCCGGTAGTAGTAGATAGATGCTTCGGACGATGAACGGGAGAGTGTTGTGGGAGGAGAGGGCTCAGAGTGTGCAGCTAACTCAGTCTGGTGGAGCTTGATTGAGGTGTTGTGTTGTGGCTGTGGTGGTGATTGCGGTGATTATTATGGCGATGAACGGGCCGAATATGGGTGCACCCCCGCCCTGCATATTGATATATTGACAATCATCCGACCTCCAAGATCATGTTAAACATATATACGTACACACGAGGTACATGCAATTCTCTGAAGAAATGCATGCACTTGATTGTGTTAACCGCCACAAGAATTGCCTTCGAGAGTTATTACGGTGGAGCAAAAGTAACCCCACCGAATATACGTATTAGTTTGGGAAATGGTCATTTGGGGGTATACCCCCTGGTTTTACGGCCATTTGGGGGTAGGGTCAACATGCGCCCGCGGAAAGTGCTCCCGCGGGCCCAAACAGGCCTCAAACGCCATTCCGAAGGCCTGGCGAGATGCCCGAAGCCCATGCCAAGCACGCACATGTTTTTTTTTTTTTTTAGGCACGTCTTTGGGCCTTACAGGACGGCGGCGCACGAGGGAGCAAACTAAGTCCCCCGTTTGACCACATCTCGGGGGGGGATAACCCCACGTACCTACTAAATTTATCTACTCCCCCCGACTGACCACTTTTTCACCCCGTTCGACCGAAACCATACCCCCGTTTGACCATCTGCGACAGCCTCAAAAATGACTACAGCAGTACGTATCCACGTCACCGCCGAACAGACCGAATAGACCACGGGGCGGAACATCCAGAACTCGCGAATAGTCTGGATCGTTTGCCCCCCAAAATATCGGCGGAACAACATAAAAATCAAATCTTTATAGGCGACATACGTATACTAGCCTTTACGTATACTACTACGATCGATCACCTGTTCACCTGCCATCTGTTGTGCACCGTTTCGACAAGTTCATCCGCATTTTTAACAAAAACACTCTCAAATAGAGGCCGTCCCGCGACTTGGAGAAAATTGCTTTTAAAGGCGACAACCTACTGCCAAGAGTACTGGGAGTATTGAGTACACAGGAACCGTTTGGAGTTTGTTACGAGTAATCGTAGCTGCCGTTTCTTCGTGGTTACCCGTAATGTTATAAGTTACCTATGTTACCCGTAATTACCGTAGTTCAAACAAATCACTGCTGAAACGTACCACGCACCGGTACGTTTGTAACCAGGTTCGTTGCGACGCGAAAAAAGCAAGGAAGTCCCTCGACCCCCAACCCGTGGGAAGGACGAACAGGATGAGGGGTCAACACGAACGAAAGGGAAAGGGGAAGAGGGGCGAAACTAACAGATACCGCAAAATAGAGGCTACAGAAAACAGAGGAACCCAAGGCGGCAAGCGGCTCCGGTACTCGTCAATCTCGATCAGTAGTAGAAGTAGTAGTGGTATAGTAGTAGCAGTAGTAGTAGTAGTAGTAGTAGTAGTAGTAGTAGTAGTAGTAGTAGTGGTAGTAGTAGTAGTAGTAGTAGTAGTAGTGGTATAGTAGTAGTAGTAGTAGTAGTAGCCGTAGCAGTAGTAGAAGTAGTATAGTACGAGTAGTATAACATAGGTTAACATATCGTGTGCTCCGTCGCAAGCGGTCTCGGGGGATGGATACGATGGGGGACGGGAGAAAAGCACCTCTCAATAACACTAACGACCGAACGTTGTTCGTGTCCCAGAGACCCCTCCCGTCCGACAAAACCAAGCACCGAGTATCCATGACGCACAGCACCCAGCAACGAAGCACCACGCACCCAGCACGAAACACCCAGCAACACTACGACCCCCTGAGATACGCCGAGCATCTCGTACCCGTATGTGTCCTGCTTCTCACACCACTTGCTTTTCCCATCAGAAGGGCCTACATTTTCTGAGAAGAGCCGATATCTTCATGTCGCCTATAAAGATTTGATTTTTATGTTGTTCCGCCGATATTTTGGGGGGCAAACGATCCAGACTATTCGCGAGTTCTGGATGTTCTGCCCCGCGGTCTATTCGGTCTATTCGGCGGTGACGTGGATACGTACTGCTGTAGTCATTTTTGAGGCTGTCGCAGATCGTCAAACGGGGGTATGGTTTCGGTCGAACGGGGTGAAAAAAGTGGTCAATCGGGGGGAGTAGATAAATTTAGTAGGTACGTGGGGTTATCCCCCCCCGAGATGTGGTCAAACGGGGGACTTAGTTTGCTCCCTCGTGCGCCGCCGTCCTGTAAGGCCCAAAGACGTGCCTAAAAAAAAAAAAAAAACATGTGCGTGCTTGGCATGGGCTTCGGGCATCTCGCCAGGCCTTCGGAATGGCGTTTGAGGCCTGTTTGGGCCCGCGGGAGCACTTTCCGCGGGCGCATGTTGACCCTACCCCCAAATGGCCGTAAAACCAGGGGGTATACCCCCAAATGACCATTGCCCTATTAGTTTTATCTTCTCAGAATTCCTCCACCATATAATACGTGGCCCATGATATGAATAGTTGACAACATTTTTTTTTTTTTTGTATCTTCCCAGAATAATATTTGTGGTCATAGTTTCAAGCACTTATTGAAAGACAGTATTTTTGTGTTTTTGCATGTGACTAAATAAACTAAACAGGGCTTTAGCCAAAATCAGGTACACCTGGTCACTTTGGTGTACAAGAAATAAACTAAACAGGGCTTTAAACAAAATCAGGTACACCCCGGTCACAGTTTGGTTTGCACAGAGCTTTAGCTAAAGCCCTGTGTAAACCAAAGTGACCAGGGCTAAAGCCCTGTGTAAACTAAAGTGACCAGGGTGTACCTGATTTTGGCTAAAGCCCTATTTAGTATTTTGGCTAAAGCCCTGTGTAAACCAAAGTGACCAGGGTGTACCTGATTTTGGCTAAAACCCTGTTTATTTTCTTTCTTGTACACCAAAGTGACCAGGTGTACCTGATTTTGGCTTGGATAAAGCCCTGTGTAAACCAAAGTGGCCAGGGTGTACCTGATTTTGGCTAAAGCCCTATGTAGTTTCTTTCTTGTACAACAAAGTCACCAGATGTACCTGATTTTGGCTAAAGCCCTGTTTAGTTTATTTAGTCACATGCAAAAACACAAAAATACTGTCTTTCAATAAGTGCTCGAAACTATGACCACAAATATTATTCTGGGAAGATACAAAAAAAAAAAAAAATGATGTCAACTATTCATATCATGGGCCACGTATTATATGGTGGACGAATTCTGAGAAGATAAAACTAATACGTATATTCGCTGGGGTTACTTTAGCTCCACCGTAATAACTCTCCAAGGCAATTCTTGTGGCGGTTAACACAATCAAGTGCATGCATTTCATCAGAGAATTGCATATACCTCGTATCATATTATATGTCTAACATGATCTTGGAGGTCGGATGATTGTCAATATGTCAATATGCCGGGCGGGGGTGCACCAATATTCGGCCCGTTCATCACCATAATAACCACCGCAACCACCACCACAGTCACAACACAACACCTCAAGCTCCACCAGACTAGGTTAGCTGCGCACTGTGAGCCCCTCTCCTCCCACAACACTCTCCCGGTTATCGTCCGAAGCATCCATCTGCTACTACCGGGTCGGGTTTACAGCGGTTCTGCCATTTGCTGACCAGTTTTCGACCTGTGAGCGACCATCATCATCGCCGTCATCGCCGACCGATACAACTTCGACCATGGAAAACCGCGGGTGAGTTTTATTGTTGTTTCGAACAATCGCAGCCTGGCTTTCTCAACAGAATGTGGCTGCGTAGCATTAATAGTATACCGGTAGTAACATTACGGCACTACGTGTGTGTGTGTGTGTGTGTGTTCTTCACATTAAACCTCCCTTTCTAGCCGTCGACATCCAGCACACCCAGTGTCCGTGCCGATTCATCATCCTAAAAAGGTACCAGTTCTGTGGTCACAAAACTACGACACAGAGATACTACGCTCAGTGCAGTAAGCAGAGCAGACAATGCAATGCCATATGCGACAGGCAAGACCTACCCTGCTAGCAATCCAGGTGCATGCAAGAGAAAAAAAAGAGAAAAGAAAGAAAAAAGCGAAAAGGAAAAATAATAGAAAGTAAACATACTGAAGCAAATCAACAATCAAGCAAAATCAATTGAAATAATTTGGTTGGGCAAATCCAATTAATAGACAGCATCCGAAATCAGTTGTAGCCACAATAGACTTATTGTAATAGGATGGTCCAATAATTGTCAGGCAATTCCAATTAATTGACACACCCAAAATCAGTGTGCTGGACATTCCAATTAGTAGGCTAGGCACAGGGGCGCCCGGAAAAAAAGAAAACGACACACCACGACCCCCAGAGGTCGGAATAGAAAACCGTTGCAACCGTTGTATCACAGATGTAAACATAAGAAAATGGAAAAAAAAATATATCCGTTATTTTCATTTTTTTCACTTGGTTTTAGTAACCCCCCCCCCCCCTAACGAACAAAAAATTCTGTGAGAGTCGAAAAAAAAAANTTTTTTTTTTCGACATCTCACAGAATTTTTTGTTCGTTAGGGGGGGGGGGGGTTACTAAAACCAAGTGAAAAAAATGAAAATAAGGATCATTATTTTTTTTCCATTTTCTTATTTCATCATGTGATCACAACGGTTGCAACGGTTTTCTATTCGGACCTCTGGGGTCGTGGTGTGTCGTTTTCTCTTTTTTCCGGGCGCCCCTGTGCTGCCTACTAATTGGAATTGTCCGGACAACTGATTTTGGGTGTTGTCAATTAATTGGAATTGCCTGACAATTATTTGGACCATTCCTATTACAATAGTCTATTGTGGCTACAACTGATTTCGGATGCTGTCTATTAATTGGATTTGCCCAACCAAATAATTTCAATTGATTAATTGTAGTATACTAATTGAAATTGTCCGGGCAACTGATTTTGGGTGCTGCCTACCAATTGGAATTGTGCCACAATTGATTTCGGGTGCTGGCTGTTAATTGGAATTGCCGAGACACTTGATTTAAAATGCCATCTATTAAATGCAATTGTCCAACTAAATGATTTCGAGTGAGTTCTATTGATTGGAATTGCCCCGTGAAATTATTCCGAGTGAGATATATCAGTCGGATTTGTACGTATAGCCAATTTATTTCGAGTGTTGTCTACCAATTGAAACTGTCCAAACAAATGATTTCAAGTACGGTCTATTAATTGGAATTGTCGAGGTCAGAAAAAAAGATCGAACACTAACAATTGGAAGGTCAGGACAAAGCCTATTGACCCAACCGACAATTAAATTTGGAAAGTCAGCACAGAAGCCTATTGACCAAACCACTCCTATTGATAGGCAAGACCTGAAACTAATTGTTGAAACAATTTCAATTGGAAGGTCAGGGCAGAAATCTATTGATCCGACCATTCCTATTAACAGAAAGGAACAGAAAGAAGTTATTGGAACAATTTCAATTGGAAGGTGAGAGCAAAAACGGTTTGATTGAACCATTCCAATTGTAAGACAATACCAGAAAATAATTACTGAAACAATATATATTAGAAGGCCAGGACACAAACCTATCGGCCGAACCATTCCTATTAATAGATGCACCACGAAAGCAGCATCTCGACCAATTCCATTTAAATGGACTTCCGGAAGGTCTACTGTAAAAGCAGTAGTCAATTGTGGGTAGGTCCTATATCCTATTGAAGAAGTAATGGAGTATTGGAGTCTCCGGAGCGAAAAAGTTGCAGGAGACAATTCCCTTTAATTCACAGAGCTCTAAAACAATTGCTTAAGCAATTCCAATTGGTAGGTGGACTACAATATGTTGTTGTCTTTGCAATTCCAATTGCAGCAATATGGTAAGAATCAATTGTCCGCCTCATTTCACTTAATAGACTTTTCGGTGGGTCAATTGTAGGCGGAATAGTCTATTGCGATGCCTATTGTCCAAGGCTTAAGCAGAAAGGGAATGTAAAAACAAATCCTAGTGATTAATCGGGCGCCAAACATTTTGTCCGATCAATTTAATTTAATGCGCATCCTCCGAAATATGGTGTCTGGTCGATTCCAATTAATAGACTGCTTCATGAATCGTTTGTCTTTGCACCTTTAAGAAATAGCTTCCTCATGCATACATTGATGTGTCAAATTCCTATTGCAGCGTCCGGAATCAATTGACCGGTAACATATTATTGTCGATTAAATGGAAATGCCTGATTGTCTAGACATTTGTTTTCGAAGCCTGCCAAATAAATGAAATTGCCAGGACAATTATGTAGAAAGATGCCAACTAAACGGAATTGCCCGCGCAATTAATTTAGAAATATGTCAATTGAATGGAATTGCCAGCACAATTGGTTGAGAAGGATGTCTATTAAATGGAATTGCCAGGACAATTGATTTAGAACGATTCCAATTAAATGCAATTGCCAGCACAATTTATTTGGGAGGATGTCAATTGAATGGAATTGCCAGCACAATTTATTTAGAGGGGTGTCAATTAAATAGAATTGCCAGCACAATTTATTTAGCAGAATTTCAATTAAATGGAATTGCCAGCACAATTGGCACCGAAAATATTCTGCGATTGTCCATTAGCGTTACAATAGAATGGGATATTATATTTCAATAGACTATGCGTTCAGCAATGGGATTTCGGTGGTTACTGCTAATAGCAATTACTTCAACCATTAATGTAGATGGGTGTATATTAGCATAAATTGGGTGGACGATAGGGCCTAGTGGGTGTCTGTTAATAGGAATTGTCTGTACCATAGAGCTCGATGCGTTCCAATTAATTGGAATTGGCGACCACAATTGCCAGTCAATTGTAATAGGAAACTATTAATAGGAAATTAGACTATTGTCAATTGTCCAGGGTGTGAAAAAAACACAGCAAGTCGGTTGTCCAGCTGCGTGTACCAGGAAAATCTACACGGGCAACGGCAGCCTGAAACCGCCCCTGAACAAGGGCTGCGGACCTGGTCAAGATGCAAACCACCGCCATAACGTTGACGTGTTTTGCAGTCAGTTGGTATGAGCCCATAAAGGGTCGGTCTGAGCGTGGGAGCGGGGGGGGTTACACGCTATATTACGGCCAATCACAGCCGACGCGCGTTTCATCTCGTACAGATCGGTGTAACATCACATCTTCCTTATACGAATAAAAGCAAGGTTTGCATTCGTCACAAATACAGTACAGGATCCCCTTAAAAGAAACAGGCTAAGAAGAACGCCGGGCTTAGATTTGGAGGGGAAAAATAATCATTTCGCGAGTCATTAGGAATAAGTTAGTGTAGGAAACACCCTCTCTCGAATAAGAAATCCAGCCTGGACAACATTTCCTGTTTCTTATTAGATGTCCTGTACTGCTGTACTGCTTAAAACAACAAAAACAAACGTTTGTACCTGTTTGTACATATGTATGTTTAGTTGCGTTTGTGAAATTTTCGTACTTTTCGCAACTTTTCTCTTCGTACGAGCGCTTGTCGGCAAAACGCTAAGTACCCCGACACGGGAGGCCCGGCCGAGCACATTGGTCGAGGTTTGAGCTCGATCCGAGCACTATATTTAGCTCGCGTGGCGAACTCTCAAAGTTTTTTTTTCCCGCGGGAGTGGATAAGACGATTTCCCGGGTTCTCTGCGTGAGGCCGTATTTTGTACGTACGTGCCAGTAAATACTAATATTCTGTTCTAATTTTTTTCGCCCTATTTTTTGCCCCTTATTTCCATCAACTCATCATCATGATCACACAGGAGAGCCCACCGACATACCAGTACACTATAGGTTGGCAGCCGAATCATTTATTCAGCGTCTGCATTTGAAACACGGGGTTGATTGGGGATGTAAATATCAACACGTTTCGATACCAGACACATCGAACGTGAGATAAAATATCCAACATGAACCAAACCAACTCACAAGCGCCAAGCGTTGAGAAAAAATAAAAACGGGAAGCGAAGAACGTGTGTGCCCGCTGCGGGATGTTGTGCGCTTTCACGCAAGGTGTTTTCGTACTCTCGGATTTCCTCTCTCCGTGTCCAGTGACATGCTCGAGCGGTGACCCCAGGTCACACGGTGTGTCTCCTACGAGTACTCGTAGCTTTCCAGTAGACATACACTACGATTACTAGGTACGCGCGATGACGTAGCTGGGGGTCAGGGCCGAAGCGACAACCTGCTGGGATTCTTCTTGGCTAATATCTAAGCTCTGCCCCAGATATATTGGCCAACATAGTGGGTTGCTGAAACATGTATGATGCCGTATTGCTTAAGAGGCAAGACGTGAGGCAGGTCATCGTGGTGGGTTAACGCTTAGGGATCTCCCACGTGACTTTGTCGTTTATGAACCTTGTGAACCTGTGTAATAACTAGGTGACCGCCTGCGTGTGTCCCGATGGCAGCTCTCCGATCACACTGTGGTGATTGCCACACCCGACGTATCGCGCAACAAATACAACGATCGGAATGCAGAGTGGCCTTCGATTCGTATCTACTCATCTTAACCTCCGCTGCAGCTGAAGATTCAATAAGTTACCTTCACATGACCACATAAAGAACAGCTTTCGGGAATGTCCGTGCGTGACACCGAACGTTGTGCTATGTGCCGTTAGCACTCACCTTGATTGTGTTTTTCCGTTCGTTATGCTCGCCATCATGTTCACGCAAACGGCCTACAGGTCCTTTGCCTCTAGCGCTATGCTCCTCGTGCTGTTCTCAAGCGTCTGCCACGGACTGGTCGAAACGTGCGAGCAGCTGCAGGCGGCGTTCGACTTGACCAAGACCCAAGATGTTGTCGTCGAAATGCACCCCTTCCAAGACATCGACTGCGTAACTGCCACCACGATGAGCATGGACTCCAACACGCTTACCGTGCAGTCTAGTGAAGACCTCCAAAGCTTCAACGGAAACTCAGATCTGTACCAGGTACGGTTTGAGGTGACGAACGGCGCGCAGTTGATCTGGGAAACCAACGTGGAGTTCCACGGGCCGACGGAGCAGGACGTCAACGGAGGAGCCGTGTTCGTGGGAGAGGGCTCGACCGTCCGCTTCTTGAACGACCTAATGATGGACGAGGTCAGCGTCCTCAGCGTTCCTGAGGAGAGCTCTGACTTTGCCCAATACGTTCTAAACGGGGGTTGTGTCTACAGCGACGGCGACTTCAGCGTTGACGGCGACGCAACGTTCGCCAACTGCGAAGCCACGGGTGGCGGGGAGAGCCCACCAGGCGATGGCAGTGTGCTGTACGTCGGCGAGCAGGGTTCCGCGCAGTTTAACGGGGAGTTGGAGATGAAGTATGTGTCCATTATCGACGACGACGGGGGCAACGGAGGAGGCATCTACAACGCGGGCGAGGTCGACATCAATGGAAACGCCAAGTTCGAATCTCTCCGGGCTAGGGACGGTGGAGCCCTCTACAACGCGGGCGGCGCCCAGTTGAAGTTCACGAATATGTCGACCGCCCTGTTCACAGACTGCACATCGCACGATGGTATCGGTGGCGCATTGTACAACGCAGGGAGCTTTGAGTTTTCTGGTTCAGCTCTTTTCATCGAGCAAGATACGCCAACCATCTATGTTTCTTCCACTGGCGAGACCGCGCTTTCGGAGAACTCGGTGTTCTGGGGCAACGAGGCCAGTGACGCGGTCATTCGCGTTGCCTCAGGGGGTGTGCTCGATATCCCTAGCTCAGTTTTGTTCATTGACAACGTTGAGTCTGACTGTAGCACGGTATACTATGAGGAAGACGACACGTGCTTAAAATGAGGTGTAGCGTCGAGGCATTTATGTTAAGCTACTGCTGCCCGTGTGATATGTGTTTGGCGGGCTTCCCTCGTCATCAAATCAGGCAGTCGACTCTGCGCAGTGTGTCCGGTGTTGCTGTATTCCTGTGCGCGGGGTCGCCTTATGTCGGCTTGGTTCTGCCTATGGTGCTGTATATTTCGTTGTGAGAGGGGGCTCGACGCGGGGATGCTGCAAACAATGCTCTGAAATCGATCCGGCGGTGGTAGTGCTACCGGGGTGCAAACCAACGTAGGCAGTTTCGATCTCGGGAATCTTTGCACACGGGCGCTCATATGACCATAATCACCGTCCTCGCCCCCCCCATCCCCGTCGCATATCGCCCGATATATTTCAAAGTGTGTTTCAGGATATAACGTTGGGTGGTTCTACTGTAATAGTGTTTTGTATGTTGTGACACATCACATATGTGGAAACTGTCTTTATCATTGCCTTCTTTGGGTCATGTGTGTTTTTTGTCGCCGAGTACCTTCGTGCGTATGGCAGGGGGTACAGCCACCGTGGCAACGAGTGTGTTCATGTCTTTGCGGAGAGGTGTTTGTTCTTGGTTTAATCGCGCGTTCTCTCGTTGGCTACATGTACATATTTTGGTTTCTGTCGCTGCTGCCGCCATCTTTCTTGGTACCAGGGATACCATACAGTATTAAGCGCGATATCAGCGAGGTGTTAATGGCTGTGCTTTATTTCTTGTCTCGGTATATTTCGTGTGGATGCGTTTGGTCACAACAATGTGCCTTCTTTGACCTGCGATTCCGCTGGGGTTGTGTTCTGTTCTTGTCGTTGGTTGTGTTTATTTGTGTTGTGAGGTTCTGGTTATTGATTAGGGTCGGGGGTCGTTTAGAACCCTCCATATTTCCATCAGAACCGGCATACGAGGGGTGTCTCATCAGCAGGTAGGTATACGTCAGATAGCGCGAACTCGTCGAAATCCCGTTCCTCGTGAAACGAGGCCACGGGTACGCCTTTCTTAGGTGCTGCAGCCCGCCTTTTTGCTTCTACCTCCTGTTTCCGTTGGAGTGACTACTACAAACAGTAGAAACCAGCTGGGAATAACCTACTGCGTATAATGTTTGAACACGGCAAGTGCCGCACCCTAGTGGGGGGGGCACTTGTCGGGCGGGATATATGGTTGAAGGGGAGGTTCGATGCTGTACAGGGCTACGGTAAGAGTTGCGCTCTAACAAACAAAAACAATATTTCCAACTGATTCAACGTCACAACAATTGTATTTGGGCGGCGCTACAAAATACCACCGCAATTCACGGGTATTG
Source organism: Saccharina japonica (assembly GCA_008828725.1). NCBI lineage: Eukaryota > Phaeophyceae > Laminariales > Laminariaceae > Saccharina > Saccharina japonica. Next base: position 14,604 of record MEHQ01001857.1, read on the forward strand.
TATATTGTACTTGGGGAAGACTATTTGATTGTGTATCGGGAAACTGGGCAGAACTACAGTATCTTCGCAGTCATGATTGCCACGAGCCCGAACCATAGAGGTACCGGGTGAAGGGAGCCTGCCATGTGATTCCGGATCTGAGTTGTGACTGGGAGGGAGAGATAAGCAAGAGGTGAGGGAATGGAAGAACAGACGATATCTCAAGATACCGCCTTCTCGCCTCACAGTCATATTAAATATGTGTGATCTGGTTGCAACCAGTACGTGTTTGAGTTGAGTTTCAGCATTAATACTGCAAATCGGGACATTATTGGTTTAAACCAGTATCGAAACCCAAATACAATGGTAGTATTTGCCACACATCCAGAAGCCAGGGACGGGGAATAGCGATCACCCCCCACCCTAGTCGTATGAAGCAGCACATCAACCTAACAGTAACAGTTTGATTCGAACCGGCTACGTACAAGTGCTGACATTGGCTTGTCCGAAGCACGGTTTCGCTACTGCATGTCAGATACCGAAACAACTACACATACGTCAGCAACGTTACGGTCGAAGGGAGACGGGAATTGTCACTGTGAAAGGATGAGATCCGATTTACCGTGCATTATCTTCGCATTGCGTTTTACTGAATTTTCGGATTAGATTTACCTCTCGGTTATGATATTACCGTCAGCTCCAACCAGCACATAGCATACGGCGGACGCTTTAAGGTTATATCTGAGACGTTCCAAGAACAATCAGAAGACGTGTTCACTTAATGTTTTTTACTGCCAAATCAAACGTGCCACCACTGTTCTCTCTACGTACGTCGAAGGGATACCTGGTTGTTGCTAGCGAAGAACAGTTGGTCGCCTAACACAGACACTATGGAACCACCCCGCATACAAACGGTTGACGCGGATATTGTTTCCCTCACCATCGTCGTGCCGATTCAAATGTTAGCAGTGCCGCAAAATCACGGGTCTGCGGTGCATATGATCTACGACGCACACGCTTGACAGCTGACACGGTTTCTTTAGCACTGACCCGATGCGGCACATAGACGCCTGTTCATAACGGGGGCTGGGGCCGTCAATATATAGAAACACGGGCAGGTTCCGTAGCGGTGAATGCAGTTGGCGATATCATGGATATCATAAGTTCCACAGCAGGCAGAGCGAACGTTGCTAGAACGTTACTGGAGCATGGTAGACAAATTTACAGGGAACAGTGCGGCCTACGGTAGAGTGTATATGTCCGTAGCATGGGCATTGTGCCGAGATGATCAGGTGCAGGCCTCTCCCACCTTGATCAATATACTCTATTCTTCTCTACTCCTTTTGTCTTTTCCTCTCCGTTCCATTATCTTCATACAATAATATTATCTCTTGATCTCTCGGATCAATCTCCTTTCCGCTATTGGCACTCACGCGCCTTTTCAAACTATGGCTTTTCTTCTTCACCACACAAGTGATTTCCACAGACACTACGATGCCACCTCTGCCATCTCTCTTGACAGAGGCAGAGATTCGACACATCACATTTCGTTCAGGTTATGAACCTCGGCCTTTGGTCTACGCACCGACTGGCACCACGGAAAGACGTCTCCTGGCGAGCTCGTCCAGTTCTACCTTCGAAGAAATATCAAGTTTTCATATGCGGAGGAATAGCATTTTCCCTCCAACAATCAGAAGATCAGCATCGACCTCACAGCATCGACATCGAGGTACATCAGGTTTTCTCGACAGGGGTACTACACGGGGGACTGCTTTCGCTTATTCACGAGCGCAGCATGTAGGAGTAAGGAGTCCGGTTTCACGCTCCTGTGCACGAAGCTCGTACTCGTACGTCCAACATTGTTTGCACGCCGTAAGCGCGAAAAAAAACACACGACTATTTTTGTGACATCGCACGCAAAGCTTCGTTTTCGATACTACTTTAAAGCTCTAAGCAAGCAACACGTCACACACGTCTGTGTGCTCATCCCACGCGAAGCTATATGTGGTTGCCACACTACTTGCGTGCTGTAAAGCACGAAGAGCCTTACAAGACCACTGTTTTTTACGCCATCACAACCAAAGTTAGTTTCGAGCCGGTTTCACGCTACTCATAAGCGCGAAGTCGTTCTCAAAACCGTTTTTTTAATCCACCAAGCGCAATGTACATACCAGGTAGACAGATATCGTCCAAGTCTCGACCAGCAGACCAACACGTGCTGGAACACGCAGCCAGGTCATTGAAAAATCGGCTTCCCAGCGTCGCATCGGGGGAATCACCTCCAAGCACGCACCTAGGCATCCGTTTCCTTCAACGGCTTCACGCTTTCACGCGGAAGTACGATTTATACTCGGAAGGGAAACTCACCCTCGTCCATTTTATTGTGACGAGACGACGAACTTGTGCTGTGATACGCAGCCAGATCGTTGATGAATGAGCTACTCAGCCTGCCACGGGTGATTCAACTGCCATCGGTCTACCTGCTACTATCAGCCTGGCGCTGGAGCACACCTCTTGCTAACAAGGAGCTAGCACCCCCGACATCATACGAGGACTACCAGTCATTCGTCTGCTGCCACGTACCATCGCTGCGGCAGCAATCGTCGGCATCACCGTTGATTACAGAAGGCATTATCAGTTCTTCTTCTTTGCAGCTGCTTCGGCTTGTTTCACATATTTTACATTTACTTCGACGAATGCTGTACGAGCAACGCTGCAATATCACTACCTCGAAATTTTGTATCAGTGTGCAAATGTTGGTATTACACAACCGCGAAAACCGCACAAGCGAAGCTAGGCTAGATGCTGTGTACAGCAGCATACAGAGGTGATCGAGAGCAGGTCTGATAGACCATGACACATCTGGAAATGTGATTTGTGTAGGTGGCCGCATCGGTATTCTCGGTCAAGAAAACTAAACCAAAGTAATAAAACGAAATGAAACGAAAAAACATGTGTTCAGCCAGATAACATGCAGAGCATCTGCAAACAAAACGTGTCCGTCGTGTAGTACCTTTACAAGCAACGACGAGCTGCGGCAGAGAAACAGATGTAGGACGCCACCACATCGTGGGGGGGAGGCACGATGGGTCGATGGCAAGAAAAGAGGCGGCGAAGGAACGCCGGCTACACATCGTCCCGGTAACCAAGCAGGTCGCCATTTCGACGAGGGTGTCGCGCTTCAAACTCCAGCGTAGGGACCGCCAGGAAGCGAGAATGAGCAGGAGGGGGGTGATAAACCCACACCGATGGCGTCGGGTGTGAGCTTGCATGCGGCTTAGGATGTAAGGATATAACGTAAAGAGTGAATATTGAGAAGAAGGAGGGAGCAGGGAAAACAAATTGAGTATTGTGGATAAAGCTTAGCGGGGAGTAGACATAGAAGGAAGTTAGACTTTGCGCATAGGTTTCCTTTGTTTCCGAGGTTTTCTGCTTTCGGGAATGTTGTGAGTGACCAACGTTGAAGCTCATACTCCACATTGTCGGATAGCAAATATGCAAATATGATAATAGTAATGGAAAAAGGAAAGAGCAAAACGGAGGAAAGGGTATTGTATACTGCTGCTGCACGTATTTGTCGTATCAAAAACCAACACACCAAGCAGCAGCAGTGAAATAGAGGATTTCGTCGAACCCCATCTTGGCAAGCTGAGTGTGATACTCACGGGTTTTGTATGTCCTGTAGTGAACGGAAAGGCTGCTGTTTATTGTAGGATACTTTCGAAAACACAAATCTGTCGTATGAGTGATTGTTTTGAATACGGCTATTTGAAGGTTTGATCATATTTCAGAACAACCCCGTCCTCCCTGAGGAAACTGCCCCTGAGTGCTGGGGGCGAGGATCGGAAGATTCCGACCCTATGTATACGCGTGTATATACTCGTATAAGAGTGGATAGCACTTTAATATCACGATGTGATTCGATCTCATTTGGTTTGATTTTATACGAGTTTCATTTCCTTTCATTTCGTCTTTCGTTGGGTTTCTCCTTGTATACGGCCCTTTGTTGATCGAGTGAAGTTGCTACTCGTGCAAGGTATACCTCAGTGCGCTGGTCTGACTTTTTCTTGGTTCGATATGTTGTCGAAACCAATAGACGCAGAGCGAATCGGAAGTCGAGAGAGAAAGCGAGGGAGGAAAGGAACATGATGGAGGGAGAGTGGAGGGAGGGCGGCAATGAGGATGCAGGAAGGAACGGAGGAGTGGAGATTGAATTCCGATACGAAAAACAGATACAAAAAAGCATTTTGTTGTTTTTGTTCCATCCCATTCATTGTCTTCGCACTTCCGTATTTCTCCCTCCCTAGTCGTAACTCTGATCCGGGGTCACAAAGTAGGCTCCTCTCCCTCCTACCCCACTACGGTTCTTTCCTTGCATTTTCATCGCGAGAGGATTTCAGCACTTTCTTCCCTCGTCAACTGTCGTCGAATCTTGCTTACCCACGCTATAATATGCGCTCTCGACAGAGGGTGTCATTTGAGAATAAAAAACTCCATGGGGAGAATCGAACCCTCGACATCCGACCCAACAGACTCCGTGGCTACCAGTTAGACCACCGGGGCGGCAGTGCGAGGCACCAATTCTTCCTACATACGATAGTTGGCTGGTCGAACTCGATGCGAAAATATTATGACCGAATAGAGAAACGTAAAATGACTACTGCAGTTAGTTGTCGTATCTCCGATCACGCTGTGGCCAATGTGGACACAGACATACAACAGGTAAGTGTAACCACCCGTGCAACGCCTTCTCCCGACCGACGCGCCTCCTACCCATGCCGTGCTTGATCACCACCAGATATATTGCCCCCGAGCGCTTCATATACGAACTGCAGTATCAATACGAGGTATCATTTCAAACTACAGCGGTACAGGACACCAAACAAGAAACAGGCTATAATGAGAACGCCAGGCTGAGATTTAAAGTAAAAACATAAATTCGGGAGCCGTTAAATTGAAATTAGTGTAGACAGTATGCTCTCTCAAATAAGAAATACAGCCTCGACCAGATTTCCTGTTTTTCATTACGAGTAGGCGTCCTGTAATACTTTACTGACTACCTGATACGATGTGAATGGTAGGCTGGTCGAATTCGATACTAAAATACGGCCCCGTGAGGGCTATCGGTGGTCAGTGCTGCAGAGGGTGCGCCGGGTAGCGGCGTACCTATCTACACTCTCTCGTAATATGCTCCCTGGTTTGTGCCCTCCAACGGATGCGGTACAAGAGCAGCCACCATCCCTGATGCAAAAAGCGACCACCATCAGCAGCAGGAGCTGGGATTTTCCCATGAAAAACGCTTGGAAAAATTTAAAGACAAGTGTTGCCTGTCGAATCTGGAAACTCTACACAGACAGATCATTACGAGGCGGGCATTGTCGCAAGCCCGACAGCTCCGTGAGGGCTATCAGTGGTCGATATTGCAGACGGGGTGCCGTAGTAGCGGCGTAGCTATCTCCACTCTGACGCATTATCCCTGGTTTGTGGTGTTCATCCTACTGACACAGGAGCAGCCCACCATCCCGGATGCAAGCAGCAGCAGCGGCAAGAGCTTCGGGGCTTTCTCGGCGAAAAACGTGAAACAAAAGAGAAAATAGGTGCTGCCAGTGAAAACTGAAAACTCCCACAGACAGCTCCTTACGAGGCGGGGTTTGGCGCAGGGCGAGCGACTCGGTGAGGGCTATCGGTGGTCGGTGTCGCAGAGGGGGTAACTGCTCGCTGTGGGGATCTCGAGCAAGTTGTGATTTTGTCGAGTGTCACGCTTGGTACGTACGAAAAGTATGACGGACGGACACGTTTTTGGTAGTGCTTTTAGAGGACCCCAGGTGTACCTACTGGGGAAATATAGCTCTTCCAACCAAACTTCAATCTGGCCTGGCATGAAATATTACCTCTTCTAACCCCCCCCCCGAGAAGGACTCTTCATGACGAAGAGCCCAATGCCCTCGAGTATTGACCGGCTGCGCACGACAGAGCGAATCTATAAAAATATAAAAAGTCTAAACGCCCATACAGTAGCACAAAGAGCAAGGAACGCGTGTATTCCCACCTTGTACTTCCGACGTAAACAGCCAACAGAGAAAACAAAACGAAGGCTACCCGTTACATGTACTGAGTTAATGATGCGGCCGCCCACAAACGGATGAAAACAATGCTTGCAAAACTACGTTTGTCTGCACTGTTGTGCGTGCGACAGAGTCATTGTCACATCAAACAAAAAGACAACGCATAGTTCGTATATGTTTAGCTCCCGACCAAATACGAGCCACATACATATGCTCGTATGCATTCCTCACTTGGAGATAACTCTGCGATGCTTTGCGGGGCCGCCATGGATGCACACGTGGCCTGCACAGCTCCTGCACAGCTAGCCGTCTCTATTATCCGTACGTTGCGTGGAAAATCAACCTGGTCCGAAGCGTGCCGCGGACAACAAAACAGGGCAACACCGATAAGCATACAGCAGCAGCTCCCGACCAAACAATAAAGGAAGAGAGCTGTGCCCCTCCCCACGTGAACGGCAGCGCTTGCTCTTGCCCACGCTACGTCGTACGCCCTCCAGGCTAGACACAACCACCGCCAAGCCATCTACCAACAGAGCTGATTCCGTAAAACACAAAACAAAGCTGAAGGTCGCTCGGCTGTAACCCTAGCTCCGCAGGCTAAACGGACATGCCGATAGTTCACACGTCAGTGCGCAAGGCCACCGTTCCGACCGAAATGTAGAGGATGTGTAGGTAACGCATGTAGGCAAGCGCACTACAAATATACTATTTTTCCGTGAAATCCCTAAAAATAATAGTGACGAAAAAGTAGCAATCTCGACTAGGCTCTCGTGCCCGTTCGGCAGTAATCTGAGCACTAGGCAAATGATCTCCCAGACCGCCCGAAAATCCTCTTCAAACGCGGGCCATCCCAGTCACCACGGGTGCGCGCGGGAACGCCTTCCACATCTCTACATATGGCCTCGCAAGCACGCTTCCAGCCTGTCTCGCCACGAGTCTAGATTGTACCACTCGAGCAAGTCAAAGTCTTCGCTGTACAGGTCGCCGACCTTTTCCAGTATTTTCTGGTCGGCGTAGTATTCGATCCACGCGCAAGAGCCGCCCGCAAACATGTCGCTGGCGCGGGATGGGACCGTTGGCGGGACTGCCCTCGTCACATTTCCCTCCCAACGGTGCCACTTCTCTCGTTCCTCGTCCGCAGTAGTCCCTTTCAAGCGGCGACCCGCGCCTTCTTCGTCGACGTACACGTCGTGCCGCGCGGCGGTCCCGTAGTCGTACTCCATGAACCTGTGCTTGCCGTGGGGACCCCACCCTGACTCCCCGAAAGAGCGCCAGATGTCGCCGGGCAGAGATTGGAGCACCTTTGTCGATGTTCCCTGTGGGACAGTGGGATCGGTTACAACAAATATAATTTATCGTCAAGTGCTACCAAACCTTATCGGCAGGGCTTCTTCTGCAGCGCGGAAAAATAAATTTTGTGGAACGGGCTTTTTCGTGCAGCGAGGAACTGTTAAAAGTTTTAGTAGGACCTTCAGAGTACGTGTACCGCACGCGCGCGGGGAGTGGCATTGCGCTCATATGCACAGGCAACGCAATTTCCTTCGTCTTGTCTTGTTCGACGTTATGCATATACTCTATCGACTGCACCGCAAGGGCGTCCAGCGTCGTGCCCACAACTACGACGAGAAGGCACTTTCGTTCGTCTTGTCTTGTTCGACGTTATGCACATACTATATCGACTGCACCGCAAGGGCGTCCAGCGTCGTGCCCACAACTACAACGAGAAGGTAAGACAAAACGAAAGTAAGACAACGAACAAAAAGCACACCTCGCACACTCAGAGCTATGATGTCTTGTATATGTAGCAAGAACGCGCTCTAGTTTACGAACGAAACCCGTGTGCGGATCATTGATCGATGCCTTCGAGTGTCAAATAATATTCGTGTCACCCTGTTGGACTGCGTGATAGTGGGGTCGCACTTCCTAAAACCGGTCAGCATCGCACACTACATCGGTGTAGCAAAAGTGGTCGTAGTGACGAACCAAGAACGTGCAATGGTCGCCCGCAGATTATTGGGATACAGTATGTGACAGTACTGTCGGTATTCGAGCTGATTTACACACCTGCAGAGTCTCGAAAGGGATTATGGTGTCGAACGGCGACTTATTCATCCCGCAAAGGCTTGCGGCTGGCCGGAACGCCGACGGCGCCGCCGATAAATCAACAGCCAGCAAACCCAGCACTTCCTCGAACGTCGGGACGGTAGGTACGGCTTCACCCTGAACTCCACGTAACGTACCGTTGCTTTTCCTTGGCCGCCGTTCTTCGTCGCGTTTCCCCCATGATAAACCTGCTTCGTGCGTCCCTGTTTCAGGAGCTAGTTCTTCAGGTTCCTCTTTCTTTGAACCTTTAAGCCTTCTTATAGCGTTGAACCACTCCCAGTCATCGCCGATTTGCAATCCGCGACGTCGCTTGCGTTTGCCGTGGTCGATGGAGTCCCCCGTCGTCGCCCCGGACGGCCACGTGTGAACAAGATCGAGGTACGCCGAGAGAACTCTCGTTACAGGGTCTCGAACGACTCCGATTTTGACCCAGCCGCTATTATTGCTAGTGTAGATGTCCTTCATCAACCGCGTGTCGGTTACATTTAGGAGGGGAAGCTTCGAATCCACCGGGTCGAACAGCAAGGACTGATCGTTTGACACCCACCAGTGAGTCACGCCCTTCGACACATTGTGTAACACAGGGGGGCAACGGTTCGCGAAAAGCACAGCTCGTGAAAAGGAAGGAAACTGCATACGGGCGAGTATGGGGAGATGAAATGGCGGGTAATCAGCCTGCTAGCGTGTTTAGTGGTTAACAGCGGAAGGTCGCGTACCATATATAGAATGTCATCTGGAGCCGATATTACCCGCGTACCGACCTAAGGCACTAGGCTAAAACATATTTTCCCGCTTATATCGTACCAGCCTTGGCGACAGCAGCTGTTTGGCCGCATAGCGCCAATATTTGTTTTTTTCTCAGGACGATCACACACGCACGCACGAAACAGCACAATGCCAAACGAAAGGTACGCAATCGATCTACACGAACGAGTATGTGATTTACAGTCGCTTCCGTGTTCTTTCTTTGCGTGTGGTCGAGTTCAAACGGACAGTGAGGAGCGTACCTCCATGCGTTTGGCGAGCATCCTGAATTGTAGCGAGCCGGCGTTAGGCGGGGCGCAGAACAATAGCGAGTGCTCCATGTTGACAATCGTTTCGGACTCCGACAGCCACTGCCTCCTGTTTGACCGGGCGCACAGTTTTTAGGGCCAGGAACTGACGGCGGCGGTTAAAAACGATTGGGGTAGCAGAAGAGGCACGAGCGCTAATTATATCGTGCCTGGCTACTGTTTAGACCATGGCCCACACACCCGTATCCGGGCCCCCTATATCGTGAGCTGGCGCTGGTGGACCCGCGTTCCTGGCGGCAGTGGGAAACTGAACAACTCATGGGTCCCAATGTGCCTTTCGTGTGGTACAACGCTTTGATAAGAGGGGGAATAGCGAGTAGGCCTGGTGAGATAATGAACCACCGTAGCAGGGGGGTGGCCAAGGCAACCAACTGCGTAGTACTCACGCAGGGACGATTACGCACCCCCCCACACCTGCCCACATACGTCGTCAGGAGCACATCGAAATAGGCGCCCGCGAATAATCGGTTTGTTTAGCTGCTGATTGAACGGACGGAGCTAGTGGATGCACTCCGATATTCGAGGCAGCGGTGATAGATGTCGAAACTATGTTGCGAAACGACCTTGGGGATTTCCTTTAGTACCGTACCGGGGCTGAGGAAACTACGGCTTTGCGCCGCATGGTACTTATGTCAACATGCGACATTACGCTGTAGTACTTCCTCTGCACCTCTGCACCCGCCTGGCACCTTGAGGAATCACCCCGCCAAACCCCTCCTGAAACCTGCGGATCTCGTATCTCGCTGGCAGCAGGGGTAGGACAGGGGACTATGTACCATCAATGAGCCTCCACTAGAGTTCATGAGTCACCCCACATGACGATGATAAGGGTGAGGCAACCGTTCATGCCTACATCCGCGCTTGGGCATGGGGCTATGGGCACGATCGATATCGCCGGGTTTTCTCGCGCTGATACGCATTGGGGCTAGCTGGGCTACTGAGGGTCAGAGTGCATTTCTTCAACACTGTTGGGGAATCCAGGCGCAAACGCCACGTCCTTACCTTTCATCTTGGCGAAGAGGGAACGTCGCCGACGATCTCGGAGCGGGTTCACCTTTTTTCCCTACACATAACGCAGGACAATTCCACAGGCCCTCAGTGTCCAAGATTGCCCGCACCTGGGGTTCCGCGTGTTCAAAGTTGAATGGTCAAGGATTATGTATGGGAGGGAACGAAACAGAAGAAAGTATGGAACTCAACGTCAACGAATCTAAGGTACGATAAATGTTGGAATTTTCTCGTGGCAACGGCAGGACTTACGCCGTTAGACAGGGATCCTTACATACACGATGCGAAAGGTGATAAGCAATCCCACGGTAGGGGTACCACTTTTAGGCTCACCATTTTCTGACGGATTGTGCTCCTCGCCTGAGTAACCACCGGATACTATTGTTATGTTACTGGTATATTTGGTTTTGGACTACCGCATTGCAAGGTTTCGTCGGGTAACGCGAGCGAATGTTTCTGAAGTGATGGTTCGGGTGAGATATTGAGCTCCTCATGTGAGGAGCTCAGAAAATTCTGCTGCGCCCCTACCGTGAGATGACTCCAAAGACGGTTATCCTGCCAGGTATTAGACGCGTACTTGTTTCTACATGATGCTGGGTTGACACCGGTGTATATCCAGAGGCCCGTGACCCTCCAGGGCATCGACACCGTCAGATTCCCCCAGGGCATCGTATCGCTTATGTTAGTTATATAGCATAGACCACACTCCTACTCGGTCACGTGGCTGAGTAGGCCAGTGGACTATGCTAGATACCTAACAAAGGATGTGCAGTGGGTTCGATTATCACCTTGCTTCATATTTGTTATTTTCAAGCGTGTGCGCGGGAGACATTATGAATGATTATTATCAGGGCTTTTCATGGGCGGACGGTGGTGATGGGCCGGCCCGGGGCTGGGCCGTGCCGGCCCGGCCGGCCCGGCCGGCCCGGCCCTGCAAATTTTCAGAGTATAGGCCGCGGCCCGGCCCGGCCCACCACATTATCAGAAGGTGGGCCGCGACCCGGCCCAGCGCATCACATTTTCAAACATTCACGGCCCGGCCCGGCCCATCGTTTTTCAAGAAGTCTCGGCCCGTCCCGGCCCGGGCCGGCCAGGCCCATCACATGGAAGCGAGGCCCATAATACACGGGCTCTATAAGGGCCGGTCCGACAATTTTCATGGGCCGGCCCGTGAATTTGACCGACAATTTTCATGGGCCGGCCCGTGAATTTGACGGGCCGCCCCATGGCCCGGTCCATGTCTTGTGCCGTATTAAAAGGTGCTTAAGTGTACGCTGACGTGATTCTGGTCCAATTAGGTGTTGATATTTCGTTGTATTTTCGTATTTTCCCGTCTGGGCTTGTAGGGACAGCTGTTTTCGGTCCATGAGACACGCCTAAATAGTACTCACTACGAGTACTTACACAATTCTGCCCCATCAACGACTTTGTCCAATGGCTGCCGTCCCAACTGTGGACCACCACCTCCTCGTGCTGCTGCAAAAAACCCGCAGCAGCAGCAACAGCAGCAACACGTCCTGCTGCAACATTCGGTACTACTGCTTCCATACAACATGCTGCTGCAACACCCGGTACTGCTGCAATAGCGAATGCGGCTGCAACACCCGGTACTACGGCGATAAGTGTCGTCCGTACACCCACTGCGGTGCCAAAAGGTTTTTATCCTTTGCACAAGGCATCCTAGAATCCGAGGCGATTTGCCAGAGATGCATCGTACGAACGTAGCTGATTTTTGGCGGACAGTAACCCAAGTACACCCAAAAATGCTTAGCTGTAGCAGTATTACACCACATAGCATAGGTCGCGACCCGGGCGGGCCCGTCAAAACAAGTGGGCCACCTCATGGGCACAGTGGAGGCCGTAGCAGCAGTATCGGTAGCACACCATATCTCATGGGCAGCGGCCCGGGCCGGCCCGTCGAAACACATGGTCTGCTTCGTGGGCCGGGCGGAGCGGCCCATGTAAAGCCCATATCTCATGGGCCACGGCCCGGCCCGGCCCGGTCCATCATCTTTTCAAAAGTCTCGGCCCGGCCCGGCCCGGACCAACGGCCCACGACAAGCCCTGGGTATTATAGTATATCCCTGGATGATAGTACGTGGCGAGAGGAGTGCCCCGGAGATCAGTGCAGCATGGTGAGATGTATCGAACCCCAAAATATACATTTTGTTAGTGATATACTTAGATATAATATAGAACTAACAAACAGTGGACCATGCTATATAACTAACAGCTTATATATAGCGAGTCCTTCTACTGTAGCTGGTCCCTGATACTGGCAAACGGGAAGGCAAGGACAGAAGTGCCGTCAAGCGAGCTACATGCGTCCTGATTGAATACGCAGGGAGTTTTATTTTCCCGGGACGGGCTTTCCCTCGCCCTCGTTACCCCACCAGCGACGCCTTGACAGGAAACCTCGCTTATACCAGCAGTACAATCGTCGTTACACCCCCCACAGCTAGATGTCCCATGTAACAATAACAGTGTCGCGGTACTCTAGATGGTGCACCAATCTGTTCTACATCAATCGATAATGAGTGGGAGAAACCTGATATTTTCCGTTTAGTAGGGCTGTGAGTTGGCTGACTAATAGTTGCCAGCTTGTTATTAGTTGGCTAGTTTTATAAGTTAGTTGCGGCGGGGCCAACTGTCCAAATTTTTGTGTTTGTTTGGGTTTCCTTGCTTGTAGGAAGGCTTGCTTGGGACGGGGTGCGTATTTCTCGGCGTCCCCAAGCAGTACCACCACGCACAGAGAGAGGCCTTCCACAACACATGGCGCATCAACCCATCGCCATCGCCGGTGCCGGTGCCGATGGCAGGACCGAAGGTGCCGGCACCGCTGAGCCTGGCCTGTCGACGGACCATGGCCGTGATGGAGCATCCGACGAAGAACTGTCTGTACCGAGCGCTCCTCCGAAAGCGAGTGCACGCGACAAGGTAGCGGTTCGCTACTACCGCGTACAGAAGGAGCACCGACTTTCCAAGCCCCCCAAACGGGGACAGGGATTCATACTTTGATGCGAGATGATTTGCGGGGTTCTGCATGTTTGTAGTCTATCTTGGACAATATTTCCAATATATTCCCCGCATCAAGCTGCATTCTTCTCAGGATGTGTTGAGCTGTGTTCGGAAATGTGGAGGCACAGTCAGAAAGCTCAACACTACGCGCAGCTTCTCACGTTTTGTTTTATTAGTAGTATATTAATTCGCCTCTTTTATTCAAAAAAATGTATAAACAAGCTTCTTGTTTCCCTGGGTGTAATACTTTTCACACCCAAATTCTGAGCACTGATTTGGGGAGGGATGACCATAGGCCGCCGGCCATTGTTTTCGCAAAAACGCAAAACCGCTTTTGAGGGAGATATGAGGGAAACAATGTGTATTGAAGGTCATTTTCTTGGTTACTACTGTTTGACAAATCGTTCAAATATACAAATAGAATACGGTAAACGATTGCTCTCGTCCACACCTCCAGGCCGTTTATTTTTCGTTTGCAGCAATACGAAATTGCGTGAAATATTCATCATTTTACCCAAAATGACTGATTTTGATCGATTTTGGCCAGTCTTGGAGAAATATTTGTTGATGCATTGGTGCGTATCTACCTGAATTTAGTGTGTATTTTTATTTTCTTTCTAGGTCTCAGGATTTATCCATCTTGTCTTTGCGGTCACGAATATGGTTGTATCCTAAACAAGCTGCATTTTTTCATGAGTTATGACTATAAGCGTCATTGGAAGTATTTTATGCCGGATGGACCATACGAGTCTACAGCAAAGGGTAGAACTCTGGTATTATCGTGCATGTTGTCAACTGTGATTGCGGGACTTTGTCCCAAAGTGCTATTGCTGTAATAAAACAAGTATGTCTCTGTCATACGTGTGTCAACTGGGTGATGAGCACCTCTGTCTCGGGTGTTTGAGCGATGCTCGCCCTGAGCTGTGTGTCGATCCCAGTCTATTTCGATCGATCCAAGTCTATTCTGAGCGATCCCAGTCCTATTTTTAGTTTATACTAATGATGTACTACTGCCTGCCCCACGAGTATGAACCATATATATAAGGTGCCTCTATTTAATATCCGACGAACTGAGACGAAGTTTAGAAATATACCTGTTTCGTGATCGAGACCAGAGATAAACTTGGCCCATTTGTCATGCTTTTTGTCCGTAAAATCATGACAAATAGCGGAATGTTTGCCTCCGGCGGCTTCGTCAGCCAACTAATAACTAGCAGGGAACTCCAGCCCACTCACAGCCCTACCGTTTAGGAAACAATCCTCTCCACACACATGCACACATGCACCGTGCCTCTCGCTATATAGCATGATGCTTCGACCTCGGATCGGATACTCCCTTGGAGGCAACCTAATTGCGATCGGTTCGTCGGCCCTGGTTCCGATGGGTATTTTATATGCCTGCTCTCTTATTACTGATATTATTGTGACGCATCGATTGCGCGAGCTGAGCCCTTAACTCTGACAGGTCATCCTTGGTATCAACCTCGCTATCGTTATGTGTATAAAACCATCGCGTACCGATGGATATTTTTTATCCCTGCTCTCTTATCACTGATATTGTTGTGATGCATCGATAGCGCGAGCTGGGCCCTTGACTCTGACAGGTCCTCCTTGGTATCAACCCCGCTGTCGTAATGTGTACAACACCGTCGCGTGGAGTTTCCTGTAATACTCTTGCTCTAGCCGGGAATTCCAATTGGCCAAACACCATGATCGTAGCATGTTTGTTTTTCCCGTGTAACCGGTGACTGGAGTAACGCGGTTAAACGGGGATCATTCATTACATGCATACCGTTTACCTCAGACATATACTGGTACACGTGATCAGTAGTAAGGCTTAAGTGGTATAGTGTGGACACTAACAATAGTGAGAAACAGGAGGCACGCGGCACTCCAGAAATATCTCGAACTGTTCCCCTGAGATGCGTGGATCCCTGGAACAAGGTAAACAATTCCCCAACACCAGAATCCCCCTGAACCTATGCTCCCCCAGATATTCACCGCCCCTGCAGTCTGTATCTTCCTATGGGTACGATCATGAAAACAGTGCTCCTACAGTAATACAACCGACAACGAAATCGATCTTCGACGAATACCCTTCCCGGCTTGGGACGGACGGATGGCCGGGCGGGCGGAGCGGGGGAGGCTCCACTATGCGTAAGTACTACGTGTCTTGCCGCGTGCCAAGCTCTTTGGCGTTGGCGAACGTTTGGCTGCTGTGTGGGTTCAGGCTGAACGGACTAGAGGCAACCTTTGCGGGGAGAACGTGACACACCGTGGTGGTGTATGTGGAATAATTTCATCATATCTCGGATGTTCCC
Organism: Saccharina japonica; assembly: GCA_008828725.1. NCBI lineage: Eukaryota > Phaeophyceae > Laminariales > Laminariaceae > Saccharina > Saccharina japonica. The sequence goes on from MEHQ01001857.1 coordinate 30,171, forward strand.
AGTATGTTGTTACATAGGCTGATTTGCTCGCAATGGATCGCTAACTATACCAATCGTGCTTCCCTCTTGACATACAGCCGGTATACTTTGTAGGAATATCTCATAAGTAAACTGTAGCGGTGCGACGGCGCTGGCATTCAGCAGTTCTTGGTGCGCGAAATGGGAGAAGCAATGCTGAAAACCAACCCAAATCAAGAGCAAAACAGTCGCCAGCATCCAGCGCGCATGATACTGGTGCATAACGCTTCCTTTAGACGACATATTCATGTGGTAGCTGTAGCCGATTCTCTCCGTGTGGCAGTGGTTCGGTGCTGGCAAATGGCTAACCGTACGTTTATGTACAAATAAACATCAAAACCTCAGGCGAAACAACAGTAGCGGGTCTCCCCACCGTGTACGGCAGTTTCCGGGAAAATTATTCGGTAGCATGGTATCGTAGAACCGCTAAGTACACGAAACCACTATCCACGGCAAATTAAAAAGGGTACATGACAATAGCCGACGCGTTCACTTACATCTCAAAACAGTACAGACGCGCTGCCAGAATTCAGTGCGTGTTCAAGCGAGAGAGAAAACGAAGGCATGTCATCCGGTTATTTCTGTCGGAGAAAGGAAAATTACCACAAGTGTTAACATGCTGCCCGCACATGGGCGTTGAACATCACAACGATCAACCAAAACCGAGTGTAGACACTGCGTGCGGGCTGGCTATGTGGACCCTTCCCAGCAGCACACGATATTTAAAGGAATGCGCACCTCTTGTAGAAACCTTGTTGCCGTGTCGGGGAACGGTTCCATGTCAGAAAGTTCAGGTCCTGTGGTCACTCCGTATATTACGGAGGGTAGTCGCAGCGCGAGACTTTTGCGAAGCGTTGTTAACTGTTCATCCGATCTGCCGTCGTCACGCGCACGCGTATGTTTGTCAAACAAAACGTTCGAAAAGCGAATTCGAGCTGACGAACAAAAGGCAACAACTATACGGAATACGGTTGGTGGTCGGCTTTATCCGTGGGTGCTTTCATCTGCTCCCCAGTGCCACCGAACCATCGAGCAAGTAGACTACAGTCCCGGGGGGGCACTACAAATGAGACAACAAAAGAAACAGCCAGCCAACCAACTAACGAATGAGCACTCGCTGCAGATATTACCATCCGAAGCAGTAGATTGGACAGCCGTTTGGCCGACAATGCCATCGATTCACATCAAACCTGCGCGCCAATCACTGCAACATCTATCGTCGAATCAACTGGTTACCGACAGAGGAAACGAGTGACTTCCAAACATCCAAGCAATGAGCCCCGCCGGCGTCGCACGAGGCCGGGAACAGACCAACGGGGGTTGACCTCCTGCGTGAACAATCAACCAAGTACCTGGAGAGCTTCCTCACGATGTGCTTGATACTCTTCTCGGTGTTGAAGCATTCCTTGCCCTCTACCACAGCGAATTCAGAGTAGTTTAACCCAGTCCTGACGCAATAAATCGGCAAACATAAACCCTCAAATGAGATCCTTGGACACGGCCACTCTCGCACGAGGCGCACCTCAAACACGCACTCAAAAGTACAACTGCTTATTCTGCTCTTTATGGCATTCGCGCCGTAGATACGAGTGGCCTATGTAATCGTATGTTTGGCATGGGGTCACAGAGTGGGCGTCCTTTCCTCCACGATCGTCCCGCCATCTCCGTCCTGCGATTGGTTGCATCGCGCAGTTCATCGAGCACGCCAAGCGCACATCAACGTGCTTCGTACACCACGGTCGGCATTCGGCTGCGGTATCTCATGTCGGCAATACCAAACGAACGTGAGAACATTGTGCGAGGAATATTACTCAGCAGGAGATGCAGCGTCCATCCTGCGTCGACGCGTGCCATGGTAGAGGTAGCATTGTTTGGCTGGATCATTTTCTGAACGATCGGGCTCCTTAACCCAAGTTCGTCGGACTTTCATTTCTGTGACGAATAATGTTTCAGAGTATACTTCGGACATGATATTTCTCATCTGGCAGCACTTTGTATATTCCTCCAAAATCATTTGTTCCGTGAGGTATGACGCTCCTCAAGTGAGGATCTCAGAAACAGCTGAGTGCGCCTTTATATCGTAGCATACGTCTGTTCAGAGGGGTGCCGAACGGTGGTGACAATGCAGAGCCGGTATCATGCCATAAATCCATCAGATCGAGCGGGGAGAAAGAGGGGGCTGCTGACAAATATTTTCGTGGCTGGCTGCAGTACCGTGCTTTTTAACTGCTTGTACAACAGCAACACTGACAACATCAACAGTATGTAACACAACTCGTAATGGGAATGAGGGCAAGGCGACGACTCCGCCTATCGAATCAGTTATCGGCGCAGAAGATGTGTTACAATGATAGGCCAGCAGGGGCGACCGCCAATGCGCAGAAGGTGCACCGCGAATTGCCGTGAACCTGTCTGCAGTTAAACAGCGCAGGTGTTACAGACGTTTTCAATTCCGACTACAACAACTCGTGTCGGAATGTCATTTTTACTACCGGACGGTGGGGTACGTCCGCCGATCGGTCCCGGTCCGACTAGGAACCTGTTGATCAGCACCGTACACAACCAGCCGACACATATAGACCTCTGATTTAGGGTGTGATACTTGCTGCGGCCGCTAACACATCGAAGTCGAGCCGTTGCGATGGTGTGGAGCCATCGCGAGGCGACGCTATGGCGGTGACGAAAATACACAAGGAAAAATCAACCGCGATAGTAGCCGCCGCGACGAAAACAGTCCGCCCTGCTCGACTCACCCCCACTGTTACCGTGTCAACACGACAAATGATACAAAAACGGGGAACGAGAAAGGTGCTGCAGGTATTAGCTGCAGCAACTGGGCTGCTGCAGGACCGTCAGTTTTCGCCTACCCCAAGAAGGGGAGAACGCCAGCTTCCTCCCCGGGTAGTACCGGTACGCACCCGGCCGCGACCGCGTCGAAGATTCGGCGGCTGGACAGCGTGTCTCCCCTTGGGCAGAAGCAAAACCTGCGCTCAAATCCAAGGAAAGCATGCGGCTGCTCAGCGCGTCGTCCGTTGCGCTCGGGGTTTAAACGGACGGCAAAGAGACTGCCGCAAGGCGAGAGTTTCGGTTCCCCGCGCAGTAATTGCACGAAGCGGCGATTCGTACTATTCATGGTACAGTTCGTATATTGTATACCAGCACCGCTGCTGACTACCGTGTGGTATACTCTGGGGGAAAAAAAAACATCAAAAGGTGCATGCTAAACGGATGATTCCAATGATGACGGGAAGACAATTTTCCACGTGAGAACCGTGACCCGCCACAAACAAATAGCCCCTTTTTCCTAGGAAATGGAACGACGAGGAGGAAGAGCTGGGCGAATCAAACGGCCGAAGCTCGAGCAGACAAACAACCCGACAAGCAGCAATGGAACTACACTATGTACAGTGTATCTACTCTAGTGCTGTGAACACCCACGCCCAACCAACGAGCCCAACACACGAGTACGAAAGCACATGGTTTCCATTCCACTAAGCTAACGCAGACATCCCGGACACTACACGAGGGATATGGGAGCCCCCAGAGTCGCATTGGTTGCTGCGTTCGACTCCCCCGGATGTACATTGCATCACGCGCGCCTGATCTTGCTTGGTGCACCCACCTGCTGCGAGAAATTTCGTCGGCGTAAACGGATGCCTCTGCGGACCAGCCCTTACGGTTGCCCCCAACTTCGATTACGCTGTTCGGCGAGAGGCTCTCGGCAATCTGGACAACACGAGTCGTTCGAATGCAGACAAAATATGGAGACAGGCAATTGATTCTAAGACAACCGATTGCGGTTACTGTCGATCAAGTGGACTCGTTTGGACTATCGAGCTCGGAAGCAGTGCATTAATATTGGAAAATATTTGGAGGTAGATGCATTGTGTTAACTCTAACTCTTAAGTGTATTAATCGTGCTAAGTTCCAGAAACTCACAACATCGTTGATACCCACGTGACCACATATCAAGAAGGAGAACACATCGGTGAAGCTGGTTATGGCGTGAGAGATTTAGTTCGTGAGATATGGCAAGTGTTCATATTACTCGCGGAGGCGTTGTTGCATATAGGGGGTTTAAGCGGTCAATAGTAAAACACATGTGATTCATATCGTTTAGGCCATGAATTGGCCAGTACATCGAATAGTTCGACGCTAGACGTGGTGACATGAAATCAACAACAAGGGGACGACGTCCGTCGCATTTGGCTTGTCGTGCGTCCCGTACAAGGTAGTTATAAGAAACGCCTACCAAATTACTAGAACAATATATTGAGCTCTTTGGAAACCCTAGGCGAACTAATTGCTTGCACGAAAATCATGTTTGCGCCCCAATCGATACCAGGTGGAAAGCGTTTGGCATGGTTGTTCTTCATGGCGATACTCAAAACGGTTTCAGCCATCGTTTTATATTTTTCGTTTTTGAGCCGTCTGAACTGTTTGGTCAAAGTCACCGAAAATGGAACAACAACGAAACAGTGTACCTCCCTAATGAAACAAAAAAAACACTTCTTAAGAAAGTTCCCGTATTTGTTTTTCATGTCCATGACGAACAATATTGAGGGTTGGCGATTGGCGTATATATCGGCTCGTCGCCGATGTGTACGCTGTAGTGAGCTCTAGCCGCTAAGACATGTCTTAAATGCTGTCTTAAAGTCCTCTCTCAGGAGGGGTTTGTCTTAGACGCTATATCGTCCCTTACGTAGGGGCTTGTCTTAGACGCTGTTTCGTCCCTTACGTGTCATATTTTCGTAAGGCAAAATCCCTGCGCACGAAAGAGGGCAATAAGGCAATTTTGTACACCGAAATAGCGCCGATATATATATACGAGCGCCATAAAACCGGGGTCCGGGGCGGCTAATGTATGCGATGGTGTGTTAAGTAAGATCATCTATACCTGGGTAAGTGTGTGAGGTCGTACCTAAAAACACTTAGGCTAGGTATTGACGGCGGTATCTAACGTACCTAACCTTAGGTAAGGCATCGGTGTGCGTACATGGCATACCTACGCGTAAAACGAAGGGAATATTTTCGAGGCCGTACCTAATGGCGGGTACGGGTACGTACCCGGGTACATACCCGGGTACATACCTGTACAAAATATAGTAAAATCAAAACGGCTTAGCCCTTTACCTGCATGAACTGGCAGTAATAATCTACTCGCAGCAGCCGTCTACTGGTTAGGCCTGCCAATATACGCTGCTATCATAGCATATTTGATATAACGTACCAACCAAGAGTCAAGTGTTTTTGACGGAAAAAAACATCGTTATTTTTTGCTGGGTGAGAACCTACGTGTACCACCCTGTACCCCAAGCGCAGAAGCAATGGGGGAATATAAAAAGCTAGACTTTTTCTTAACTCCTATCTAAACACGGGTATTTCGTCGATGGGGATACCCGATACCCGGGTGAGTATTGATGGCCGTACCTACCGTACCTAAAGTTAATGTATCGAAGTCTCTATCTAACGTGCCTAAAACTTAGGTAAGGTCTCGAGGTTCGTACCTAACGTATCTAATACTTACATTAGCTGGGTAAGGTATCGGGGTCCCATAACGAACCTAAAACCTAGGTAAGGTATTTGGGCCGTACCCGGAAAAGAAACATCGCCCAACAGCGGAATCACTTTTTTTTATGCCGGGCCCGAAGAAGTTGGACGTGGGTGGCTTGAACAAAGGCAGTGAGTACTACGGAATCTCTCGGAAGGTCCGATCTCCACTATTATTTCAGAGCGATCTGTCTGTTCGCCGGTTGGTTGCTTCTTATACATTAGACAATACCATATCTGATAGGCTATTGGGCTAACAATAGGTCGGAATTGACAGCGATCGATACCTATCGCTGGCCACAATAGGTTGGTTTCAGGTGCTATCGACAGGTATTGGAAGCAACAATAGGATTAGAGTAGTGGCCACGATAGCCTATTGTGCGGCCGATGTGCTTGTGAATGTGTCTATCGATAGGTATCCTACAGTAGGTGTCAATATAATTTAAAACTTAGCCCCAGTAGGCTACCGTTCGAGCAATCGCTTGATATACCATCAACGATCGATACCTATTGGTTGTAGCGATAGGTGTGCAAGCCTGTCGATCGATACCTATTGCTTTGTTCAATATGTGTGCAATTATATCGATCGACAGCTATCACTCAATTCAATAGGTTCCCAATGATATCTATCAGTACCTATTGTCCAACTCGACAGTTTCGTAAGTATATCGATCGATATCTATTGCCTAATCGAAAAGGTTTACCATGGTATCGATCGATACCTATTGTCCAGTTCAATAGGTTCGCATCGATCGAATAGTTTTGCAACGGTATCGATCGATACCTATCGCCTACGATGCAATATGTTTGGAAGGGTATCGACCGATGTCTATGTATCGCCTAATCAAACACGTTTGTTTGCAACCGAGTTGATTGATTCCTATTGCCCAATAAAAAAGTTGAAAAAATGGGTATATATAGACAATTCAATACGTACCTATGCCAACCCGGGTACCTGCGGGTTTTCGGGTACCCGCGGGTGAGTGGTATTCCCCGTTAATTACGCCTGTACGAAATATTTAGGAAACCGCTTAAAAACATACCATTGCACCGCCCAACCACAAACACCATCAACTTGCTACACTCACGGTGAAGGGGACGCACAAGGCACACGGCAGCATGGCGGCCCCTACACTAAAACCAAGTCAAAACGTCTACACTAATTTCAAGATAAGTGTTTTCACACTAATTTCAAGGCATTTTTTCCGTACTGGTATATGTTTTAAAGAGTCCCAAAAAAGTGGAAAGACGTGGATCTCCAGAACTTCCGTCAGAATCGAAGTCGACCTATTACTTGAGGAGATAGCCGTTTCTACACTAATTTCGAGATAAAAAACCAGACGTTTACGTTACGAAGTAAGAAACGGGAAAGGGCCACTGCTGCACGTATTAATTGCGCGTGCTAAACATGGGCTCCGCGTCGATGCCGGCAATTTGTGTTGTCCGCTCTTCGTACTCGCTGCTATTTTCTGGACTACTGCTGCTGTTGCTGCAGTAGATGGGTTATTTACTGCTAAAAATACTACTGCTATACTACTACCACTGCTGTTCGTACTGCTGTGGTGCTGTATACTGATTTCACACTACTGTTGTTGTAGTGGGTGGGTGGATGGATTCAAATTTTGTTTCTGGCCGGCTCGTACAAGGGCTGTGCGTGGATGCCGGCGTGGCAACTTACTACCTGATCTATCTGCAGATTGCGTTATCGGGTGTGGATCGTGGCCCAGTTATTCCTAGGTATTTTTGTTCTTGTCCGCTATACTGGTCCCGCCCTGGCGTGTAGCTCGGGGCACCACTTCGTACACGATATTATTGGTGCCTGCTGCTGAACCATTGCTGCACACATCGTCCGATAAGACTGGTGTTAATTGTTGCTGTACGATATCCGCGCACCCGCCGCCGCTGGGTCGACCGCGCACCCGCCGCCGCTGGTTTGACGGCGCGCCCGACGCCACTCGGTCGACCGCGGCGGCCTCGGGCCGCCCACGTCGATGGCCCGCCGCTACTCGCTCGGTCGGTCGTCCGCCGTCGCTATTGTTTTCATTATTATCACTACTTTCCGATATGATATGCGTTTCGATATGATATGCGATATGTAGCGGGTCGGAAAATATGCACGGCAGCTATCTAATATGGCGGCGACCGTGAACCGTCGCCGCCGTACGTGATACATGCTTTTTTAGTTTTTCGCGAATTCAAACCCATCATAACACGCCGGTGTAATGAGGCAATACACGAGGAGGAACTTTAGGCGGCTTGCGTATAGAAGCAACAATCAAAACTGTCCGTACAAGTCGTCTCGGTCATAGAACAGTAGTACGGTAGTAGTATGCAACATCCCCCCCTCAAATTACTTTCTTGTGCCTCTGAAACAAGGAGCTAAACCTAACAATAACTGCCGGGTATCCGCCAGCTACCCGCCGGGTACCCGGGTACCCGTCAAAATGCCATTACCCATCGGGGTAGGGTACCCGTTTCTGGCGGGTACCCGCAGAATCCTACCTCTACCTATGTACGAGCTGGGCCGGCCACTGTGAATTGCACTTTTCTATTGCCTCCCTGCTTTCTCATGCCGTTTTTCCTGTGTGAGACACGAGAGTAGGCACATGCTTCGTCGAAGACTTCCAAAGCCATTCGTTAATGCTTTTATTTTCATATTTATTTCGCGGACTACGCATATTATCAGGGTTATTGTTGTTTTTGACCAAAACCAACGGGAAAAAAAAGGGAAAATGGAGAAGTGATCAATCCCTTGGTTTGCCCTTTGAGAACACGTGGGCAAACCCCAAGCCCAAAACATAAAATCGGCGTGATAATCCCAGATTTCGTTCTTATCATCGTAACATATGAATTTTGTGTAGGGGATCGTAAGCACACCATATCTCTTTTTGAACGACGAATTAGGCAATGGTGAGGATATCCGTCGTTATGTATTGCCTCTAGGATGGGCACCGGATGGTATATTCGAACAATCGAAAACCGGATATAAGGCGTTATTCTCGGAAACAAAAACCGGTTTAACCAGGTTTTTTCAGCCGGCTTTAACCGGCTAACCGAACACTGGTTTAACCGGTTTTGATGCGGTAAAGCATCCATAATATTGAAAACCATAAGTGTTTTTTCTGTGATTTGCACCCTTGTTGCGCACTCCCCAAGTGTGAAGGTAAGACCCTCATCACAGGACACAGGGATGTCGATGCTGGCCAGGGCACGCTTCTCCCTGTTAGTCGTGAAGTTCTTCTTGTTGCTTATCTCATGATAGAGCTCGATAGGGTATATACAAGAAAGGAGTACAAAGGTAGGGCTCAGCCAAGTACCAGGCTGATCCCACCATCCATGTGTATTCATACATGTACGATCTACGGAGACGTTTCCGTATCTAGCACGTCACGTGATATCATACACGTTCGAACGCATTTGTCTAAATATACTCGTAATAATACGTATTGCACCTCCTCATAGCTACGTGATACCATCACACAAGCCCACCCTGAATACCCGTAGATGCAGATCTCACGACGATCAAATGATCATGTCATCCCAGACAATCGGAAAAGGGGTCGAAGGTGTGGCTATTCGAAACAAACAAGTGAGGACACAAATCTTGCCCATCTCGTAATGAGGCGTCAACGCCCCACGCGTGAGACAAGCACGCCAGACGAGGAGAAGCAAAAGCTTCGATATGCCAACAGTACGCGGGTTACGATGAAGACGAAAGCCATCTAAGGTAGCCGTGGCGTGAAGGTGCCGAAATAAAACGAAATCCAAAAGACGGAAACTGGAAGGGAAAGACAAAGAAAGATAAAACAATGCACGCTGCGATGCAACACGCCAAAGGACTTGAAGAGGCTACGTAGCGTAGAGCAGTGGTTCGGGAACTGAATGACAACAACAGATGCCCAATCACACGTGCTTTAATGTTGGTTATGGTCGCAACTGGGCCTCTTCGAGATGGAATAGTGGTGTTGATCAACCATATATATATATATTATACGTATATGTATAGTATTGTATCACCTGGTACTACTACTTGGAAAAGCGTCACGTTGATTGTCAGCGAAACCACTACAACCAGCCCCGCACACTGCATGCTCCCGAAACCGCACAAACTATAATCAGGGTTATAGCGTCGTGCGAAGAGTACAAGCAACAGTCGCCCTGCTCGTTAGTCTACCTGGCACGACACAAACCTTTTGCAAAATAAAATATCCTGACCCGCATACTGTAAACGAAGGCACGAGCCGGTGCGTAGAATGTATGTACAAGGAGAAAAACGAAAAGCACCTGTGAACAAGCTTTTGTCTAGAAGGCCGTTGAGTGTGAACGCTCCCACAAGTTGATCAGGAAAGTCATTGTCACAAATTAAACTAAAAGCAAACTGCGTTTCGAAAATGCTCCGACCGATAAAATACTCAACACAAAGATTGGCTCGCCTGGGGTCCGAACCGGCAAATATTGGCTCGTCTGAACTACTGCTGTCGCCGTTTGCCGCAGCCACGTCATCGACTACAACCACCTCTTGGCTCATGTTGGGGTCGTGGTGTGTTGGACTTGCGAGCAGATATGGGTGGTGTGTGTTTGGTGTGTGCGAGTGTTGGGTAGTGTTGGGTGTGCGGGGAGAGGGGAGGGGGCTGTGCCGCAGTGGATTACCGACTTTCAGGCTACCACCCTCTCTCTCCCCACGACCACGTATGGTCGCCTTGTTCATTGCCGCAGTATATAGTAGTTGATACGTTCTCACCGGTCGCCCCGGTAGACCAGTGGTCAACTTTAGAGGCTGCTGGCATTGGTACCCAAGTTCAAATCCCACCGTGGTGAGATTCGTACATAATTTGAAAACCTAAAAAGGAACCAATTGCTGAGAGCGCCTTCGTGGCGTGGGTAGGCGGAATCCGACGCAAGTCGACGAGGGAAAAAAAGCGCTGAAGTCTTCTCGCGGTAAACATACAAGGCACATACCGTAGTGGGGAGGGGGGAGAAGAGCCTACTTAGTTACCCCGGATCTGAGTTACGACTAAATAGGGAGATGGAAAAGAAGGGCGAAGATAATACATGGGATGGACAATAGAAGAGCAGAAAAAAAGAGCAGATACAATAGACGTAGAATCAACCAGCGTTGACGCCGTTTGTATTTTTAAAACCCGACTAATCACACACGCCTGACGGGTTTCCAAAAACCGCGGTTAACCGTTTTTATCTCTATCCGGTGCCCATCGTTACTCTAGTTATTATAAACACCAGGCAATTACTTTGTGGGTGTTGATATATATGTACGGATACATAGGTTTCGGGTATGTCGGATAATACCTTTGTGCGTGGAAGGTTTGTCCAGCAATGAATGGTCTCTACTGGGTCGAAGCGTACAAGGGCACATGGTTGTTGCGGAATGTTTTCCCCATGTTATATCTACTGGGTTCGCCCCACACGCACATACATGGTTGTGGGAGTTCAAACGTAGGACACTCTTACTAAATTAAGTGTAAAGGCCAAGCTCTACGGAGTCGAAGCATACACAAGGGTAGCTGAAGTAGATGAGCATAGCATGGGGTGAGTAACAACCTATCAAGATAGATGGCGTTGATACGTACGACTAAATAATGTTCGGTTATACCGGATATCGGATAATAGGTTTGTGCGCGGATGGTTTGTCCAATAATAATGGGTTATTTCTACTGGGTCGGAGCGTGCGAGGGCACATGGTTGTGGCGGAAGTTTTGTCCCACACGCACATACTACATGGTTGTAGGAACTCAGATGTATCGCACTCTTACTGAGAAGGTATAGCGATGGTTGGCGATCCGTTGTTACTGGACATATCGGAACAAAAGTTGGGAGATGTCAGGCATCTTTTAATGCGCAGACTTCCTGACGAGCTGCGCTAGGTGCGCACTTCTCTATTACATAAGCAGAGAGCGTGCACCCTTATTCATAGGGATAACGCAAACACGTGATTTGGTTCTGACGTTTTCGTAGACATATATTCAATATATATATGCGCAGATTGCCCGACTACATACAGCCGGTCGCCCCGGTAGAGTAGTGGTCAGCTTCAAAGGCTACTATCATTGGTACCCGAGTCAAAATCCCACCGTGGTGATAATTATTTAGAATATTTGAAAACATAACGAGGGACCAATTGCTGAGAGCGCCATCGTGGCGTGGGTGGGCGGAATCCGACGCAAGTCGACGAGGGAAAAAAGGGCTGAAACCTTCTCGCGAAAAAAATGCAAGGCAAGAACCGTAGTGGGAGGGGAGGGAAACGAGCTTACTTGGAGACCCCGAGTCTGAGGTGCGACCAGGAAGGAGAGAGAAAGGACGGGCGAATATAGTAAATGAGATCGACAAAACAAACGACGCAGGTTTTCTGACTACAACAGCGCAGATGTTTCTGACTTCTTCTGTCACACATAAAGGGAAAACGACATAATAAGGCTACATTTCTACCTGGTATATCATATATATATGTATATGTACCGCTACATAATGTTCGTTTATATCGGATAATAACTTCGTGCGCGGACTGTTAATCCAATAATGTATGGTCTCTACTGAACTCCGTGCACTGAAACTTTGTCCAACACGCACGATGTTGCGGGAGTTCAACGTTATGTGGCACTCTTACCGAAGTAAGAATAAGCGGTGAGCTCTACTGGGTCGAAGTATACACAAGGGTAGATGAGGGTATGAGTAGCATGGTAAGCAAAGATATATCGGACATATGGCGTTGGGATGTACGGCTACATATTTTCGGCAAACCTATGGCACTCTTAAAGGGCTTACAGGGGTGAGCTCAACTGGGTCGAAGCAATGGCGTTGAAATGTACGGCTAAATAGGTTTCGGTTATAACGGATAATAGTTTTGTGCGCGGAAGGTTTTTCAAGTAATGGATGATCTCTACTACTGGGTCGAAGCGTACAAGGGCAAATGGTTGTGGCGGAACTTTTGTCCCACACGCACATACAAGGTTGCGGGAGTTCTACTAGAAGAGCGATACAATACTATCATATATATTGCCGTACCAATGCTATCATAGCCGAGTCAACACAGCAAGGGAATACTCCGCGTTGCACCCAACATCATAAATAACTTACTCCGCGATACATCGCGTAGATACCAACATCAGAAGAAAATCGTTTAGCCGGCCTCGGGCGAGCGAGTATTCTGCTGTTCGTCCCGTCAAACTGCTTTGGGATGTTGACAATCGAATGAGACAACTCCACACACAGCGCACCCAAAGAGGTGTTGTTTTAACCTTGAAGATCATTGTGTGTGCTGTTGCACCGTACGTGATATGGTATGTCGGTGGTGTGGTACGATGGTACGGTCTGTGGATATATTATTAATAAATTCAACACTATTTGGCCAAAATATTGGTTTTCCGCAACAGTCGCCGCGAGGCTGGTTGCGCGCAGCGCAACACGCGTTTTTGGGCGAGCAACATGTTTCGCCGCAGGCCAAACATATTTGTTGCGCGTTCAATTCTCGGCGGAGGCGAGAAAAAACAATGTTTTTTTTTTTGTCTTAATATATAGCCGTACTTGAACATCAGTTAGAGCGCTTTTCGTATTCGCCATAGTCGAAAACGAGACCCTTTGCTATTCGCCTTCGCCAAACATAAATTAAAAGGCTTTTTACTTAGTTGTTAGGCATATATGCGCCCATAGATCTTATATGTATCGGCTCCGGCGGTCCTCCGGAGGCCTTCCCGGGGCCCCTCCTGGGGCACCTCCGGGGGCCCCTGCGGGGGGCTTGCGAGCCTGCGGCGCGCAACAGAGGACGAAGCACTTATCAATGCCCTGGTACAAGCCTGCCTCGGCTGCCTGGAAGGTGCTTATGGTGTGCTCCGGTTGCCTGTCCGTTCCTCTCGTTCTTAGTATTGCTCTATTTACGTTGTTTTCCATTCCATTTCATTTCGTTTCATTTCATTTCATTCTTATTGTCTGTCGCATCTCCTCCGGGAAAAGCACGACACTTTTTGTTTAGTATTTTTTCTTGTTCGTTTGTTTGTTTGATTGTTTGTTGGTTTGCTTTGGTATGTTAATTTGTTTTTCTTCATTTTTTCCTTTTTGCCTTTTCTCTTCTTTTTTACGTCCAATTTTTCTCTTTCATGCACCTGGATTGCTAGCAGGGTAGGTCTTTCCTGTCGTATATGACATTGCATTGTCTGCTCTGCTTACTGCACTGCAGCGTAGTATCTCTGTGTCGTAGTTGTGTTACCACATAACTGGTACCTCTCTATGATAGGATGAATAATCGGCACGGACACTGACTGGGTGTGCTGGATGTCGACGGGAAGAAAGGAAGGTTTCACAGATGCTCCGAAAATCTTGGAGTAAAGTAAGGAGTATTGGAGTTAAAATAATTCAGGTACTTCGTGAACTCGGAATATTTCAATGTTCGATACTCCGGGATACTGCTCGTACTCGGTGTATTTCGGGTATGAAAACTCTCGATACTGCTTGTACTCGAAGTATTTTGGGGTCCGAAACTGCGGGTACTCTTTTACTCCGAGTATCTGGGGCTTCAGTACTGCTTATACTCCAAGTACTCCGAGTATTCAGGCCGCCAGTAGTGTAATACTCTTAAGTACTCGGAGTACGAAGTGTACTCGATAATCGGAGTATACTCGGAGCGAGAAGTACGTTAGGAGCATCTTTGCATCATTTTAAAGACTCGGCCGTCTTTCCTCCCGGGTTCTGGGAGCATGTGACTGGCGTTTATAGCATTTCAAAATTCACAGATGCTCCCATTACCTCGGAGTAGTATTGGAGTATTTTCGAGAAAAAACTACTTCAGGTGCTTTGCGTACTCGAAGTATTTCGGTGTCCAGTACTCTCGATACTCGGAGTACTCCGAGTATTTCAGATGTTTTTACTCCGAGTACTGCTTGTGCTCGAGTACAAGTACTGCTCATACTCCCAGTACTCGGAGTATTTGGGCCTTCAGTACTGCTCATACTCCAAGTACTCCGAGTATTTAGGCCACCAGTACCCTAGTACTCTCAGTACTCGGAGTACGACAAATACTCGATACACTGAGTATACTCGGAGTATCGAGTATACTCGGAGCATCTGTGGAAGGTTTAATGTGAAGAACACACATCCGGTGTAGTCATACGTGCGTATGTATTATACGTATCGTTCTCGTATATAGTGCCAAGGTATGTATTATCGTATGTATATATATATATGCGAATTAATAGGTGCATCAACCACTTGTGAATAAGTACCAAAAACATACTATTACCATTAATCCCACCTGTGTGGCAAGTGCCAAGCGAAGCGATGTCACCTATATATAAACAGTCTGCTTCTTCCTTTTCTTCTCCTTCTTCTTTATGCTGCGCTTCTGCGAGGCAGTCATGCTGAACTCCGCCGAGTCCATGACCCCGCTCTCTCTCTATCTCTCTTTATCTCTCTCTCTTCCTCATAAAGAAAAATGAAAAGAAAATCGCTACAGCGAGAGTTCGAATCAATTCAATCAAGGATGCCACTATGGAAGCCCCAACAGTCGTAGAGTCCCAAAGATCCCAAGTGATGTGGTAGCTTTGACCCGCTACCGAGGGCTGCAGTTTTCCTTCGAACATATAGAGCAAGGAGAGAGCCCTCCACGTTTGGTTTGCAGCGTGGAGAAGAGATAGATCGAGTGAGGGTCGGGCGGGCAAACAAGGCCCGTCTCGACTTCAAGGAGGCTCGGTTATTAAACCAAGCTCTCCGGTTTTCGGAAAAATACTCAGATGTGATAACACTTCTGGTGTATCTTCCATGGGTACATGTGCAACGGCCATTTTACGAACTTTCCTCAAAACCTGTCCTCCACAGTTTTTGTTTTTGTTTATGTTTTGTTTATGTTTCCATCATATGTATTATCTTCGCACTTCTGTATTTCTCCCTCCCTAGGCGTAAGTTAGATCCGGGGTCACAAAGTAGGCTCCCCTTCCTCCTCCCCCACAACGTTTCTTGCCTTGATTGTTATCGCGCAGAGGGTTCAGCCTTCCCAACGCTCGTCGATCTTCATCGGTTTTTGCTAACTCACGCTCTCGCGCTTTCTTCTAGTCAAGATATTTGTTTGCGAGAAAAAAAGTCCCTACGAGCATGCACTCGGGGGGGCTCGAACTCACGACCTTGACGCTAACAAGCTTCGTGGTTACCTCCTACGAAGCTCACCGGGGCGACCGGTCAGTCCATCATCCTACTTTCATTTTATTCTCTGGGTGGCGACATGATATGCGAGGAAACCGGGGCGACCGGTCATTCTATCATCGCAATATCATTTTATTCTTCGGGTGGCGTCATATTATGCAAGAAAACCAATAAAAAGAGCCATACTCGGAGATTGATACCATAAGACAGTACGGGAACATATGGTCTTATAGATACCGACAACCCAGGTATTATATTGCGACAAAGGTATACGAATACCCGGGGTATTGTGGCCCGGGGCATACAGAGCTTACAGAAGTTCAAATAATATTACATCCGACGGGCCTACGTATTCACAATGCGTGTGTTGTATTAACATCAACCCCTCTTTCTTTCTACCCACCAACTACATCATCATCAGTACACCCAGTGTCTGCCCGTGAACTACACAGCTGAGTAAAAAGCAATCAAGTCCAAATATATTTGTAAAATTGATGAGGGTATGGGGGCATGGCCAATCCGACATGTGAGCTCGTAAGACCCACCCACCTTTAGGTTTATCCGCTCGGGCCTTCGGCGCCGACTGCCAACGAAAAAGAAAGGGATATCTCTTTCCTCTGCACTCCGCCCGCCAATCGCTCCGGCGGTCGTCAAGGCGCTGCTTGCCGTGTACGGCACGGTCACCATCCGCTTGCCGCAGCCCCACATCGACCACCTGCCAATCTTCTCGTTGAGGCCCACCACCGTTCGACGCAACAGCATACGGTGTTGAGGGTCGAGCGCTCGTCTGCCGCAGGCAAACCACGCGCACACCACTACGTGATCTGCCCCGCCGAACCTGTTGAAGAATTTGCTGTTCTTGACAAGGTGCATGATGGACCTGGTCATCCTCGTCCGGTGCGTGAGCCCACCGCAACTCCGGTCTTCTCCTAAGAGCGTGGAACCAAGCGCGGGGTAAAGTGGGATGAAGAAAACGTCCGCGTCCTCCGGGTCCAAAACGCGCCACGGGTGCGAGAGAAGTGCCTGGTGTAGCCATATTTCTCCCATGTTCTGGGCCATTTCGGCGCGCTCGTCTTGCCAAGGGGACACACCATGAGCGTCGCGATGGCACTGTATCAAGGCTGTGTTGTCAAACACAGGGTCGTCGTAGACATAGACCTTGACCTGGCCGGCGTCCTCGGCGTGCAGAAGAGGTCCGCTTTGGTCCGAGACCTGGCCGGCGTCCTCGGCATGCAGCAGGTGTCCGCTTTCTTCGTCCAAGGCCAAGTGATTTTCTAAGGTGTTATCACGCGACAGCAACAACCCTGTGCCCGTCAGCGCCAGCACCGCTGTGACGGTCAGCGCGGTCCACCTCAAGCGCGTGTTACGCCTGCTGCTGCTATCACTACTACGACTGCTACTGCTGTTGCTGATGCTGGTAGCAGCTCGAAAGCTGTGCATGATTTGTCAGCTGTACTAGTACTATTATAGCAGTAAATATTTGCTGTGGTTGTTGTTGATGATGATGATGGAAGGGCGTCCCGAAAAGTAGTCTTGTTGTCTATTTTAGTATATGGAAGCACACGCGGGCACCAAGGAGGTTCAACATGTATGTGTTTCTCGGCATGCTAGAACAAACCGTAGTCAAAGCGTATGTAAGTTCGCCAGAAGGGAACAACGACTAAACTAAGGTATCCCGTATCAAGCCACATAATAGTGATGTCGCCCGAAAACAGAAAACCCATACCGTTCGTGACAAGGAAGGAGAAAACATGGGTTCTACCTTTAGGCGCCAAAAGGAAATGCGCAACACACTCTTTCGGTGTATATAGGAGCATCTGTAAGCTGTTCACTTCCATGTGCGGCGATAGCGGACAAGGCGTCACGGGTAAGTGGGAAATGCGTTGTTGTTGGTCAGAGATATACCCGGAATTTTGGAAGCGATAATGATGAACGGGGCTACATGGGTTATAACGAGGTACTGTACCCACATCGCCAGAGTTCGCGAAACCATAAGTAGCTTTCCCACGACAAGGACCTTAAGGTACGGCAGCCTTCGGCGGAAAGAATGGGTATGAGGCCACCAAACGTCCCACGCAAGGGCGGCCGGGGATGTGGATATTGTACACCTACCCCCCCCCAGGGATCGAAAAATAATGTATTTACGTATTTACAAAGATTTTTGTTTTGGTTTCTATCCAGGGTGTATCGGTGTACAGTGAAGGAAACCTAATAAGAAACAAGCTAATAAGAAAGCCAGGCTGAGATTCAGAAGAATATATGAAATTCAATAGTATGTTTTTTAATTAGTGTAGACAGCGCCCTCTCTGGAGTAAGAAATCCAACCTGGACCAGATTTCCTGATCCTGATTAGGTGTCCTATACTGCTGTACAGTACCGGCCCGCTAATAAGAAACCAGAGATCGGGCTTAGGTTGGCTTTCTTATTTGAGAAAGGGGTGTGTCCCACACTAACTTCAGTACAATAGCTGTCGGCTTTCTTATTTCCCCCGTAATGTTTAGGCTGAGTTTCTTGTGGGGCACTTTCTCATGAGAGGGCCGGTAGTAATGTGTGATTTGTGTCACAGTATAATACCGGAGAGGCGCAAACCCTCACATCGAGTCCAATAACGTAACACGACACCACATCCCTCGTGCGACATATGGTACCGGGTATGGTTGTTCTACTTTGCTGCTTGGTCGAGGCTTGGTGGTACACCGCATGGTCATCATGGCATATAACATACTCTGCGTGCTGCTTGGTCGAGGCTTTTGGTGGTACACTGCATGGTCATCATGACATATGTACCATACTGGCATGTTTTTATTCGTACTTCAGGGTATACTCTTACCGTTGTACGGCTTAGACAAATCATTTTATGATGAAATATTTGAGTGTCGAGCACTGTTCGCGATCTTTCCGACAGTGGCGTACAGGACATGTACAGAAGCAGGTGGGAAGGTAAGTTGTCAATGACACCTGACGCGGTCAGCGGTTCGTCTCCCTGACGGAGTTTCGTTGCAAGGGTATACACAGATGTGGAAGATACCTGGGGTCTATCGATTAATCTGCTTGCGGATCCCACGGTTCTCTCAGGGGCCTTCTGGTCCACCTTCGAGGGACTCAAAGCTCCTTTAAACCACTCACTACTGCTACAGTCACTGTCACTACGTAGATGCGGCCTATTATAGGCTGCAGCGCCGCCCAGTAGTATTGCAGTACCCTGGAAGGCCTTGTATCAAGCAGGGAGGGGACGGATCTCTACCGTCCCCTGTGTTCAGTTTTTACAAGCAGGGGGGGGTGTACTCGTGTCGTGCACGGCCGTAGTCATATGACCATGGACCCTCGCATCCCTACAATGCCGGGACGGAGCACGTTGGGTTTTCACCAACCAGGCAGACATTGCTTGCACCAAGCGCGAAACGCCGTGAGGTATTGGGCGAGTCGCATGGAGGGTGAGCTGCATCCTGCTAACAACCGCCTCTGAGGCAGACTTGCATATGGACGACAGCTTCAATGAGTTAATATAGTTTCTGGTGTGGCCACTTCCGGAGACAGCAATGGGTTTTACTATGTAACTGCCTCGCGGATGCCTTACCATATTAACACTACGTGATACGACCATTCCCCTTGTGCGGAGCAAAGGTTCTCCACCCCGCACAAATGATCTTCTCGACCGCCAGCTTTGGTGACCGCCAAAAAAAAAAAAAAAAAAAACGGCACCTGGTTGTCTAGCTCACGCAGCGAGTGGCGTGTTTTACAGCGTCGTTGCCAACCGACGCCAACCCAACCTATAAATATATCTATATTTATATGAGGGGGGGTAGGGGTGGGGCGGGTTCTACCAGTTCAGCTTAGGTTTGGTCAGGCGTTGCGAGCGATTCAATATGTAGTTGGAAAGTCGGGGCGTAACCGCTTGTCAGGTACCCCCCCCCTGTCGGGAGGGTCGAAGTTGAATAATTCGACGTGGTGTGTCGAAAAATAATAGTTCGACCGCCCTTGCCTGGTACCAGGACCAAGTGAGCAAAGGTGAGTTATCGTGAAAATAGTGTAGTCGTGTTCTCGTACCCGGTACGCTGGCGTGCCACTATAGTTGGGGGGGGTTTGTGAGGCGGGAGAGATGATTGAAGAGGTGGTTCGATGCTCTACAGGGCTGCAGTTGGAGTTGCATTCTGACAAAACCCCAAATTAAGTGTTTCCAATTCTGCGTCGGAACCATCTCGTCTGGTCGAAGCTATACCATACCACTGCATTCCATTGTTTTTTTTTGTGCATCCCATGTATTATCTTCACACTTCCGTCTTTCTCGCTCCCTAGTCGTAACTCAGATCCGGGGTCACAAAAGTAGGCTCCTCTCCCTCCTCCCCCACTACGGTTCTTGCTTTTTATTTTTATCGCGAGTAGATTTCAGCACTTTCTTCCCTTGTCAACTCTCGTCGAATTTTTCTTACTCACGCTATAATATGCGCTCTCGACAGACGGTGTCACTTAAAGAATAAAAACCTCCATGGGGAAGATCGAACCCTCGACATCCGGCCCAAAAGGCTTCGTGGCTACCAGTTAGACCACCGCGGCGACCGGCTTCATGCGCATTGTAAATGATGTTTCGAATCCCATTTGAATTGATATCGGTCTTTCTGAAACGCTTTGTCAATCAATGTGGTTTCTCAGGGGGTGCGATATGGAGCAACTCACGCGACGAACGTCGGCAGCTTTTGGTACTACGCCTATCGCTGCACGGGTCTGTTGATGATATGTCACAGAGCGCGCAGGGTCGCAAAATCCCCCGTGCGTGTACATATATGTATTACACCTAACCCCGTATTCCGGGGTAAAGCAATGTATCGTATGTGTGTGTTCACGTTTGTTTTTAGGCCTTCGTTCTGTATGACTTAAACACCTGGGTGTGTATGGCCGCATGACGCGGGCAGTACATGGGTCGTGTTCTCTAGATGGATACCCGGAGTAGAGGCGCTCTCAACTGTGTTTCTTTCGAAGTACACCCTGAATTGAGGCCCACGAGTTCTACTCATGTTACGCAGAGGCGTTGGGAAATTGGAGGGAAGGAGTTCGTGCTTCATGCATACGAGCTAGACAGTGGTGGCAGTGATGACATTGACCCCACTAAGTTTGGAATGATTTTCCATATATCAGGTCCTTCATGCTCTATCTCAGCCCGCGCGGATTGTTGATGATGTGTTGGCGAAACTGCGAACGCAGCATGGGTACATATGACCATTATTGTGCCCCCCTGATGTATAGTCGTTGGTGCTTGCACCAAGTATCGACAATGCCGATCCATTACAGTATAGGACACCTAACAAGAAACAGGCCAATAAGAAAGCCAGGCTGAGATTTAGAGGAAAATAAGAAATTCGGGATTCTTTATTTTGAAATTAGTGTGGAAAGCACCCTGTCTCAGAGAAGAAATCCAGCATGGGCCAGATTTCCTGTTACTTATTAGGTGTCCTGTACTGTATTGTTAAAGCTCGTGTGCGTTTCACCGTGGCATAAGCCCCAACATGCTTTTAGTGGTGCCTAGGGCCACGCGGAATTGTTATATATATGATGTCGAGTAATTGCACTTACACTTTATACAAGCAACGCGGGAGTACAGTTGGCAAACAAGATCTGTTAGCTGTGCGACCGATTGGAACCCTAATGCAAATATACAAGAACCCACAGTTTTTGTTCCGATTTTCGTCCTGGTTTGAGCCCCATAACTTACCTCACAAAGAAACGGAATTATACTTTCATCAGTATTTCAAGTACGCCGGCATGATATAAAGCTAAGTACCTGCCAGTGGACGATAACATGTTTGGTGACAGCTCCATTTCTATCGTTGATGTAGCCACCGCTCAAGAGGCTCCGGCCCGCGAAATAGAATAATAAGATATGTTGCGAGCGTTTTTGTGGTGTTGATGTCTTGCAACGTCGAGTTAACGAATCACATCGTGGCTGGTTGCTGGCCCACCCAATCGCCTTTGGACACCACATGCGGCCACATGCAGAGTTGTGCCTTAACTTCGCTGGCTGTGTTCGGTTTCGTATGAAGGCTTGTCGCGGCCCGCAAGTCAAGCGAGAATGATCCGCTGGGGTTGTGTTTTGGTTTTACAATGTGTTCTTCTTGATTCCGACCAATTTCCACCCCGCGGAAAGCGCCGTCATGAAAGTGCGGAGAGGCAATCTGATGGGAATCGTAACTCGCTATGGATGATATATTAAGGGACCCCTTCGGACAAAAAATATAGGAGCAAATGAAAAACAAATCCGTTTTCTTTTTTCAGTTGCAATATTATTTCTGGTATAATTTCCACATTTTCGTGACTCCCTACGAAAAACGGCATTTCTCGAGTTCTAATGCTCAGACTTTCGACCAATGAGTAGTTACAGAGAGCCTAGATGACCAACGCCCAAACGGGTAGGGTGGATCGTAACTGATCCGAGTCTGGCGGGAAGGCTTCTTGGCCTGGGTTTTTGTTGGTGGATGAGCCTCGGCAAGTTTCCACACTACCCGGAGAGTTTACTCTTCGGGTGGCTATCCCCACCGCACCGGGCCCCTTCGGGGGTCAGGTCGGGTCAACATGCTAAAATCTCCGGAGTCGTAAGTAGCGAGGGCTGATACGTCCGAGGGGGCATGGAGTGAATTGACGCACGACACGCAGTGAGAAGTGGAAGTGTGGAGGGCGTAAGCTATATTTGTACCCATCCGCTGGAGGATAAACAAAATAAAATAAACCTAGATCATGAGTCAACATTTGTGTCTCGGGGTGCATATCGACCAGACTCCTTGTTCATCACGAACAGTGCCTCGTTGGGTCTATATTTACTTCTGTATAGTACAGGAAACCGAATATCCAAGCTCCTGGAAGTACATTTTCAAATTCCAGGTACGTACGAGGTCCGCCTCGGAGAAGGGCCACGAAAAATAAGTGCTGTCGCTTTGGCACACTCACTCGAGGAATCTAAGGAGTTTACTTATATATGCTTACATAAGTTATAGATCACTAGGAAGAGTTGCAAGCTACTGCTGTAGGTTCGAGTTACGAAATGTATGTCTTGCACGAACAAAACAAGGTTACAGACAGTTCCTATTGTTGAGTTGTCATGATTTTCTGCAAATTAGTTGGCGTTTTTTTGGGCAGTGCAACACAGATAGGTGTTATAGGTTTACGTGGGGTAGGCAACATCGCCAATGCGCAATAATCCGTGTCCCCTATTGTTGGTATAACGCCCCATGTTTCCAATGACATTCCATTGGCAGCTGCGCTGACAGCTGCATTCACCACATTTTTACATTTTGATAGGTCTGGGTACAGGCAGCCTCAACCTGTTGAGTCTCTTCCGACTTCTTGATTCCGGAATCCGTACACGGGTTAAAACAAGCCAGGGCCGGCAAAGCCAGCTGTGTCGCTCCAAGTACTCTCGTGTACCCAGACAGTGTCCAGTGGCACATACTTTATTGCGTGCGTGCGGCTAGGCCGCAGGGACAACCGCCAGACGCCGGACTAAACACCAGGAACGTTATAATTGCTTGGTCTCGGCGGATTCGAGCGAGTTAATCTAGTACTCGCAGTATGCAGGATGCATGTACTACGTGTTTTTCCTTCAGAGTCCATCGAGCTGCGTGACAGAGTGCTGCGGCGAAAATACTACTTGTTGTCGTTATTTGTAAGAATGTTGTGGCGATCATATTCATTTCTGCCGACACCGGCCTTACATTTTCAGACGACAGGGTGGTAATCAGCATTAAGTAGCACTCTTTTCCCGTAAACGTGAATATCTTGATGGTACCTATTACAATGTCCAAACGGCAGACTCATTATTATCGGACGATTGGTACTACAAATCTCTAGAAAGGTCTCAGCTAAGAAAGGCACCACTAACTACCCCCCGGTGTTTCCGTATACTTGTGCTAATCTGTGTCTAATGTTTAGGGCGCTTGGAGAGGGTGGGCTGATGTTCCTCCGAGGTAAACATACCACTCATTCGAGGTGTTCCTAGATTGCAAATCTGGATGCCCTGACTGCCCAGCAGTCTGATGAGATGTTTTAAGGTCGTTGCATTAGAGGACAGAGCGAGAGAGAGAGAGCGGAGAGAGAGCGGAGTGCTCGAACCCTCCTCCCGCACGAGGCAAGAATTCCTCAATAACGCCTGCGAATATATACGCAACCCTCTACAACTTTTGTAACCGTCGTTGCTGACACGATCCAAACGAACACCCTCCCTGGCTCTTGACAGCAATGACAAGACCGAAAGGACATTCAAGACAAGCTAGAACCTAACAGCCAACAACAGTCCCGCAGGAGGAAACCCGGCCACCGGGTCAAAACCCCCTGTATAACTCATATTCTCCAAACCATTGCAGTTGAAACAACGGCCGCATTCCAAACGATGACCATGGCCAGAAAATAAGATGCCAAGTGGTGCCCTACTCACCCATGCCCCTCAAAGTAGCGCGGGGTGGCGACCTGACAACTTATTCCTCGCATAACTCAAACATGGTACATCGGATAATGCTCATACCCCTTACTCACCCTCCAACGGCAGATTCAACAAGAACCTACGGTGAAGCTTAAAAGGGGTCGCAGCAAGGGATTTCGTCAAAATATCCGCATGCTGGTCTTTCGAAGCTACGAACTGAATGTCGATCTTCTTCGCACGAAGCAGCTCCCTAACAAAATGAAAACGTACGTCGATATGCTTGCTCCGAGCAGAACTAAGAGGGTTCTGAGCCAATGCTATGGCCCCCTGGTTATCTTCGTAAACCCGGACACATGATCCGCTTAGCTCTGGACAAATAAACGATAAGACCGCGCCCGTGAACAAAGCCTCCTTCACCCCTTCACCTAGGGCAACGTACTCTGCTTCTGCTGTGGACAATGTAACACACCTCTGCGTACTACTTGCCCAACTGACGGCCGCACCCCCCAGGGTAATTACCGTCCCCGATACCGAGCGCCTATCATTCGCCTTATCAGCATAATCGGCATCACTATACGCATTCAAATCCAGTCCCGAACCCCGCACAAAAGTCAATCCCAAAAACCTGGTCCCGTGAAGGTACTCCATAATCTTCAAAACTGCCCTCCAGTGCCTCTCAGTAGGGTTGTGAGAGTGACGCGCCACAGCACGCACAGCGTTGGAGATGTCCGGCCTCGTCATGGTCGACAGCCACATCAAACTGCCCACAGCCTCCCTGTAAGGCCAGTCTCCACCAGGTTCGCCTTCCTCTCTTGGACCTAGTTCCACACCAGGGGTAGCGGGGATGTCAGAGGATGAGTTCACGCCAAAACGATTCAACATGCTCTCAATAAACGCCTTCTGCGTAATCTCCAAAGTCCCCAATTCCCAGTCGCGTTTGAAAGCACAACCAGTGTACCAAGTCAGTTCTCCGAGGTTATTCGTGGGGAATTTCGTTACTAACGTGGCATAAAAATCTCTGCATGACTCGTCCGAACCTGCAATCACGATGTCATCCACATGAACAGCCATGACCAGTTGTACCTTGCCGTCCACAACCATGCGAAAAACACAAGGATCAGTCCTACACTGCTCCATACCGTACTCTACCACGGTTTCTACCAATAATCCGGCCCACTGTCGTCCACTCTGCTTCAGACCATACAGCGATCGGTTCAGGCGAACGATTTTGCCTGACATGTCACCACACCCACCGGGTAGTTTCATGTATATCTCGGCGTCGAGTTTCGCGCGAACAAAGGCTTGTGCGACGTCTAAATGAAAGATCTTCAGACCGTGTTCGTTGGCAACAGCTGCCAGAATTTTAACTGACGCTGACGAGGGAGTTGGTGCGAATGTTTGAAAGTAATCTACATCCTGCACCTGGCTAAACCCCTTAGCCACAAGTCTAGCCTTTGTCTTTACTATCAGGCCATCCTTGTCCGTCTTGTAGGTAAACACCCACTTCGATCCTACAGGTTTCCGCCCTTGCGGCGGTATCGCTGCTTCAAACGTACCGGTCGTTTTGTGACCGTCCAATTCAATCTTCATGGCCTCTTGCCACGCCGCTTTGTACTGTGAACGCTCGACATCTGCTACGGACTGAGGGGGCGGTTCTACGTCTTCCGGGAATCCACTCGGCATGCGCACGCTTAACTCCCCTTTGTTATCTGCTGCAGGTCCTCCAGCCATCAGAGCCAGTGCGTCCTCCGTCGTCCAGGATGTGCTGTTCTGCGTTCTCCTAGACATCGTCAACTTGAACACTGCCGCAAGCAGCGCGTCCGCGACCTCAGGCCTCATCCTTAGCCGGCCTTCAGCAGGCTCGCCTTCCAAGCGTTGGCTCTGACCCCGGGTTCGGCCCCTTACTGTCGCGGGGAGCCGTCCCCAGCTGCTGAGCTCGTGAGCTGGTCTCCCCGACAGGACCGCGGGTGGATCCTCACCGTTCCCTTGGTCGGTGTCGGAGGCTGATGCCTCGCCCGGGTCGCTTTCGGCCCTCCCTGCCGGGACCGAGGAGGCGCCCACCGCGCCCCCTTGAGACGAGCCCGTCGTCTCGGCTGTTTCGACCCTCCCTACCGGGGCCGAGGAGGCGCCCACCGCGCCCCCTTGAGACGAGCCCGTCGTCTCTGAATTCCCGTCGCCGGCATCGCCGGCGGCAGGTGCCTGCTGGGCGCGCTCCTCCAAAAACGCGTCCAGATCGAACCCCCACGTCAAATCGAGGTCGTTCAGGCGAGCCAAACCTTCGTCTAGCTCATGCACCACCCCCCCACCACCTCGATCTGACGTGCTTCCGTCGTCTGCCTCGGACCCCCCCTCTTCCATAGACAGGGAGTCACTCGACTGGGCAGGTACAGGTGGTGCAGGTGACACGCGCTGCCAGGTTATGTTGCGCGTGATCAGTACGGTACGGTGTCTAGTCAGCACTCGCACCGAGTCTCGGGGGTAGTTGGGTGCAGGGCCAAGGTAAAAACACTCCTGTGCTTTCGCCTGGGACTTGTTCTCCCTCTTCACCTTGCAGTAGCCAGGCTTGAGGAAAGGTAGAAGTACTACCGGGGGGGGTCTACCATACCACATCTCGTATGGCGACTTGCTCTCGGGGTTAGCGGTGGTTGCTGTACGGTTCAAAGCATCGCACGCCCAGTGCGACGCTTCAGCCCACAACGACTCAGTTGCGGGTAGTTGCGCGCCGGGGTATAGCTCGCGAGCCTGGATTCGGCCCGCCATTGCGGCCGTCTCAATCAAGCCTAGCGCGCGCTCTGCTACCCCATTAAACTGGGGGCTGTCTGCCGTCGTGAATTCCTGCTTGATCCCTCGTGTTCTACACAGGTCTCCAAACTTCCCCCCACGGAATTCACCACCCCCGTCCGATCGGACGATGACCACTTTCGAAGGGACATCGTCTGCGCGAGAATCCGCGAGGAACTGCTCGAACAATTCCGCGGCGTCCGACTTGTGGCGTATGAAATACACCCAAGTATACCGTGAAAAGTCATCGCGCACAATGAGAGTGTACCGCTTCCTGCCGAGAGACTCTACCACCTTGGGGCCACTCAAATCCACAAACACCCTCCCGAGCTTCTTACCTGCTCTTGTGTGAGTGGATTGCTTGATGCTCTTGCGAAGTCCCTTCGCCATGGAGCACCCCCTGCATTCCAGCAGGTTTCCCTCGAGGATGACTCCTTGCTGCTCCGCGGTCTTGCGGAGTAGAACCTCGTGGGAGTGTCCAGCCGCGCAGTGGTAGTCGTTGATGTCGATCGCGGGCTTACTGGGCTGTTGCCCTGGGGCGAGTACAGCACAGGCATTTTCCCCACTACTGCTGTCGACCCGGTAGCCGCAAAGGCTGTACAGGGTCCCACTCAACGGAAACACGATCGAACGCTCTGACTTGAGCCGGACTACAATCCCCGAGGGGCGTCCTTCGAACGTATGGCCGTTTTTGACGAGAGTGGGCAGGGAAAATAGGTGATAGCGGAGGTCTGGCACGTGCGCAACGTTAGTCATCAGCACTTGTACGAGACCGTTTCCGGACCGAAAGACAAAGCGAACATCACCGTATCCTTCGATGGAGCGAGTTGAACCATCGGCGATGCGCAGTTTTAGGTTGCATTCTCTGTAGTTGAGCATGCAATCTGCTGAGGGCGTCATGTGAGTAGACGCTCCACTATCGCAGATCCAAATCTCGTCTCCTACCTGAAAAGCCGACTCTCCTTCCCCCATTCTGCCCAAACCATCACTGCACTTGCCTGTCTCTTCGGCCTTGAAAGCTGAAGCCTGGGCCGTACCAATATCAACGTCCTTTGCTCCAACCTCGCTCGCCATCGACAGCACAGCCTCTTCTTTCGGCGTGGGGCAAACATCGCCAGAGTGCCCCAGTCCGTTGCAACCACTGCACCGCTTCTCTCTACAGTTTGCGATCATATGGCCCTTCTTGCCACACTTGAAGCACTTCCCTGCGAAAGTACTACCTTCGGTGGCCTTGGCGCTGCTGCCATTGCCACCGGAAGTCGCGGCTGAGTCTCTACGGGACTCACCGCTGGGGTTTGCACCCCTCTTACCAGACCTCCTTGGCCGGTATGGCTGACCCCTGGCTGGCCAACCTCGACAAGAAGCAGTTTTCCCTCGTCCCGTCGATCCGATATCCCGCGAATCATCATCACGAAAAATCGTCTCTCCTCCTGCCGTAGTACCTCGTACAGCAGAGATGGGTCCTGCCCCTTGTGGGCTCTTCCCTACAGCAGCGCTTTTCTCGGCGCTGCCGGACTCCGATTGGCCAATGGCTGCTCCAACAGCAGCAAGAGTCTCTCGTACAGGAGTGGGTCCTGCCCTTCTTGGGCTATTCCCTACAGCAGCGCTACTCTCCGCGCTGCCGGACTCCGATTGGCCAATGCATGCTCCAACAGCAGCAGTAGTCTCTCTTACAGGAGTGGGTTTTGCCCTTCTTGGACTATTCCCTACAGCAGCGCTGTGCTTGTAGGAAACATGGCGCGAGATGGGCAGATCAAAACCACCGCCCAACTCACCGCCTGGGAATTCATCCCATTCGCCAGCCCTCCTTGGCTGGTCAGGCTGGCCCTTGGCTGGGCCCGCCTCGACAGGGACAGCAGCCTCTCTGCATCCCGTCGCTCCGAGATTGCGTGAGGCATCCCCACGCA
The DNA here is from genome assembly GCA_008828725.1 of Saccharina japonica. Lineage (NCBI taxonomy): Eukaryota > Phaeophyceae > Laminariales > Laminariaceae > Saccharina > Saccharina japonica. The sequence goes on from MEHQ01001857.1 coordinate 58,974, forward strand.
AACTTGTCTCTCTTCCAGCTGCTGTATCTTCTACCGCGCCTCCAGCAGCAGCAGAATTTTCTCGTACAGCAGAGAATGCAGCAGTGGTTCCTGCCCCTGCTATCTCTCCTACAGCAACGCTGCCCTCAGCGCCGCTGGGCTCTGATCGGCCGTTGTCCGTCATGAACTCGGCCATCATGCTCCTTATGGCATGCATCGTTGACGCTTGCCAATGCTCGACTACCAGCTGAAACTCGCTTCTAAGCTGTTGAACCTCATCTTTGGGAAGGGCTTGCTCGTCTTGAGCCGACCCGGAAGCCATCTTTTGACTTCTCGTTCCAGACCTGACAACGTCAAGCTTTTGACAACCCAAACTAGTGTGTTCCTAGATTGCAAATCTGGATGCCCTGACTGCCCAGCAGTCTGATGAGATGTTTTAAGGTCGTTGCATTAGAGGACAGAGCGAGCGAGAGAGAGAGCGGAGAGAGAGCGGAGTGCTCGAACCCTCCTCCCGCACGAGGCAAGAATTCCACAATAACGCCTGCGAATATATACGCAACCCTCTACAACTTTTGTAGCCGTCGTTGCTGACACGATCCAAACGAACACGAGGAAATGGTGTACTCGTATAGGTGATCACTGCTGCTGTGTACAAGGCGAATAGGCCGGGGATGCCCTATTACCGCCAAAGTTTTTGCAATGAATTCCAGGATTACTACCGCAAAAAACACTCTCCGAGCTACGTTGTGGCAAGCCCTCTCGAACGTATTGGGGAAATGATTAGATACCCCCTTGGGGGTCGAAGCGCGTCTCGCCCCTATAAACATCCTACCTTCAACGAACTGTATAGATGGAGAGCTCCATTTCAAAGAGCAATGTTTTTTTGTTTTGAACCAATCTATCCGCACAGCACCTACACATAAGCGGGAATGATTCAAATTAGTACAAGTGTTGTTTGTGGTATGCGGTTGCTCGATACTGATTTCCCGTATGTGGCGGTTTCATATATTGGTCTACGGAGATTGGGGTTTATATGATGTGGCGAGGCATTATGATGGATGCCTCGCGTGATGAAGCTGCTCCCTCCTGGGAGCAGTCTGCGATACAATGATGATGAGACCCGGGCTTTGATAGAATGATACTGCTCGTATATGTGTGAGGGGTGCAGCCGGTGACAAACCTGGTGCGGCTTACCTCCTGTGTGTGGTGTTTATGACGGGCCTCTGACAAAACGGTATTGGCTCACCTGGTGTGTATTTGGTACGTGGTGATACGAGTGTACATTATCTACTACTCCTCCTTGACGACTCACGGTATAGGCACGCGGGTACAAAGAACGCGTTTGACAGTGGTTGTACTAACAAGTGTAATGGCGTTTTTGTAACGATGTAGGCTGGATGGAAGGCGGGAGTAACTTTGCTGAGGTGTTATTCACTTGGTTGAGATGCGTACAGTGTGGATTAATGTTATTGACGAGATGGAACCAATTACTTAATACGAACTTGAGCTACAATAAAGTATATTGTGTGTGGCGTGTGTACTTTTAAACAAATCTTATAGTGTTCATGGAAAGCATCTCCTATTTCTAGAAAAAAACAGTACTTGGCGATCTTTCCGAATCATTGTTTTAATAAGCTGACGCAAACCTGTTATGTATACTCTTCGTATCTCCTACGTGACCTAGTTCCGGGTTTGATACAAAAACCTATTCATTGTGTCGATTGGAAAATACAAGTTTTTTTCTCGTGGACCCCAGGAAATATGCTTTTGGCCCAAAATATACGCTGAATGGCTGAATGTTTTAGTGTTAGTTCATGGTTACTGCTGTACTTTTAATATAAAAGTAACTGCTGCTGCTGAATGTTACACAGTCAGCAATAGCAGCGGCATTCAACCATAGAGTGTCGTGTATTACATGTAGTGCACTAATGATACAACAGCAGCACGTACGTGGGGAAAGTAAATATTACTTGGTATCTGTGCCGGTGGCCCGGCCCGTCAGACCCGACATCAAACAGGACCGACATTATTAGTCAGCTGCTACTACTGCATGAGTGGCCTGCCGCCAATGCATACTCAATCAAAGTCGGATGTACGTGTTTATATATCGTACGTATACGTATAGCTGCAGCAGTGCGGAGGAAGCAATCGATGAACCAATTTGCGCAGAATCTGGACACCCAAGTACCTCTCTGATCCAAAATATTGGTTTCGACTCCATTAAATGCTAAAATATATATTATACGTTCTTTAACATTCCTGGCCATAGGGCACAGCAACAGCAGAGGGCTTGCCGGGGATGGCTCAATTTCATCCCCGGTATCTACTGTCCAAGACGTCACATTGAGAGCAAGTTATGGAGCCACGTCTGTCTACTACTAATACGCAATTCCCATGCCTGCAGAAACGAGCCCTGGAAACAAATGAAAATAACATGCATAGAACGCGTGACGATGCTATATGGCAATCTTCAGCTTGTGACCCTGGTGATAATGTTAGCTCGCTTCTTCTGGAAAAGGAAACGAGGCGGATGTACGTATAGGCATCGCGGCACGTACTCTATAGTATCATACGACATAAATTCAGACAAACTATCTCCGATCCTACATTCTGCTTGATTGAGGCAATTAATGGCCGGTGTGTGTTCTATCGGAGACATACCGGTATTGTGCAACTTGTTATTATTCGTACTATTATTAGTCGTATTGGTGTTTAGTGATCGTTTTGTGTTTTTCAGGAGGATGTACTACTACTGTATGTATTACCAATCGTCCGATAATAATGAGTTTGCCGTTTGGATATTGTCATAAGTACCATCAAGATCTTTACGTTTACGGGAAAATAGTGCTACATTTAACGCTGATTACCACCCTGTCGTCCGAAAATGTAAGGCCTGTGTCTGCACAAATAAATATGATCGCCACAACATTCTGACAAATCCCGACAAAGTAGTATTTTCGCCGCAGCGCTCTGTCACGCAGCTCGGTGGACTCTCAAGGAAAAACGCGTGTAACGTAGTATATTCTTCTCCTTTCGTGAAATTAATTAATTATTATTACACACATACACACACTTACACACACACTTGCTTACCTATTAATTATTATTACACGCATACACACACTTTAATATACGTGTAGTACAACCGCAGTAATATAATATGTGGACCACAGACAGGCACCACAGTAGTTTATCAATACTGTTTTGATGATATGTTGTACGCGTATTTTGTTATGTGCCTTAATGCCTTAATATTGATATGAATATAATATTATACGTATTTCAAATATATATTTTGCACAATTTGATCATATTTACCACTATCCAGATTAATGTTTCTTAGTATTTCAAAAATAATGGTAACCCCGACACTTGTATATATATGCATCCTGCACACTGCGAGTACTAGATTTACTCGCTGCTGCAGGCAATCGCCAGGGCTCGAATCCACCGAGACCAAGCAATTGTAACGTTCGTTGCTGGTGTTTAGTCCGGGGTCTGGTGGTTGTCCCTGCGGCCTAGCCACACGCACGCAATAAAGCATGCGCCCCTGGACACTGTCTGGGTACATAAGAGTACTTGGAGCGACACAGCTGGCTTTGCGGGCCCCGCCCTGGCTGGTGTACGGATTCCGAATCAAGAAGTCGGAATTGACTCTACAGCTTGAGGCTGCCTGTACCCATACCTATCAAAATGTAAAAACGTGGCGAATGAAGCTGTCAGCGCAGCTGCCAATGGAATGTCCTTGGGAGCATGGGGCGTTATACCAATAGGGGACACGGATTATTGCGCAATGGCGATGTGGCCTAGGCCACGTAAACCTATAACACCTATATGTGTTGCATTGCCCACAAAAACTCATACTTATTTGCAGAAAATCATGACAACTCAATCATTGGAACTGTCTATACCCTTGTTTTGTTCGTGCAAAGACATGCATTTCGCAACTCGGACCTACAGCAGTAGCATGCAACTCTTCCCAGTGATTAATAACTCACGGCAAGGCATATCTAAGTAAGATCCTTAGTGTCCTCGAGTGAGTGTGCCAAAGCGACAGCACTTCTTTTTCGTGGCCCTTCCCCGAGGCGGACCTGGTACGTACCTGAAATTTGAAAATGTACATGCAGGCGCTTGAATATTCGGTTTCCTGTACAATTACGGGGGGCTATATATAGTAAATACGACCTACGGTACAAATAAAACCTATATGTATATCTATGTCTACAAATTTTCAATAACAATGTTTGGTCCTATTTACTATGCATATCAGTAATAGTAAATATAGCCAAGCCACTTGTTGTATTGTTAGGACAGAATCTGCACCTGGAACAACCTCTATACTCTCTCTCTTTGTTTGTTAGATCCTTTTCGTAAATTCTACTCTCCTAGCTCCGAACTTCCCCATTGGGAATTAGGGAAGGCAGCCATGGGCTCCTAGGTGCACCCCCCCGTGAGTGTGACTGGGCGAAGACGACAGCACTTTCCGTGCCCTTCTCCGAGGCGGCCCTCGTCACAAAACAAAACCCCTGAAAAGTGTCGTTCCGGGCGCTCGGATAAGCGGTTTCCTGTACATTACGTACGTAGCAAGTATTGATTGATTTTTCTGCTGCAAAACGAGCACCAGGAACCCAAGTTTTTTTTTGTTAATATGCTCTGTAGAACGAGCACGAAAAAAGTTCATATTTCTCGTTCTACAGCAGAACAGCAAAATTATGTTCTGTTTACCTAGGTACTCCGTAGTAAGCCATGTTCTCGAACGAACGTGTTAGCTCTACTTCGAAAACTGCTGTGACGTATTGTTCGTCCACGCTGTATGGTTGAGAGTCACTGGGTACTGCTGTACGAGGCTTGTCTGTGTAGATATTGCTATCCTAACCCTAAACCTAACGCTAACCCCAATCAACCAAGGCATTGTTTTCAGGCCAGAAGACCACTTCCTGGAGTTCACAGATAAACTTTCCCTTGGAAACCATGGATGGATGGATGGATGGATGGATGGATGGATGCTGTGTATCGAACCCTTGATTGGGTCACGCCACGGCACTCTTTTTTATCGTAGGGCGTGGGTGCAAGAAGGCGACTTCAAGGCAGTCACACGACCGACTTGATGAGCTGCGTACTGCTGTATTATATGTAGTGTGTCTATTATCTACGTATTCGACGTACCTGGTACATGTTTTGAGTTTCTAGAAGACCGCATATTCCGTGTGATAATTGGTATATATATAACGGACCGGCGGGGGATATATTTATGGCACACATTACAGGACATGGCGACGCTGACGACATTGAAGTGAAACTGTTTTGTATTTTTGTAGGGAAGGACGTCGACGGGTACATATATATGTGCTTGAAGGGGGGCGATATTGCGGTTCATAGTGTCAGACGCGTTGCATGCCGCCGTTAAGGACACCCTGCCAATCCGATGTAGCGGGCGACATCGCTATGCAAGAGGCCTCGGTAACGGTATCACCCGCTATATCGGGAAAACGGTAAGGGTACGGAACAGCAGCAACAACAGCAGGTTTTCACGCGAAACTATGCTAGCGTCAAATTTGTCATACAATATTGTTAAGTAGTGCGTAAAGTACTACGTACGACTGCTGCATATGGAGGCGTGTATGTGCTACGGCAAAGGTGCGCTGGGCTGATTTGAGGCTCCTCGCCTAAGGAGCTCTGTACTACTAATAAGTGAAGTAAAACTGGTTTTGGAGGGGAATAAAAGTGCTACCCGATGAACCGTCCCATGGCCGAAAAGTGTCAAAAATAGGACAATAATAGCAACTCAAGAATGAAATTGCGACGATGTCGGATTCAGGAGCCCCGTCACCCAAGGAACGCGGTTTCCTTACAAAATATGCTACGTACCTTTATATCGTAGCGGCGTGAGTCTACGCAACACGGCAGTAAAGGAGGATATCGCACTCCCTCGTGCGTGAAGGCTTCCCGCGATCTACTTCTGTAGCAGTAAGTAAGTAGATATCGATATTCTAGTTATTTTGTTCCTGGAGGACTCGTCTTTGCTTCCACGTGGAACACAATGTGGGTTTCCACGAGAGAGCTGGTGGGTTTTTTTCCGGGGAAGCCGTCGAAGCCGCTACAGCGGCGAGGATAACAGCTGTAATATTTTGGCGATAATAATGGCCCGATAGAGTGGGGTAGAACCGCTATTATTATATCGAGGCGTAATGATGGTGACACCTATATTTTACAACCGGTATTTGAGAAGTTTCCCTATCCATGGAACCGCTATAAATATCGGTAGCCACCAGAAATCGTGTCGTTGGAAGGTGAAAACTAATTAATGACTTGAATTAGTAGCATGGATTAATTACAAAAAATGGCGTTGTATCGTAGGTTTCGGAGAATGTACGAAACGGGGGCCGGGTATACATGTTTCACTGAGCAGACCCGCACCCACTGGTCGGACTGAAACTTGCTGGGTGTCCATTGGTGCTGGCCTCAATCCGGTGTCGCAAATTTCCACCGACGCACGCATGCCACGATAGAGGTGCACCATGTATGTGAATTCTATGAGCCCTATGAGCCCCTAACTGGAGGAGCTCCATACTATAATATCAAGTCAAAATAGGTTTTGGAGGAAAATAAAAGTGCTATGCACCCGATGATCAATACTTCTATGACCTGAGTTAATTACGGGGGGACCCTAGTCAATAGGGCCAAATATTGTTGCTGTAGTAAAAACAAGGTAAAAATACAGGTTTTTGCTCTTAACCCTTATAGGACTGGAGTCCCGTTTTGGTGACAAATTACATAGAATTAGAGTGGTTTGTCCCCAAAACGGGACTGCAGTCCTAAAGGGGTTAAGGTAGTAGGTCCTATTAACTATGGATGCCTCCCCCCGTAATAGAGTGAAAAAAAAAAAAAACACACACAGTACTGAAGTCTGACGAATTTGGGTTAAGGAGCGCCGATGGTTCAGAAAACATTTTAGCCAAAAAAAATGGTACAGCACCTCTATCGTACCACGCGTCCACCGTTGTACAAGTAGTGCTGAGCCCTTTCTTTGGGGAAAGTTACTCCTACTGTAGAATGTTTCTTAAGGTCATCACGCATGATAACAAGTCGTTGGTTTCGATTTATTGTGGTGGTCATCATCCATGGTCAATTTGTTATGTGTTTGTTGGGATCGATTGATTTTACAGCTGAAAATTACCAGGTATTTGAATTCGGGGAGACGAAATATTTATTTATTTTGTGAATTCAGGGAGACGAAATGATGATTGATCGGGCAAGCATGCGGAAATACACTGTCTGTCTGTCTGCCTATGTATTCGTCCGCATTCTGGTTGGTGGCTGTTCATTTTTCAAATATTGTCGGCATCATGTTCTATTTTTTGTTTGCCTATTTTTCCGCTCCCCCTGGACCTACTACGCCCAACAACCCTGCGCACCCTGTTCCCCCCCACAAAAAAACATCGTTCGCACTTGTTGCCAAAAGCGTCTAAGTTCAATCCTGTAATACTTACTATTAATACTGCTTCCTGGTAGACTACACAGCCGAGCTCCGTTAGCTTTGTTTCAGGCGCAGTGGTCTGTCTCCCCAACTGAAAGGGATTGAGCGAAGGCCAACACTTCGGCCACAACGGCAACCCGGGGGTGAGCGTTCACCGATCTCTGTATAAACAACAGCACGCGACTATATGGTTGGGCCCACATATAGCAGTTGGGCTGTGGTAACGTTATTATTAATACAGTACAGGAAGAAGTAGCAGTGCTGCAGTAGTAAGAGTAACTAAAGAGAGGACGACAGGAAGGGGATGACGAGGAAAAATAGAATAGGGAGGAGGGTAATATTAGCACCGTGTATACTAATGGTAGTAGTAGTAGTAGCATCGTAGTAGTAGTAGTTTTAGTCGTAGTAGTAGTAGCAGGGGTAGCAGTAGTAGTAGTAGTAGTAGTAGTAGTAGTAGTAGCAGTAGTAGTAGTGGTAGTGGTAGTAGGAGAAGTACAGTAGTAGTATATTATAAATAGTTATAACAGCAGCAGTATAGTATGAATAGTTATACACTGCTGCTGTAGGAGTGGTACTACCCGTAGGAGTAGTAGTGGTAGCAGTAGTAGTAGTAGTAGTAGCAGTGGTAATTGAAATAGTAGTACTGATAGTAGTAGTAGTAGTAGCAGTAGTGGTAATAGGAGTAATAGTAGTAGTAGTAGTAGTGGTAGTAGTAGTTGTAGTAGTAGTAGTAGTAGTAGTAGTAGGTTTAGTCGTAGTAGTAGTAGTAGTAGTAGTAGTGTAGTAGTAGTGTAGTAGTAGTTTTAGTCGTAGTAGTAGCAGCAGCAGTAATAGTAGTAGTAGTAGTAGTAGTAGTAGCAGTAGTAGTAGTAGTAGTAGTATGAATAGTTATACCTCGTACACTGCTGCTGTAGGAGTGGTTCTAGCCGTAGGAGTAGTAGTGGTAGGAGTAGTAGTAGTAGTACTAGTAGTACTAGTAGTAGTAGCAGTGGTAATTGAAATAGTAGTAGTAGTAGTAGTAGTAGTAGTATGAATAGTAGTAGTAGTAGTAGTGGTAGGAGTAGTAGTAGTAGTAGTAGTAGTAGAAGTAGTAATAGTAGTAGCATTAATAGTATTATGAGTAGTAGTAGTATTAATAGTAGCCGTAGCAAACTGCTGTAGTATAAGCAGCAGTAGCAGTATCATTTGTAGCAGGAGTAGTATTAATAGTACATCAGGAATAGTGGTATTTCTTATATAGGACCAAATATTCCTATTCATGGTAAATATATTGTTGTTGTTGTTGTTGTTGTCTTCACATTAAACCCGTTCTTTCTACTCAACCACATCAGTACACCCAGTGCCTGTCCTGATTCCCAATCCTAGAGAGATACAAATTCTGTGGTCACAGACTGTGAAACAGAGAAAAACCAAAACAAAATAAACGCAAATTAATGGGTAAAGCAAGTGAGATGCGTAACGTATCGGGTACGAGAACACAGCGACACGAGCCGAACCAAAAAAAAAGAACAAAAAAGACAAAATAAAACAAGTTCTGAAATGAAACAGAATACAAATGACGCAGGGAGACAGAAGCGCCAGAAGCGCCAGAAGCGCCCCTAGACGAAAAGCACACGTGCCCAAGAGGAACATGATAACTGCTGCACGAGCGAGGCAACACGAAATAGGTAACTATATACTTCGTATATATATACTGTAGGTGTTCCTGTTCACCGTAAGTCCTATTTACTAGTATTTACTATGCCCTCCCGTAATAGCAGTACACTACCGGCCCTCTCATAAGCAAGTGCCCCACAAGAAACTCAGCCTACACAATACCGGGGAAATAAGAAATCCGACAGCTATCATACTGAATTTAGTGTGGGACACACCCCTTTCTAAAATAAGAAAGTCAGCCTAAGCCCGATTTATGGTTCCTTATTAGGGGGCTGGTACTGTAGCGCAGTAAGAAAGTTTCTTATGGTTACTGTTATTACCCATTTTACTTGAGTGTGGGTTATTATTTCTTGTGGTCATCACTCAGTCTCAATTGTGAGTTTCGGATCAATTAATTTATTACACCACTCGAAGAGGATGGTTGATCGTGCAGACAGGTGGAACTACTATGTCTGTCCGCATGTCGGTGGCTGTTCTCGTTCTCAAATGGTGTCGGCATCGAGTTTATTTTGTTTTGCCTATTTTTCCGCTGCCACCGAATCCACACTGCCCGAGAATCCTGGACCCACCTCCTCCACAAAAGAACAGCAACCTTATCACGCGTGTCGTCAAAGACGTATACGATCCCCCCTGTACCATACTGCTGCCTGGTCGCGTCTGTACAGCCTAGCTACCTTCGACACTTGTTTTCGACGAAGTGGTATTTTTCCAACTAAAAGCGATTTAGCGAGGACCCGCCGATTCCCCCACGACGACAATCGGGTGGTGAGCTTTTTACCGGTCTGTGTAGAACAACAGTAGGCGACTACTTCGTAGCACCACAACATTTTTAGCAGCTGTAGTACGAGTACTGCGGTAGACGTAGCAGTAGTAGTATTAGCTGTTGCTGTACAGCAGCAGCAGCAGCAGCAGCATCAGCAGCAGCGGTAGTAATAGTAGTATTTATAGTAGTAGTAGTAGTAGTAGTAGTAGTAGTAGTAGTAGTAGTAGTAGTAGTAGTAGTAGTAGTAGTAGTAGTACAGTAGTAGTAGTACAGTAGTAGTAGTAGTAGTAGTAGTAGTAGTAGTAGTAGTAGTAATAGTGTAGTAGTAGGAGGAGGAGTACTAGTAGTAGAGTACACTTACCATAGTACTACAGTACGGCAGGCAATGTAATCGCATCAGTACGCGGGTAATATATATATACAGTACGGGCCCGCTCATAAGAAACCATAAATCGGGCTTAGGCTGACTCTCTTATTTAAATAAGGGGTGTGTCCCACACTAACTTCAGTATAATGGCTGTCGAGTTCTTATTTCACCCGTAATGTTTAGGCTGAGTTTCTTGTGGGGCACTTTCTTATGAGAGTATATATATTTCGTGGATTGTTTGCGTGACTACAAAGTCTCCGATATTTTCTCGTATCGTATCACTCCTGTTTGTGACAGATGATATCAGCATCTCGCGTCATACCTATCGCGCCTGTAGTTTGAACGAGCTATCACAGACATAGGCCTATCGCTTGTTTTAGACAGCCCTCCTGGATATTACATGAGCGAGTGCCGGAGATCATTTTCTCCTCGGTGGCGATTAGTCGAACGGCAGGTCGCCACGACCACACCTTTGACCGAATGTAATCCATGTAATCAAGTCAGTCGTTACATAAATCAACAAGCCGGAATCCGCACGCAGGGTGAATGTTGGGCTCGAAGCCACAGACGAAATATTTGTTGGCTCCTACGTTAGACTTACAATGTTGTTACCTGACACACGCTCCTCGAGCGAAAACTGTACCACATAATTTTGGTATTCTTACGGTCATACTTCGCAGGGTCTTCCTTAACCGTTTCACTATCATTATGTACTCGTAGCTGCAAAGAGCGTTGTTACATCGTGTCCGAACTACGTACAACATTCGTTTTTAAAACGTCAACCTCTAGTTCTAAAGTACTAACCGTGTCTGATGGTTAGTCCGCTAGGTTCTTGCCGCTTTTTGGATTGAATTAAATCCACCTGCATACGAGGAAGAACACTGCCCCGGATGGTTGAACGATCGAATTTCGCCCCTAAACAAGGGATAACACACCGATCGGGCTGGGGGGAAATTGAAACAGGACCTGGGGTCAATACCCGTACTTGTATGATCGTTTGGCATCGTCGTCACCACGATAACCTGAAAAGCTGAAGAAAATATTGACAAGTGTTTGACGTCCCCTGCGAGGCGCACAGCTCTGTTGAACTGGTGCAGGGCCTCGCCTGTTAGGTCTCTATCCGCGGGATACTTCGCGGCGCCGACGACCCGACGCTTCCCAGTTTACCCGCGGCTGCCACTTCATTTCGTCGGCGTCTCGTTGTTCCTATGCCTTCAAACCTAAAGAGAAAATAAATGCGTTTTTCGTTTTACAATCCGGTACTGCTGTGCTACAGCAAACATCCTACTAAACGTACAATATAACCTTCGGAAAACCGCTGGTTCCTCTGGTTCATATCTCCACCCTCTGACGTATCCCAAACACGAGCTTGTTCTTTCGACCACATTCCTCTTAATATGCAACGTGTCCCTCTTTTTGTCAAAATCAACTATTCGACGCTATATCTCGCGCCCTTAATGTAGGCCATCCACCCCTTCCCCTTGAATACTTACAACCCGTGCTCAACCGACATCCTAAACAATACCTCCTTGATTGATTGCGAACTGAAGGCACGAGGGCTCTAGAAGCGCAAGAAGACTTACTTATCACCACACTTCACAGGCGGTTAACTAAGGTTTTGAAGAAGTTCACGTGTCATGTATTTAAACATTATAATGCCACTCAGCAGTATCTCGCCGAACTCATGAACCAGGCACCCGTGGTTACCCGCCTAGGTATTGGCCGCCCATGGGCTCGTGCTACTAAAGAGGTGGCCCTTACAGTAGCCTTTACCGAACCACTGAATTATTATCTAGGATAAAGTATCGAAATCGGGGAATATTTTATTATATACCTTTTAGTGTGGTCGACCAATTTTTCAAAAAAAAAAAAAAGCCTGATTTTTTCGAGACAAAGCTCATGAGGGTCGGGGCGGGGTCGGGGTCGGGGTTGGGGTTAGGGTTAGGGTTAGGGTTAGGGTGTAAAGTAGTGTTTTCGGCGTTTTTCTAAATATTCGGTCTCATAACACTGGAACCACACGCGGGCCACAACCAAGTCCTTGGTTTCCATACTGTATCCTATATATAATTCAGAATTGCGGTAAAGGCGACTCCCCTTATTGGCTGAAATATTTTCTGATTGACCAATCAAAGGCCATGAAAGGCTCCTTAACCCAAAATCGTCGGAATTTCATTTTTTTTTGGTTGCAATATGTTTCATTGTGCAGTCAGGACGCGTGCTACGTACGGTAGAGGCAAGCACTTTTTGGCCGAATCGTTCTCTGAACGATCGGGCTACTTCACCCGAATTCGTCGGACTTTCATTTTTTGTGACGAATACTGTTTCAGAGTATACTTCGGTCAGAAATATTTCTCATCCATCAGCACTTTTATTTTCCTCCAAAATCACTTTTTCGGGTAAGGTATGACGCTCCTTAAGTGACCAACCTTAGAAGGCAGAAACATGGTGCACCTCTATCGTAGCATGCGTCTCAGGCAAGGCCATGGGGTAGTCCATCGGGTTTTGGGTGAGACGCAGAGTTGCTTAAGTGACCACCCTTATGAGGCAAAAACATGGTCCATCTCTACCGTAGCATGCATATATATATATAAATGTATATGGCCCTAACAATTTTGTCGAATTTCACTACTACCGCCGTAGTCCCAACCCTTCGCTTGACATCTGGCCGCCTGCCTGTTCCGCGTTGCTGCCTGTTGGCTCTTTTCCGGTAAACGTAACCCCCAACCTCTTCCGAGCGAAGCCTCAAAAGCACCTGGAGATTTTATGGAACTCCATGCGCTAAAACCATGAAACAAATGTTCATCGTATCCGCGTCAGTCAGTGCTCCTTTTCCGTTAAACGCAAGAGACAGGCGAGGGCAAGCCTTCCCCTGTCTTCAGTCTCCTGTGTTGGGGTCCCTCTTCCGGCGTGTATTGTTGTGGCACAGTGTCCGTAACTGAAATGTCGATAGTGTTGTATTGAGTACGGCACGGGCCGGCAAACCAGAAATACCCCTTGATTTGAGCAAGCCTTGGGAGATATGAAACGACCCATGGGCAGCCTTACGCCTGGCGTTTTTAGTAAAATGTTTGGAGTGGTCACACCGCTGAACACAGCTTAATTCGATATGGCAAGGCGCCCGCGAAAAAAGTGAATATTTGTTTAATTTGTGGGTGCTGTAATATTCGTGTGCCTATACTGCTGTACTTTGCTGTGCAGCTGAATACGAACACTGGAGAGAGCGTATGTTGCCCCGCGCTGCACCCAAGTACCCGACGTCCCATAGCACCATACGCAGGCAAACGTACCGTATAGTATACCTGGAATATGTCAATTGGTCAACATTCGTCCGTCTTCTTATTATTTATAAGAGGGTGTTAGGCTTGTAAAACACCCACTCTCCACACCAATTGGTACTGTGTGCCGCCATTCACCATGTCCCTGCAGGCACCATTCAGATCACGGGCGTCTTACCCATGTTACACGACAGTGTTATATAGCCTTGCACATATGTACTTCGTATACATTTACGGTTCCCACCACCTGTACGGCGACACAGAAGATCGACCCTATATAGGGTATGCCCCTTGTTGGAGGGTCATTTCCCACAGGATCGACTAAACGTAAGCACAACAGACATTACCCAATTAGAAAAAAGGGGAGGGAGTTCGATGCACCCTCGCTTTGACATGTCCTACCGCATATACTCGACATGTTCCCAAAAACCTCAACGAGGGACGGACTTCCCGGTGTAAGTCAGTAGTACCTCGTGATTGGCGTTTCCCCTAAACAGCCCGTTCTACGAATGTTTAGTGGAAATTTTCAGTACCAGCTCTTTGAGTATGCCCGGTGCCTGCCTCTGGACAGAAACGTATACATCCAGACCGAACGAATATGTTCCTACGGAAACGCTTGATCAGTCTGGCCCTTGCCGAAGGGCTGTGGCGTGCTGGACCACGGTTTACCACGTACCTCAAGCCGTGGGTCACTACCTTGAACTCACTAGCTAAGTCTCCGTCTTCCATCGTTGACGTATGCCGACATGATATACCCAGTATGTGGCATTGGAGTAGATTTTTGCAGTATATTTTCGTGTTGAATACCTGAGCCGTTCAGCTTGAACCAGCTCCTTCTGTAGACTAGCGTGCAATAAGGAACACAGTAGCATACTTTCCATGTCTCAAAATTCCGGCTGATTCACGCTGAACCCCCGCGGGAAAGACTATACCATACTTAGTATTGGTACTAACGGCGGTAGGGACCACCTCTGAGCACAGGGTATGTTGCGTGGGTTCGAGTGTCAGCATGATATTTTGTTGTTACGTGAAAAATATACGCAGTTTCTTGGTCTCGGCAAGGTTGCAGCTCGTGGCAAGTAGTTCGCCTATGCAAGCATTGCCAGGAATAAACCGAACCACATGGTGTATACCTGGTTGCTTCTGAGGGGTGACCTGCTATTTTTTGCAGTCTACAAGCCTCCCCCAGAAGGCTCGATAGATACAGCACCGCTTCTGGACACGACGTGCGAGGATTTAACTATCAGCGTAATAACAAGTTGCTGTGGGTAGGAAAAGGATCAAAGGCTCTCGACGTTTGCAGTGTGTTCACGTGTGGAGTGGAGTTCACCCTGGAAATCTATGGCGAGATAACTCGAATTAAAAACATATTATCTTGCCATTTAGAAGAGGGACGCCGTTGGTGCAAAAGGCGTATATTATCAACATCACCCTGCTGAGTCAGCGCTGACTGACTAGGCTCGTAAACTACCCCTTGTAATTTTGGATATATTTTATTTGTGTGATATATTGGGTCTTGGCGTTGCTTTTCGACGTACACGCTCACCACGCGCTACTTCCCAGGGAAAGCCAAGAAACTCCGAGCCTGCTTCCACCCCGACCAAAAATACACTTAATGGTGGTCACAGAATCATCGCAATCTATTAGTCAAGAGCACACGATTTACCCACTACGTCAGTCAGCCCTGACCGGGTAGCCCCATCCGGCCCTCCAATCTACACACAGGTAAGTGGAATGTACTTCGAATACAGGATGCCTATGGCAAGACACACGTAAGCACCTTTCGACGGTGCATGTCAGCAACCCTAGGGGTAGCTCCCACCGTAGTGGGCATGAGGCGCCTGACTGGAGGAGGTCTTAAAACTCCTCGAAAACCTGATACCACAGACACCCAGGTGAACCAATTTCGTGGCTCGAACGGGGCTGTACAACACAACAAGTATTTGTAAAACGTCGAATTTATTTTTGCTAACGCTAGTAGTGGGTAATTGCTCAGTTTTAGGACTGCAGTCCCGTTTTGGGGACAAACCACTCTAATTCTGAGTAATTTGTCCCCAAAACGGGACTCCAGTCCAAGAAGGGTTAAGGAGACTCCCGTCTGACAGGAATATGTCAGGACCATAAAGTCCTATAAAGTGGTCCCTCTTAAACGTTGAACAGGTCCGGGGTGGGAATCGAGTCTCCGTGTCCTGCGGACGACGCGATGTCGTGATACGTTTTGACCAATGAGTTTGGAGGCACCGGCCTCAAACGTCTGCTTTCTCATAGGTTCATACTTCCCCGTATATACGAACGCGTCTCCATACCCCCTCGAGATTACAGCGGGTTTTTTTTTTCAGTGGTAACGCTAACAACCTACGAGTACGCAGGGTGCCGCCCGTAGGTCGGAAGCTGTGGTTGGCAGCATCGACACAATTGATATATTCTATCCGGATGTACGGGCTCCGGGGGACGGCAGTGTTAGTCCATGAGCAGGTGGCACCTGCGACGCATGATAAGGTAGAGGTGAACCATCATTTCTCTCAGGCGCCCCTCTTGAGGGGGTGTATACTAAGGGCCATTCATATCGGAGCCATGAACTTCCAAAATTTCCAACATTGTTTTAGCGCAGTTTTCGGTATTTTCGTTTTTTCCATTGTTTTGTTTTCCAAACATTAACAGTGGAATTCGAAACCCTCTGAAACATTTTTCCCCTCTGAAGAACTTCCGAACACTGGAAATGTTTCCTGTTTTTCCTGCTTTTCTTTGTTTTTTTTTCTATGGAAATAAATGCTGGAAGTGTTGGAAAACAAAAAGTTGCTCGATAGGAACGGCCCTAAATAGCAAGTCACGCAGAACCTGATTTTCGAGGACACTAAATGTGCTACCCGACGAAACACCCCATGGCCTTGCCTGAGACGCATGCTACGATAGAGGTGCACCATGTTTTTTTTTTCTGATCTCCTCACTTGAGGAGCTCCATACTTCACCCGAAAAACGAGTTTGGAGGAAACCAAAAGTGCCTATACCCGACCAACAATATTATGAGCTAGGTATACTATGGAAAATATGGCAACACAATAAGAATGAAAGTCCGACGAATTTGGGTTAAGGAGCCGGATCATTCAGAAACAAAAATTCAGCAAAAAGTGCTACCTCTATCATAGGGCGAAACAAATGGCAGCACAGATACTGATTTTCCGACGAGTTTAGGTTTTTACCCTTTTAGGGCCCGTTTTAACGATTATAATATATATTCAATTTGCAAAAAAAAAATCAAATTCGCTTTTCATTGGTCAACATACGCACCAGCATCGAAGATTAGGATCTTGGGGTATAATGTTGGGTGGTGGTGCGGGTTCTGACCAATGAAAAGCGTTTTTTTTTTTTTTTTCCCCAAATCGATTTTGTTTTCTTCGTTAAAACGGGCCCTTAGGACTGAAGTCCCATTTTGGGGACAAACCACTCAAATTCCAAGTAATTTTTCTCCAAACCGGGACTCCAGTCCCATACGTAAGGGTTAACAGGCTTGCCCCCGCTTCATTCATAAACAATTTCATCCAAAATATGGTACCTCCGACGCAGTACGTGTTTTGCCGAAACATCCGTCGATCGGTCCGTGGGAACCGAACCTGCTATAGCCTCGAGTTCTCATTTTTTTCCTACTCTTGGGGTGGTCGGTGTCACATTGGCTACCTTGTAAAAACGGCATACGTGGTAAGCAAACGTTTGGCCTTTCCCCTCTTCAATGTCGCGATAGAGTCACAAGAAACCCACTTGCCCCCGAGGGTGTGTTTATGACCAATACCACCCTGCGAAGCAGACAGGAAGTCTCCGGAAATATCATCCAGCCAGGTCGTCACGGCTTATCAGGCGCAACACTACACAACCGGGAAAACTATTAAACAGCAGTGCTTCCTTCGTGCTTTCCTCAGTTGTTATGGGGAATCCCTGCGTTTCATGGTTCGTTTGTGTTGTAGTATCTCCACCACCAGGCTCCCAAGACACCCCGAGCGATTCATACAACACCCAAACGCGAAAATGTGCACTATTTATAGCTCCTCCGCTTCAAGGTTCAGTACGCCCACACCCGCTTTTTACTGCCGACCGCCACCGAAACGCATTTATTGTGCATCCTTGCAGCTTATGTAAACTTCGCCGATTGCTCTTTGGCTTATAAGTTGCCCTTTCGATGTGTGGTACGGTGTCAAAATAGCGCGTGCGACGCACGCCCTGAGTACATTTACCGCCTCCACGTTGGGATTGGGAAACCAATGTCGGAGCGAAATTGCTGCACCATGCTTACTATTATTGTTTTCATACACCACGGTGCTGCAGCAGCGTAAACTTCGGTCTGGTGCGTTCGAGAGAAGTCAACAACAAGGGAAAACTTGACTTCCTGGTATCTGGTAGTTGATTCCTATACACAGGTGTACATACAAATGTATGATGCATACCAGTATTGAGCCATACCTTGGTGGCTATTACTATACGAGCACCTCGTGGCTTGTTTCAGACTTTATTTGGTGACAGGAAATGTTCCAGGGTTGTATTTTAAAGTTTTTGATCTGTGATTTCACATACCCGTCGGGTTTTGTGTACCCTGCTGTTGTTCGCTAACCGCACGGCCAATTACAGAATGAACATGTTCAGGGCGAGGTCCGCGCTAATCACAAGTGCACGGAATGCAGCTGCTCAAACCCGCCACAGAACGGTGGGAGCCGTAGGTGCGGTCACGAAGCCTATGGCTGGAAGCGAACGTTTATCACATGCGTCATCAGCGATCCATCCTAGGTGAGCCCGGGTTACTGAGGTCACTTTGAAATAATGTAGGTCTTGGTGCATATGGCCACGTGCTGCAGGCACTCTGTATTACAGTACTGTCAAAATCTCGCAATAATAGGGAGAAGTTCGGTTTCGTGTTACGAACTAAAAACGTTATTTGATGCGTCGATAACTGAGTTTGAGTTTGAGCAAGCAACAATGCTTCGTCACCAATGTACATGCCGATCGAATCGCTCAGTGTCACCACTACTGCAATACCCGACGTTGGGTTTGAGCAAATATCGAGGCTTCGCCATATAGGTACTCGCCGATCGAATCGCTCAGTGTAACCACCACTTGGTGGTTGCCTGGAGCTTGACGTTTCAATCGTTCCTCTCCTCGTTCTTCCTCGTCTAACCTGGGTGCCTGCTTATACGTTATGCAATGGCTTGTATACTTTCTATTCCGGTTTGCTGATGATCAGCAACGTTTGTGCTCTATGATGTGTTTTACGTATGGTAGGCCAGTACAAGGGGACGTCGTGCTCCCCGGGGGGATGAAAACGCCCAGACCAGGGTTTCCAGCGATCTCGAAGGCGACCACCTCGCGCTTATTGGCGGCAGTACCCAGAGGGCGCGCCATGCGCATCCTTTTCTTGACCAACGCACACAACGGCATGAGCCAGGCGCTGTACCTCAATCTCACGGAGCAGGGCCACCAGGTAATGCAAAACATTTTATTAATTTACGAAAACACATGTTTGGTTTCATAGATTGGTACTTCGTACTACCTATCTGTGCTGCTCTGGTAGAGGCCATGGCCTGATTCCATCCGTCTGTCGGCAGTAGTTGTTGTACCACACACGGTTATTTATAATATAACAATTGTTTCGCCCAGGGGCAGAGCAGCGCGGGGCGTGCTTGGCTGCGTCGTATGGCTAAGCTGGCGGGGGCTACGGCGGCAAACAACAATACCTAATTGACACGAATTATGGCGAGGTTGGAATGTTGATGACGTCGCCGACGATGCTGCTGTTAAATCTACTACAAGGCGTGTGACTCCTTCGGGAAGGTGTGACAAACGTAAGGCAGGTGAAGAACACACTACTGACGTAAGACAGGTACACTCTGTCCTTTCGCCCGAAACTCGATAGAGTTTTGCACATCATCACTGCGATCGTGCTGCATACTGCCGCGTCTATATCCGAACGGTCAAGATATCCCTGAAGTCTTGTCGTATGTCGAATAGTCGCGATAGTAACACATTTTATCGTCGTTTCTCATCTCCAAACCTTCTTACTAAATTGTATCCATTGTCGACTCAAGGTTATGCTGCACGTTGCGCGCGGGGAAGACGACATGCTCGCCGCTCACGATTCGTTCGGCCCCGACGCCATAGTGGCGCCCTTCCTCACCAAGCGCGTGCCGGAGCGCTTGTGGAAGAACAACATGACCTGCCCCGTGCTCATCGTGCACCCTGGTGTCCGCGGCGACAGGGGGGTCAGTTCCATCGACTGGGCGCTCAAAGGTGCGTAGTCTCGTTTGACAAGTGACTCGTCGGTGTGTGCAGGTGTTGGCCACGCGCACCGTGGCGTTTGCACGACGTACCAATGTTGGCTACGTAACACCCGGTCCCTCCACGCTATTATATGGAGTTTGCCCTGTCACGACCCATGAAGCCGTTGTCTATTGTATGTGCGTCCAGCTATATCATTGGCGTGCGTGTCATTTTTTGTTCGGGATTTGCCACTATTGTCGGCTCCAAACAAACTTGACGGTCGAAACACGTGCAATGTTGACCAGCACCGAGCCTCTCTGCATTGTATGAATTACCGAGCACGAGCCACAACCTCCAGTTACGTATGTACATTATGTGAACCCCACTACTACTGTCTTTGTGCACGTCGAAGTTGTTTTACGCTCCATGTCTGCGGGTGCATGTACCCACGAAGTGTAGTAGATATGGATGTTGTTCGTTGTTTTCACCCTCTCGGTCGGTCGATCGCGCCGTCGCAGCAGTAGTGTAGTACCGAAACAAGTGAACAGAAAATACGAAAACGGAATTTGAGTTCTGTTTTTGAAATTATTCGGATAGAGGTGGACGCAATCGGTCAATTGTTCCGTTGAGCTACTGTGGTGTCGATTAGCAAAATTTGGCAAGAGGGGGTACATATGTTCGTGTAGGGATCGCCTGGAACTCCCCCCTGATTCAAAAAACAAAATCTTGTTTTTCGCCGTGAGTTTCTTCCTCGACCTCTGTTCATAGTCTTGTACTCACCTCTTGATCATGGTGTGCTGCAAGATATGTACAATATTTACGACTTTACTGAAAGCGGTTGACTGGTTGTTCCGTCTCTTCCCAACTCACAGTGAGAATGTTACCCCGACCAACGTAGCTGTAATGCAGCCGTATTTTTGATACACCATCCACCTATAGAGCAACACGAGTATATACCTGTCTAAAGGCATTTCAGCAGTGTGGTATGGTGGGATGTCTTGGAAGATTCGCGTAGTGCGCGAATATCTTGTCGTCTCGGGATTCCGGAACAACTTCATGCTTGCTTGATTGTGCTGTAGCTTCCCGGACAAGCAAGTTCGCCGTAACGTCGTCAATATGTATACGGTACGATATCGCGCAGCTGGTGTCTTCTAAGAAACACGCATTTTGTGTTTAGCATTTGTATACTCCTTCCCCCTCGAGACGCGAAACCCTCTCCTAACTCATTCAGAACCTGATTAACAATCTCCCACTCTAATTCCAAGTATTGCTTTCCCCAAATTCGTGAGACCAGTTCTTAAGGGGTTGAGGTTTCGTGGGCACCTGCAAATTGGTCCTTCGGCATGATACCACCCCAACAAGCACCCAACTAATCCATTCCACTTGCTTTCGTAGCAAGAACACCCTCGTCTTGTCCAGTACGCTGTCACGATGCAATTCTCGTGTCACGATTGTTGGCGGTCATGCACACCCCCCTCCGTGTCTCTCGAGAAAAAGCTCGGCGCACCTCTTCCAGTATCATGGTGTGACAAGCCGCGACGAATGCTACGGTGGGGGTGATGCACCTTGTTTTTCCTGAGTGCGGTTACTTGAGGAGCTCCATACCTCGCCCAAAAACCAGATTTTGGACGGAAATTTGAGTGCTACCCTCACAAACTATCCAACACAATATACTGCAGCCCAAATGAGTTTGGGTTAAGGGCCCGTTTTAACGAAGAAAAAAAATATATCAATTTTGGAAAAATAAAAATTCAACTCCGCTTTTCATTGGTCAACACACGCACCAGCACCAAATATTAGGATCTTGGGGCATAATATGTGGTGCTGGTGCGTGTGTTGACCAATGAAATGCGAATTTGAATTCTATTTTTTCCAAATTGAATTTATTTTATACTCGTTAATTCGGGCCCTAAGGGGCCCGGCATTTCAGAAACCATTTTAGCGAAAACGTCCTGCCTCTATATAGTAGCACGTGTCCCGCATAAAATCTTTGTTGTGGTGCTCTACTGTCCGGATAACCGTTTCGCGATTGTTTTTTTGTTTTTCAGATTCTATGCCGGAGTGGGGGGTGACTATTCTGCAGGCCGACGAAGAGATGGACGGCGGGGATGTGTGGAAGTCGTGCAACTTCTCTGTCCCTCACTCGTCAACTCTCACAAAGTCTGCCTTCTACAACAAGGTACAGAGCGGCGGTGTTGTGAATGTTTGTGCCTAGGTTTGCGTGGCGATCGAATATAAGTTATGAACACAAATACTTTGTTCGAGGGAAGGACCTCTGTTTGGTCTCGGCCAGCTTTCGCGGTTGACGCCTCGATATGATTCTTGACAGGTTAGTTTGTCGAAGCGGGTTAACCTCGAAGGGATATCTGACAACGGAAAGTTATGGACGAATACAAACGGAGGTGGACAACGTTGTTAATTCAATGTGATGTTCGAAATACGCGAAACGTATCCAACCAACAGAGAAAGGCCGATCTCAAAATCACCAGCAGCAACAACAAAGCAATACAACGCTTTATTGCACTGTTCTCCTAAACGAGGCATTCATTTAGTCCATTGACACCTTCTTTGGTTTGGCGTTTGTTTGGAAAAGCGTAGACGAACAATAATGTTACGTATTTTGGTAACCCCCGCCGTAAGCACTCCATCGAAACGAGCTTTTATGGCGTGCTTTATTAGTCAAATAGGCCACGAAGAAGCGTCATCTCTGGTTTGTGCTCAAGGCGGCGTGCCACAACTCCACATATCTTCATTTGTGGGCTTGGTTGTGTTTACCTGTACTCTTGAAGTATCGCTTTTGCATATAGTCCTTGCGGCGTCTCGTGTGCTCATGCTTGCCTAAAAAACATCTACCCATCACTTTATATTCACTGGTTCCATCATGCCCGTTGCCCCCTATACCATCTCGGTTTTAAACATAACTCCGCAGCTGTGTGTACCAGCCGCCCTGGCTGGAGTTCAGGCTGCCCTCGAAAGGCTCCAGCACGGTGTTCCGCCACGGCCTTTGGACTACAGGTTAGCAAGAGGGGGTTAGATCGCGCTACTTCCGCGTTGTTTTCGTTTTACGTTATATTGTGAATGCTTGTGCAGCGTATGCGTGCCATTTCAGAGCTTGTGCTCGGGAGAGCTCGACTGCAGAACGTGCACAATTTTATATGTATGTTGCTGTAGATTGGTGCAACGCAACATATAACGTCCCGCCACACGCAGAGCCAAACGTCCCCCCCCCGACGCTTCCACGACGCCAACCCCAGCCCAGACTGCGACAACTTCAGCATTCGTACATAAACAAGTACCACCTCCGGATTAGCCTGGGGTGGAGAGCATTGCTACGGTAGGATTTGCACTTTGAGCTCGAACATTTCTCACTTAACGGATAGGTTACCCAATATATAGTTGGGGGTCCCGTGGAAACATGTACGTGATTACATGACTAATTAGACACCTTACCCATGACAGTGTTTCGTGCACCGGGCTGGCAGGTGGGGCATTGAGCTCCTCGAATCAGGGCTCTCAAACGATTTAGATTGATTCCCTTATCGTAGTTCACAGAGACCTGACATAAGACCGCTCCGTACACACGTAAAGCAATAACGTCATCTGCCGATGCTGTACTCGTGTCGTGTGTCCAGCCACACCGATGTGATCGGCACGCTGCGGCCGACCATGAAACTAGCGGACCGAGCCATTGACTGGAACACGATGTCGGCGGAAGAAGCAGCCCGGGTCGTGCGTTTCAGCGACTCGAGCCCCGGCTGCCCGTACACATACCGTGGCACGAAGTACCGCCTCTTTGGTGCCGTCCCTGAGAGTGGCGCCGGCGGCGGTGCAGAGGGCGCCAGAGAAACGGCAGAGGTTTTGATGAGTGCGGGGATCCAACCCGGGGAGCCCGTCGGTGAGAAAAATGAAATTATCTAATATATCGGTATCTGCCCGCGCGACAGCGTCTAGAAGGGCTGGCTTCTTGCGACTTGAACTGTGGTTAGCATGTGCTGACTTGAGCTAAGGAGCCATTCAATGCCCAACAAAAGGCCTCTTGAGCCAAGTGCATAGACTTCCGCCGTAACGTGCTCAGCGCGACCTCGAGATGGTGTTGACGTGGTCACAAATACTTTGACAGCGAACGTGTTACTACTACCGCGGCGTACATTCGAGAGCAGTCGATAATAATCGCGACAGGGGCACTGGGCGGGGAATTGTATATTGCCGCTGCGGGGGTCTAACTCTTCTCGCCGCATACTAGGTACACCTCTGCTTTCCAGGTGTCTCCACGTTTACCAGGCCGGCCTTGCTGTCTCGCCTCGAATATCATAATGTATATGCCATTAAGAAACTGATCCACCTACGACAGCAACAAGAATCGAAATATATTTTAGAAGAGCCACCGGTTGATCAAATCTGTTTGCAAAGATGAGCCGAGGTTGTAAATTCTCTCACAGCTGTTGTTTTTGGAACGGTATAATGGTTGTTGAATACTCGACTGAGAAATCACCTGCTGCGTAGTCTTCTAGAATTAGATATTCTAACCCTCTACAAAACCCCAGAGCAACATCCACAATACTGAATGTGCACACCATTGAAATTGGAGCATGATAACCTTAAACAGCATACAAACCGCAACCTCGAAAAAATGAATTTTGTTTCTGTCGAAAACAGGTAAGCGACACGGAGCTGTGCTTTTCAAGTGCTCGGACGGGAGTGGACTCTGGATTTCGCACATGAGGCGCACCAGCAACAAAATCACCAATGCGCTCGACCAGGATCAAGTTCCTTCCTTCAAACTCCCCTCGACATCCGTTCTGCCGAAGGACGTCGTGGATGATCTGCCTTGTCTTCCCGAGCCTCCTCTGTACGTGCCCTTCGGCGAGAGACCGTCCACATTCCAAGAGGTATTTTGCCGGAACCAATAGTTCTGACCTTTCACGCCGGGCAAATATTTGTTGCATCGGACAATGAAAAAACACCACCCTCAATAGCTGTTTCAGTTGCATCGGAAGCGTAGAGTAGGTAGGGTTTCGAATAAGTACGCGACATCTTCACTATGAGTGTACGTGCTACTGTATCTGGTAGAAGCACATAAAACGTGACATATGTACGTGCCGATATCTGGTGGTCTATTATACAGACAGGTATACGATCACGTGGCTACGCAAATAAACGTGTCGACAAAAACGATGCCACGAAACCAACGTAGTATATCATTCGGCCGAGGTTTTCACCCCTAAGAACAAGCCGGCAGACGCTGCTCGAATCTCTAGGTCGTGAAACACTTGTATTTGGCCCCCTGCCTGTTGTTGCGGTATCGCACAACGTGACGGACAGACATACCGTGCTTCACCGCGCTCGCCGAAAGCAGGGTTGCATAGGACTCGCACAACACTCGTGTTGCATACCACCAAGTACTGAACAGTGCTCACTGTAAGCGGCACACACAAGTACTACTATAGTAGCAATCTACCTTGTTTATGAACCGCACAGATATGTTTGGTATGTGGTTCCGTTGGATACGTCAGGTGTGATATCGGACCTCGCGGAATATATCACAGAACTAACGCCAATACAGAAGTCGCCGTGGAAATGTATTTCTGGTATGTAGCGCAATGACATATTGTCGAGAACTATAATACGTGGACCACGAATGCAACAGAGACAATGGTTTCGAAGCGGCGACAGGTATATCTGACGTGTGCATCAGTTCGAGCCGGCCAGGTTGATGGTGGGCCAGACGTTGATATAAAGGGGGGATATAACCGCCGTGTTTACGTTTCTGTTGCCACTAGGATTTTATCATGTTTGTATCGAACTACGTTTTATGCTTACGTACGTTTTTAATATCGAACTTGCCTTCCGACAAGCATTGTAGGTTTGCCAACAAAATGGGAATACTCTGGGTGACATGATGAATGTCCATCACGCTGGTGTATGGCCGTTGTGCGTGCCGGTAGCCTGGAGGGTTTGGCTCTACATGCGTTTGGTATCTCTAACCCCTGCTCCACTTTTATTCGTCAAGTACAGACTACAACGGGTGGTTATGTGTGTGACCTGTGTACCGCTTGGGATAAAGCATGTAAGAGGGGGACATGTTTTGTGCTAACAATGGCAACCTACCACATGCGCCTCAACCGATGAACCACAAAATAAAACCCAATTTGCGATATCCCTATTTTTGGTTTTCAATCGCTGGACTCACGTTTAGTTTGGGCCGACGTTTCACTTTCATGTATGTATTCGCCATGCCATATAACTCGTGTAAAGAGCCACGTGATATTTCAGGGCGCCCGTACTGCAAAATTGTTAATCTCTCCTGCGGAACGGGCCCTGTCTGGTTGCGCGGGGCGTCTATTGTGTCCCTGCTTCACCACTGGGAACAGGTGTGGGTTTCCATCGACAAGGGGGTCGCCTACGTGCACAGCGACTTCTACAACGGTGCCGCGAGCACCTCCCAGTGTGAGCGACTGACGGCGGCCATCCAGGAGGTGGGCAAATTGGACGAGGTCAAGGTGGTACTGCTCATGGGCGGCGAGCACAGCTACGGGAACGGCATAAACCTCAACACCATCGAAGCCAGCGAAGACCCGGAGAAGGTGAGAAAACAAATTTACCTACGTCCTCCATCTTCGCACAAAAAAACTGGCGGATGCTGTAGCCCAGACGCAAAAAAAAAACCGCACGCGTCAGCGTAGCAGGCGTTTATCGAAGCATCCCACGCGCCTCGTACTCATGTAGCTATCGCTGACAGTCCTCGAACTCACACGCCTGAACTGTGTTTGTGTTTCTGGTTGCCTACCGGACGCTTACTTCTGTATTCTCAATCAACCTCGTGCCGGGCGTGGCTCTACAATGTTTTTATTTGACTTAGAGTCTCGCGATTCGACACATGCTGCCGTAGAGGTGCACCTTGTTGTTTTCGGAAGGTGGTCGCGTGAAGAGCTCTGTACTTCACCGAAAACGTGTTTTTTGTTTGAAGGGAAATAGAAGCTCTACCAGGATGAACAATCCCATGTTCGGTTGAGGACCTCTATCGTAGCTCGCGTCATGTCCGTAGCACAAGATCTATTTTAGGATGCCTCAGGGGCTACACCATCATGCCATCGGTGGTCGTCGGCGTTGAAACAGTACTATTGTGGAACAGCCGAGGTGTCGGCCGTGCAATTTGCGATGTAGAAGTCAAAGATCGGGCTCTTTCCGGATTCCAGTCCAACACTCCCCTCTACCGGACCACTTCCACTCGAGCCGAGCATGTGTGGGGCGATGCTTCTGGCTTTGACGTTTGAACCGCCTTAACGTCTGTCGGGTCACCAATTGATCGCGTTCAACCTCTGGAAACAGTTGTCCTGTCTTTACGTATTTGTTCATTGAACGTGGATCTCGAGTATTGGTGATAGGAGTGGAGCAGCCTTGGTACGAGATGGCAACTATTTAAACCCCCATGCGTAGGGTTCACTCGGCGGGGATACGTGAAGATGAATACTTAGGAATGGAGATGTTCGCATTATACACAACGAAGACGCGATACAGCACACCGCTACAACACTAAATACGTGATACGGCACACTATTCACTACCCAGGGCCAGAACCCGTAGTATTGAGGCATTGGGACCTCGATTTCATTTTCCTTTACACACCACCACCCTATCCATGGCATATGTTTTTTTCCCGTCGTTTCCCTCTGATCTTCGCAGGAATCCTGGTTGAACATCAACGCCATCAACGACTCCATCAAAGCAGGGTTTTCAATATTGGACAAGGCCGTGGTTAGCGTTATGCGGGGCAACGCGGGGGCTGGCGGGGCAATGGCGGCCATGGCATCGGACCTCGTGTGGGCGCACGAAAACGTAATCCTGAACCCCCACTACAAGGTACCGTTACGCGTAAACCATACTGTTGAGCCGGAAATAGATGCATGCGGCATTTAAATTTCACATAAAAACTCAATTGTTGTGTTTTCCCCATCAATTTGATTTTTCATGCAGTGTGTATGAGTCATCGAGGATGAATTCAATAAATTGGTACTTCGTCGAATGACAAACAGCACAATACGTGTGCCATAAATGCTTTAAGTTGCACGATTCTTCGCACAGTTGCATGACTCGAAGGTTGGGTTGACACGCAGATCGAATACATCAAGACATGACGTGGCCCCCGTAAGTTATTACTGCACGTACAAGGTGTTAGGTAGTACATAATTCACAAAGTTTATGACTACGGTATGGGCAGGTGCTTGTAAATCTTCGTGTTTTTCAGCCGTTCAGAGCCCGGTCGCGTGGCCACTATGTCAATGGGGGTTGCAATCTCCATCGGTGTTGGGGGTGTTTGCTTTGCTGCGCCAGCAAATTTGATTCACGTCTATGTGTAAGATAGAGGGCTACCCCCCCCCAGTGGTCTAAACCCTGAGTTGAAAATAGGGCTAAATCCCCTAACGAATAGCGCCGTTGTTCGTGCAGGATACCAGTTGTTTTTATGGGAAAACGTACAAAACGCCGACATGGTACACACGCGATGTAAGCCCAAGGACACCCCCCCGCTCCGGCAGCAAGACAATCAACAACAAACATGCAACCCCATCTGCCACGCTGAGCTCAATCCAGTTTCGCTTCCTTGTTTTTTTGTCTCGGTATGCTTATCTACTGAGTTCCTTGACCTGGTATTGAATGTCCTCTCTTCAAATAAAAACAAGCCATAACCCGGTCACAGGCGTAAGAAACAATGTTTCAATTGCCGTGTGCAAACTCTCCACGTCCCGCAGCAACTGTCACCTGCATGCACCATAGCATCGATCACATGTAACCCGGCCCCCGCCTCTCGACCCCGCGCATATTTTCCACGATGCTCCTCTGTAATGATATTACGCACGTTTCAAAATAGGCGATGGAGCTTACGGGTGGAGAGTACTGGACGTACTTCTTGCCCGCGAGGGTGGGAAGAGATGTGGCGATGGAGCTCACCGGCGCCACGCGTCCAATCACCGCCAACCAGGCGCACGCTATTGGCATGGTCGACGATTTATTGAAGCATTCTGCGAGCTCGAGCTTCCGCGACGAGGTATCATAGCCGCAACGCCTTTACAACTAGAAACTTATTTCGGGGTTCAGAGTAATGAGCAGTCATGTACGGAGGGTTAAGGATTCCGTAACAGACCAGTACCGTCCTATGCAAAACAATATGCGCCAGAGTGATGCTTCCCATCGAATGATCAATCGTACCAAATGTTTGCCGTTATATAGCAGGACGGAGAGCAGGCACGGTCTTGAGGGCACCCGAGTCGCAAAGGAATGTCCCGCGTTTAGACCGCGTCGTGCCACAAGTTGCGTTTGGGAACTATACGTATATATGTATGTGGCACCGTAAGACTTCGACCGGCTAGGTTGATTTACTATGCGGTGTATGCAGTGTTTGACGACCCTGGTTGAACCCTATTAATTGGGTGTACAAAACGGTACGATTGATGTGTTTCAGCAACGATGATGGTATGCCGTGCGACGTATCATACACACAACGGTGCTTCTGAGAGAAGTCGATCGAATGTGGTGGGCGTATCTGATGACCACCCGTATGCCGGTGTGAGACAATGAAATATTCAATTGCGCATGATGTTTGCTGGTTAACAACCCGCCCATTACTTTCCTAGTGTCCGGTGTGCGGTTTCACCTCTGCAAGGAAATAGTGCACCGTTTCCCCGAATTTCTCTAGACAAATACCAGCCACTCACGACTTTTGTATATATATATATGACTCGTCACTGGGCCGAGACGCGTGGCTTCCTTTGAAATCGGCTGGTTTCTCTTTCACATCGGCCGTTCCTATGGTGTGCCGTTTTGTTCATAGTGGGTCGGTTCCCGTCTGCCGTTTTCGTCCTTACCGCCCCGCCCCACGTACCAATATCGACACAAACAGCTGCACGCCATCCGCGATCGAGCCGAGGTTCTCGTGGCGAGTGGGCTGGCCGATACGATCATTGCGGAGAAGAAGAGAGACAGGAACGATGCCTGGTTCGAGAAGGTGCGCGTCTACCTCTTGGTGTATGTATTTCTTGGAAGATTCCTTTTTCCGAGGAGGCCGATTTGCCAACGGGAATGCTCCGCGTATCTTTAGGTTGTTCCGGAAGTGAAGACATACCCGTGCCACAATATATTATATTCTTGATGATTCGTTTTGCGAGGAGACCCATTTGCCAACGGGAATGCTCCGTATATCTTTAGATTTTCCTGGGAGTGAAGGCGTACCCACAAGATGTTACACGTGTCCATCACTCGTCTTGTTCAGGTGTACGCGTAAATACACCACGCAGGTATTTGGTTGGAGATACATTCTATAATCGACCAAAACATCGTGCAGTAGTCTAATGCGCCTACGTTTCTAAGCCATCGAGGACTTTACGCTTATACCCGCAAGTACCCAAGCCCTTTCGCAACAACTCTAAAGCTCATAGAACATCGATATAATGTAAAGCAGTTCATGCTCCCCTACATCTGAGCATTCTTGCTTCTCGTCGATGTTTTTTTCGTTGTATTTTCCAGAATAGTATATTCCCGTTACGGCGCCTAACATGTTGATGTAGGTACTATGGCAGCAGTAACCAGTAGCCTACTAAGTCGCTGATCGGGATCAATGTCGTATCATAGTAGCAGGTATAATAGTAGGTGTACGTACCAGCCTATCTATTTAAGTCAGTAGCATGGAGTGCTATTGAAGAAAGGGCGCACTCCGTCATGTACGTACGAATAGTACTTGGTATCAGTACACCATGGATATGCGGCGAAATACGAAAAGGAACACTCTAAGAAAATATGCGGGGTATCTAGACACTGTTCGTAGCATTCTTGAGAACAGTACGTAGTGCGTGAAACGGTCACGAGTAATCATCCAAGGAACGTTGCTGTGGGTCGGTGAGTACAACCACCCGATAGAGTACATCTAGCCGTATAGCCGAGTGTGTCGAGGCTGGTTGCGCCCACCAAGCTCACAACCAACTAACCAACAACCACTCTTCTCCCCTCTGTCTGATCTTTTCTGTCTTCTTTCACCTTGGCCCAAAGAGAGCCTTCTTATAACATCATACATTTCTTCTGAGAGAAGCTAACGAGCGCGCCTAACGGCGGCTCGCGCCAAGCCTCTGGACTAGCACGTCCACCACAATGCCACAAGGGGACACTGTCACCCAACAATACACGATGATCGCGCAAGGCTCGTATATCCTATTGCTGCAAACCATTTCACGCGATTAAGATTTCGCTATCGAAACATAACCCGCGACTGTCAGGTGGAGAATCACAGATCGTCCGAGCTGTTGCGGATGAGGGAGTGCTTCTCGAGCCCGTGGTACCATGACGCTCGTCGCCGTTTCGTCTACAAGGTAATCTAATATTTCTGCGGCAATGTTTATCGGGCAGCTTTTGATGGTCTATTTCGCGTCCGCCTCTGCAGTATCACAGTGTAATAATTGGCACATGTATACGTGCATGCGAACCGGACTTGTGTCGAGCGCAAGTTATCCCCGATTGTATATTAAGAACGGCAGCTTAGTGGTGGACAATGAGCCGAAGACATGTGAATTGTACTGCGTCGAGCTAGTATTTGGTACCGCGCTTTCCAGAGACTGCCAGTGCAAGATGGGCAAGTTACAAAGACAAGGCTAATAATCTTGTTTTGGATCGGAAACAGTTTCGAGAGGACTTCAATGGAGATAATCAAGCATTAATGTCAAACATCTGTGGGCGTGCTTGGTAGTGTACTTCCCTCGTGGAACCTACTGAACGATTCATCACGAAAATCATCGATGCTTAGAACGGGTATGTGCTCCATAACTGAATATATGTTTCGTTTGATCAGAAGTGTGACGCGGTCGTCCTGTACACCGAAAATAACGACCCTGCATGCGCAAGACCCCGCATTGCGTAGGGATTTGCCGGTATGCAGAAACATAGTTTACATATAAAGCAATTATAAATCCAAACATGTGCATTTTGATGGATGCCTTCTTTCCGTGAACTCGTACCACGCAGACCCCGACGCTGAGCACGACGCCGACACACATGGTGCGTGAAGCGGCTATCCCGGCGCTGCCGCTCAACGGCAGAGTGGCGGCGAAGGTGATAAGGCAGCAGATCAAAGACAGAATCGCGATCCTTGCTGGGGGAGGAGACGAGAGCAGCAGCGACGGTACCGACGGTGCAGGCAAAGTGCCTGGACTCGGAATCGTCATGGCGAACGGGTGGGTGTGTCATTTGGTTAATTGCTGGGGGGATGGATCGGTGGCTTGGTGCATTTTGGGTGGGTTGGTAGCTAGATAGGTGGGATAGTGGATGGGTGGGTGGGTGGGTGGGTCGGTGGGTGGGTGGGTAGGTGGGTCGGTGGGTGGGTCGGTGGGTGGTAGGTGGGTGGTTGGATGCATGGGTTGATTGGTACGTGCAGCATAACCGAAATTCGAAGGTATGTAGAAAATGTTGATTTGAACGCCGCGTTCACTCTGGTATACGGCATTTCGTAAGCACGATAATTGTATATATATCTTACGATGCCAATTCAAACCCGCCTCGCTATTTCTCAGGCGTCCTGATGGGGGGATGGATTGGTGGCGTGGTGCGTTTTGGGTAGGTTGATATATAGATAGGTGGGAGAGTGGGTGGGTGGGTGGGTCGGTGGGTGGGTGGGCGGGCGGGTGGGTGGGTGAATATATGGGTGGATTGGTACTTGCAGCGATACTGAAATTCGAAGGTATGTAGAAAATGTTGATTTGAACGCCGCGTTCACTCTGGTATACGGCATTTCGTAAGCACGATAAATGTATATATATATCTTACGATGCCAATTCAAACCCGCCTCGCAATTTCTCAGGCGTCCTGATGGGGGGATGGATTGGTGGCTTGGTGCGTTATGGGTGGGTTGATAGATAGATAGGTGGGAGAGTGGGTGGGTGGGTGGGTCGGTGGGTGGGTGGGCGGGCGGGTGGGTGGGTGGATGTATGGGTGGATTGGTACGTGCAGCGATACCGAAATTCGAAGGTATGTAGAAAATGTTGATTTGAACGCCGCGTTCACTCTGGTATACGGCATTTCGTAAGCACGATAATGTATATATATATCTTACGATGCCAATTCAAACCCGCCTCACTATTTATCAGGCGTCCTGATTCCAGCATCTACGTAGACGCCAAGATACGGGCTGCCAAGGAGACGGGAATGAAAACCACGCTTGTGGACATCCCTACAGAAGGCTTGTCTCCCACGGCCTTGGAAGCCCAGGTACGATGTCAGCACACCTGTATATGTATAGTGCAATTTTGCGCATTTGGAGTCCCGTTGACAGCCCACAAGGCGATGCCTGTGGGCATTCTGTTGAGCGTCTTGCAGCAAATGCCATGGGAAAACACAATCGAAGAAGGTTTCCGCTGGCTGTCCTCCATAGTTTCCACAAGCATAGGAACAACAAGATAAACAAACTCGAGCGAGTGATGAACCAGCTTTGTTTCTATCATAGGTCTACGTAATTCAGAAAGAAACGCTTTTTTCGTGTAGCACTCCTCCATTGGCAAGATAACCATCAATTCAACATTGATCGCACCAAAACATTGCATATTATAGGCTTTGCCTCGTTTGCCTGTATCTTTGTGTCATTAACACCCCCAAATACAGCAAACATTTAGAGAAGCGCAGCCATCGGGAAGAGCAACAGACTTAAAACAAAAATACAGGAATAGTTACCGTTCCAACTTTATATTCCAATTCCCAAGCAAACGACCCGCCAATTTCCGTATTTGAGAATTGCCTTTCCGATGTAAATGATAATCATTATAAGAGTTGTATGCCCCTCACAGTAAAGATTGAACTTGGCATATATGTTCATTGATGGCAGGCATCGATCCACAAAGAAGATATACCAAGATCAGCCTCGACAGGAGGCTCCTAAAACATTCGTAGGGCGAAGAACAACTACTTGGTACTAAGACGCGACGCAACTAGCCTAAAACTGTCGATTCGCTTGGATCTCTGATATCTCGAGACTACCCATGGTGATTTATATTTGATTTAGAGTGTGATCGCCGGCTACAGCAACACGAACGACAAACGTTTGCTTTCTACTGGTTGACGGTTGAGAAGATACGCCTCTTACAATGGAGTACCCACACGGCACGGTTGGGTGTGGTTCCCTTTACGCCGAGCTGTTCGCCCAAAGCATGATTTCGAATAAGTCTGTTCGCTCAACCGCATCGAGATCTCTATATGGGTTAGCTCTGAATCAAATATACTGAAGTAGAAACATGTATCCTTAAAACAAACGGTAGTTGCACGCTTGAAGAGCTCCACCGGTCCTACACTATGTCTGTGGACAAAACACCCAACCACCCCGACTACTGGGAAATTGCTCCCTTTTCGATAGACGCGTGCTACGGTAGAGGTATGCCTTTTTTTGGATGAATCGTTTTCTGAACGATCGGGCTCCTTAACCCAAATTCGTCTGACTTTCATTTTTGTGACGAATTATGTTTCAGAGTATACTTCGGTCATGAGATTTCGCATCCGGCAGCACTTTCATTTTCCTCCACACTCATTGTTTTGGTGAGGTATATGACGCTCCTTAAGTGAGGAGCTCAGAAAAAAAACATGGTGCACCTCTATCGTAGCATGCGTCGATACCCAGTCTCATCGTAGAACAATTTATCAACTACAGTAGGAAAAATCAGATGCTCTAACTGGGAAATTCGCCAAAATGTATAAGATTGTAACATCGGGAACTCCACATAAACAATAACAAAAAAACAAGGTTCTGCGATTATGCTGACCAGACAGATCGGAAACATCCCAGGTGCTAAAGGAAGCAGAAACAGGGTGGAGGGGTATAAACTTAGGCAGGTTTTCGACGAAAACCTTTGACTGCCACTGAATGCCACTGTTTGTCCGGAATTGCCGCGCGCCTGTTCGCCACAGGTGTTGGCCGAGGTGCACGCCCTGAACGAGCGAGATGACATTGACGGCATCGTGGTTCAGATGCCGCTGCCGGCCGGAGTTAACTCGGACAAGGTACGATGCTAAAGTGCCCCTCGCCTGTTCATCTTGCGCGCTACAGCATACACGCCAGGCTACAGTTACAAGCCATACCAAATGTACTCGTTGTTACTTCGTGTTGTGTTCGCCTGGCAACAAAGTGCGTTCGTGGGTCTCAACGGCGATCGTTCACTAAAGAATACACGAAACGGATATGAAAACCGATGCGAGCAAAAACCGAAACCACAGCAGTACATAGTAAGTACTCCGTTTGGGTTGTCCGCTTTCGCGGACGACATACGCAAGCCTAGCTCTATCCTCCTGTGTACTGAATTACCGCCATGAAATGCCGAACAAGCATGTAGAAGACAAACCCCCCCGGTTATTCCCCTGCCTGTTCTGTACCATCCAGGTGGCTAAGGCAATCGCGGTGCACAAAGACGCGGATGCTTGCCATCCTGCCAACGGTGCTAATGTGCTAAACGGAGAGGCCTGGTCCAGCGTTACGGGGGCATCAGGTACGAGATCATTACTGTCAACTCGTTTTCTTGATGTACAACTATGAAATTCAAGCTTTACTTGTTTAGGGCATAGACGGTAAAGTTCACGCCGGAGAGCCTACCTGTATTCGACACCAGGTATTAGTATAATTTAGGAACTATAACAATAAAAAAACTCGACTGCGAGATCGAGGATTTCGCTGAGAAAACGATAGATGATGCAAGCTGCATGTTATACGTCTAGTTCG
Source organism: Saccharina japonica (assembly GCA_008828725.1). Classification (NCBI taxonomy): domain Eukaryota; class Phaeophyceae; order Laminariales; family Laminariaceae; genus Saccharina; species Saccharina japonica. The sequence goes on from MEHQ01001857.1 coordinate 94,461, forward strand.
CGCGTGCTACAGGGTTTGTATGACCTTGGGAAGGGTATCGGTCGGTGTGCTCACCTAAGGCGGAAGTATCGGGGTCAAAAGGACGAATTTGCAACGATACTCAGCCATTGCCTTCCATGTTGCTCCAATAGTTTGTGTTCGTTGACTTTAAGACACTAAAATTGGCAGGTGTCATTACAAGCGCTCTTAGCACTCGACCATACTTTACTCCAACAACAACTTAAGTAGATTTCACTTCTATATCAGTTAAAAAGATTTCACTGCAACAAGCCAGCCACAAGATGTGGACAGTTTACTGTGACTAGAGATTGCTTCTCAGTCGAACGGAGTCGTCGCAACTCACTACTTGACTCTCAACGAAGGCCCACTTGGAAATTATTCCGGCCCCGACCCGCCGCTCCTATGTCACTCATACACGTATTTTGCCGAGGTTGCTCAAACGATGCTCTATCGGTTGCGAACAAGTAAACCGGATATACGTGTGCACATAAGTGTTCGATGTCGTATCGAAAGGTTAGATGTATCAATATATCGGAATTGGATATCTATTATCGAACAATTTTTTACCCTTCAGTCCGTGGCATCCGCGTTCTTTCTTTATGCTGGGGCTGGGCGCAGACATGACGTACCCAATATCGAAACCACGTCAATGAAATGTCTTCTTTAACGTCATGTGGCAGTCAACTTGATCGACATCCGAAATCCAACACGGATAAAGCCACACCTCACCGCGAAAGGGATGCTTTCAATCGTGAACCATCATCGTGTTTGCAGGCCCTCGCTGCGTCCTTCGGATTAAGCTCAATTTCCCCAACACAACACTAATATTCGTTCCAACCTTCAGGGTCGCCAGAGGAATTCCGTCCGCTTTCGTGCACTCCGTACGGCATCGTGGTGCTTCTAGCCATGCACGGAGTTCGCGTCGTGGGGCAGACGGCGGTCGTCATCGGCAAGAGCAGGATGGTCGGGACGCCGATCGCGGCCATGCTTAGCAACGGTGGGGCGACCGTTACGCAGTGCGACGTCCACACAGAAAGGACAACTCTTGAGCGCAAGGTACAGAGAGGGCGGTGTGATGCCGTTTGTACTTTGCTTGTTTGTGCGCGGAACGTAGGCGCTTACTGGGGCTGCCCACCTCATCGAAGATTCCACGCGCATTTGGCCAATATCAAACAAATTCCGAGATTCCCAGCATGCAGGACACGTGGTACTACAAATATATGGTCAACATGACAGAGGAGGGCTGAGACTTTTCGAAAAGTTTGCAATTCGGCGATCAGCAAACTGAATTTGCTTCAAAGCGCACACGTTCTCAAATCAAAATGACATTTTGTCTCGTTTATTGTTGGACGTCCGGTACTATACTCCTACGAGTTCATGGGACTGCATAGCGGCTTTGGCGTACAACGCTTGTAGTTGTCTGTCGAGGGAGGCACATAGGGCTGCCCAAGTGAGGAACGTCATAAACTTCTGGTGCAAACCCGAAAATAAAATGCAACCGTGATTGTTAGTTTCTATTTGGATACATATTTAGTCTGGTTTATATATAGAGTCATAGACTCTACAGAGGTGGGGGTAAAATTCGTTCGACATGATAATGTGCTGTAGTGAGCGTGCTGTCGACGATGGAGGTAGTCCAGTTGGGGGCCGTTAACAGTGTTTGTTAGTGTTGTGGCGTAGTACTCATGGCGTAGTTTCCTATTGATAATTTGTTCGGTGTTTTTAACCATTACGTATAAGTTTTATGACCTGTCCTCAGCTGCAGCAGGCGACAATGCGCACATGTATGCTTTGGTTGTCTACCCCCGTAGGCTGTAAAGCCATCATAAGATCCTTCACATTGCCAAGATCCAGCATTCAGCGATACCTTTCTCCATTACGCTCCCACCGCCTAGGTACGCAACGCAGACATCGTCGTGTCGGCCGCGGGAAGGGCTGGGCTTGTCAAGGGACACTGGATCCGCCCAGGAGCCGTGGTCGTGGATGTTGCAATGAACACGAAAGGTGCGAACGTTGCTGACAGGCGCGCACTCGGCGTCGTTCTACACATTGATTTGTTAACACACGAAGGGCGCAGTCCTGCCCTTGTGGAATGTTCACATATCGAACCTGTCACAGACCCCTAGTTTACGTATTAGATATTGCCGGGCGGATACGTTCCTGATATATACGATATGGTTCATGTTACCGAGTGCAGGCCGTTTGATACGGATACGCTAGCACGTGTATAGCGGAGATGGACCTGGACCTCGCAGATTGAACTACACAGAGTATAAAGTGGTTGGCATTTACATGGTCTGTGTGACGTGTGCAACGTTGCGTGGGGCAAAAATAGCTGCCAGGGGATGACAAATAACATTACGACAAGTCTACTGTTGGTCTCCACAATAGACTGCCAGAGGGTTACAGAAAGCACAACGTGAACACACTACTGCTGTATATACCTTGCGGATGTGTTATTCAGAGGTATCAGTCAATAGAGAGCATCATCAACGTCGAGAAGGGGGTCCTTCAAGCTGGTGTTTGCTAAACACATTTACTACGGGTATATATATACGTATGCTTTCACATAATGAACGGATGCTACCCAGTGAGCAAGAATCATGCAACACTGCTTCGGCAGCACTCATGCATGCCACTGTCTTGGTACGACCTAACGTATGGGAGGCCCCTTCCGCCGAACGCTCTACACTGTGTTCATCAGGCAACGTTGAAAACCAATGAAACCCGAGCCCCACGCACATTCTCTTGACGGTACCACCTTTCGGTTGAGGATCTCCGGTATTCACGTAACCGCCAGGCCGGAATGTACTATACCTACCGTAGCGTGAATCTACTTCGGGTTGCTTGGTTTTCGTGAGAGACGTGCTCCGATAAAAGTAGCACGTTTTCGCTGACAACTGTTTCTGCCGGACGGGGCTCACTAGCTGAGATATCGGTAAGAGAAATATTGTTTTTATTAAGGCAACTATTCGATATACATCTTACAGAAGGCCATGACATTGTTCTTAGAGGTTTCGGGCTCGTGACTACATCGATATCAATTTTTCGGTAAATTACTCACAGAATGGAGTTCCTCAAGTAAGTAGCGGTGCATCCCTAAGACCGCGAGCATACCTGGAGGAAACGCTTTTGACCACACTTCCGATAGCGTCGATCATTCTGATAGACAATACGTCGTCAGCGCGTCTTCTTCAATTTTTAGCCTGAAATTGTGTATGCGTATACCATATTGGTGTTCGGCATGTTTCTCTGCTCATTTAGAAATTACTGTAGGTATATGTTTTCATTTATCACAGAGGATTTCTGCAGCGACAGCATATGCACAGGATCAAAGTCTTATTTCATGCGAGCATACCATTCAATGCTTAAGGCACGCAACATGTTGTCGGGTCAAGAACTCGTGCTCGAGCATGCCACTCAATGTGAAAGGCACGCAAGATATTATCGCATCAATAACTCGTGATCAGTCCTCTAGCGATACGCTACACCTAATGCCATATGTTGTGCTGCAGTTTGTTTGACGATCGTGCCACAAACTGACGTTCTAAGCCTTGCACGAGTTAGGTTCTTCTTTGTGGTTTGACTGTTCTGTACCGTGATAAACGATAACACCATCTACAATTCGTTCGAGGGGCAACGAACATTCGTTGTTTTCGCTCACCATCACGAACCACAAACCAACCTTAATGGTATCGGTATACGTTTTATCACGCGGTTCCGGCGCAGGTGTCACACCTACCGGCAAGAGGAAGGTCGTCGGGGACGTGGACTTCGCCATGGCTCAGTCGAAGGCTTCCTACATCACCCCCGTGCCTGGAGGTGTCGGGCCGATGACAGTAGGTGGGTTTATACACTGTGCTGGGTGGCGTTGACGCGTGCTACAGCAGATCCTGTAACGTATATCTTCCAACAAATGTAACATGTGGAGTCGCGCTATAGACCCCACTCAGCAATATATATGGAGGAACATGTGGAAGTAATCCGGAGATAACAATCCCACCGGCTAAAACTATCGACAAGCAATGTACATGTTAACTGCACGTCGTATCCAATCGAACCCAAATGGGTAGCTCGGCAGAGGAGCCTCGCAAACGCAGCCTGCTTATCGTCGAAGACGCATGCTACGGTAGAGGTACACCCCTAATGTTTCTGTGGGTAGTCACTTATAGGAGCTCTATACTTCCTACAAAAACTGAATTTGGAATAATATTATAGGGTTACCAGGTACAGTAAGTATCCATTGAACAATATCATGGTCTACGTATTCAACCAAAATACTGCGACACTTGAACGCAATTCCGGTTAAGGAGTCCCGTGATCCCGAAAATGTATTCAGACAAAAAACGGTATACCGTACACCTCTATCGTAGCACGCATCCGAATGCCTCTGGTGTGGTGTTAGAAGCGCAGGGTGCAGGGTAGTGTATTCAGGTCACGACAAGGAAGAGAGGTTATTGTTAAAGTCGTGAAAGAGTTGCCCCACTGTCCGTTGCTATGGAGAAACGTGTCGTCGCCGTGTCTGGTGGCCGCCTCCTGTGATACGTCGCGTTCTCCTCGATGCGAACTCGTGCTCTGACCCTAGTTGATATGCCTACGCCATTCATGTGAGCAAGAATATCAAGGTATGAGCACCTATGCTGACCTGGTTCACGCAGCAAAGGTCATGTAATGCCATTGGTGACCACAAGGCCGTCAGCGGAGAAACGGCCGCGTGTGAGGCATGCTTGTGTAGTTATACCATAACGAATACTTTGAGTTGCTTATGTCCGCTGTTTCCTGTTAGACGTTGTAATGCAGCCCCCCCCCCCACCTTTGACGTGTAGCTGTACCGGAGTTCGTCCAATTTCACCCACGGTCATGTTAAACCCTATCCATCATAGGCCTACAGACATGCATGAATATCGACGACACTCCAACTTCCTCCCCCTTCACACCTTTTTCTTGTGTCACCTTGATTTCCGCTGTTCGCGTAGCTCTCCTCCTTCAGAACACCCTCAACCTCTTCGAAGCACACCGCGGCAAAACGCCGTAACTGCCGTGAGAATAGTCTGGCACTAGACTAGACGATAGAGGGAGTGCCGCGGGAGACTGGTGGTTGGACGACGTGAATCGTAAACGCACGAAGCTTCTTCTTCTGGGATAGTTGAAATGATCAGTTTGGTGTGGCCGTGTGCGATAGTACGTTGGATTGTGGATTCCCTCGCTGGACATACTCTCCCGTACGCAGGGGAGCACCAGGAGGAGGCAGCCGTCACAAGACTGACCTGGTATCTATCGAATATGACCCGCACGGTTTCCCGCTAGATTCCTTGGTGGACACGTGGAACGGCAGGGTTGTACCTTAAACCACCACTTAATGTTCAGATGCACTTAACATCAAACGGATAGAATAACGCGGTTCCGTACCGTGGGTATATCACAAACCCACTAGTGCAAGACAAATGGTGTTCCAACGACAAGGTGTGCCTTATGACAGGGTTCCGTCAGCCATACATGGATTCGCTCAAGTGCGGTATCATTAATCGTAGCACGACTCGGTGCGGCATGAGGAGGAGGGGAGGCGAGAGTAGGGGTTAAAACCAGTCTAGGTGTTTCACGCTACTGCGCAAATGTATTTGGTTTTAATAGGTAGGGTGTTTCGATGAGAGGGAGGATTCACGGACCGTCTCTACAACGAGAAAACCGATGAGACAAACCTTAGCATATGAGGAAAGGTGCTCTAAGATACTGGCGAGAGTCGGTGCTCGGAGACGTGTCGAGATGTGCTGTGAAATATCTTGGTTGATATTTCCTACATGGTATTGTGTGGGTCTGACGTTAGCGTTATACAAGCCGGTCCAAATTTTGGAGGTGGGATTCTGGAGGTGGCTAGGCGGTGAAATGTTGGTGTGACGTAAAACGTATGAATTTTTTGTTGTGTTGTGCATGGGGATCTTGAGATCATACCCCACAGTTTTGGCAGAACTTCTTAAATAGTTTCGGGTTTGTGGTGCTTAGTAAATAGTCCATTCCAGTACATGCTGTGTGTGTGGTGTTTCTTGGTGGTATAGTTATGGGTGAGGATAAGCGGTTTCGGGAAATTATCAATTGGATAACACGACGCATGCTACGATAGAGGTTCACCATGTTTTTTCTGAGCTCTTCACTTAAGGAGCGTCATACCTCACCGAAAAAATGGTTTTGGAAGAAAATAAAAGTGCTGCCGGATGAGAAACTCCATGTCCGAAGTGTATTCTGAAACATTAGTCGCCTCAAAAATGAAAGTCCGACGAATTTGGGTTAAGGAGCCCGATCGTTCAGAAAACGATTCAGCCAAAAAGTGCTACCTCTACCGTAGCACGCGTCACACATAACTCTGAACTGACTCCAAACAAATTTATCAGAACGCCGACACGTAGTCGGCAGTGGTATGGCGAGTTCATGAGACAGCGATGTCTCCGCTGTCTAGCGTTCGCCAACAAAGCTGATATCGGCCTCGTTCGCCATAAGTCATGTTGGTTACATATTCATGTGTTACGACCTTGTTCCATCGACGAGCTAAATGCATTGCCTTCGAAACTTTCACGTATGGTGTTTTGAGAGTTGGGAAACGACTTTGTCATAGTTGTTCTGGAAGGCAACGTGAAATAACAAAGGCCCCCGTATCGTTTCATGCTCGTTCATATGGCGCAAAAATACGGTTTCTAGGCATTTACCGGCAACATTGACCTTGACTGACTCACGAAATCAAAAACGGAAGTACAAGCCTTCGTTTTCCAAGTGTTGCTATGAAAGAAATCATGCCGGATTAGGTTCCCCAACCCGCGAAAATCACAGCGCAAGAAATATATTATATTGTCGAAAAAACAAAACCAGAGACGATGCAGGCAAAAAAGGATGTTGTTCGAGGTTGAGAACTATTTCGGGAGAAACAAACCGTTCGTTGCTGTAGATGAAATCAAGGCTTCGGTTTATGTTTGAGTCGCTGAGGAGTTTACTTTCTTCGTGGAAGAAACGTACAAAAAGGTTTGATTGATCGCGTGATAGGTTCGTGTGCGATGAATGCCATCGGTGTCCCCACTAGCTTTACCCCCAAGAGCCAACATATTCGACGTGGAATTAATACATACGTATACGGATAGGGTTAGCCCCGCCCTATATGATGACCTGAACTGCAAAGTATTTTGTAGTAGGACACGCCGTTGAGTCCGCTACTTGGTGAATTCATATAGAACGCCATTCAGGTTAGCTCCCCGACGCATGCTACGATAGAGGTGCACCATGTTTTTTCTGAGCTCCTCACTTGAGGAGCGCCATATCTCATCGAAAAAACGATTTTGGAAGAAAAAAAAAGTGCTGCCGGATGAGCAATTTCATGACCGAAGTCTATTCTGAAACATATTTCGTCACCAAAATGAAAGTCGGACGGATTTGGGTTAAGGAGCCCGATCGTTCGGAAAAAGATTCAGCCAAAAAGTGCAACCTCTACCGTAGCACGCGTCCCCCCCATCATGATAACCTGCCAACCAGATGCATACACACTACAAAAATCCGACCTTCAGTTCGCACCGGAGCATAAACAATGCAATACACACTTCCCCCCGGAAAACACTCCGTCTTTCGACTCGCATATGCAAGCGCGCAAGTTGTCATGAACCTTCGTACTCTGCACGAGACCTGCATTGTCGAACCACTCCTTAAAATCACGTATTTAACCCGCGACTTCCTCCTCAAATACGCTCCTCCCACTTGACCGCTGAGCACGTCGCACTCAAATATGCGATCATGATAGCAGTAGTATCACACTCTGCTGCTGTACAATTCGACTTTTGCTGTACACACTCACCGAAGCACCGGACCTAGACTCCTTTCGAGCTGTAACGAACTAAGATCAACTCACAAACCGCAGGCTGCAAGCGTCAAAAAACAAACAAAAGGTCATCGTCACGGTGCTGCTGTGCGTCTTGCGATAGTCCGCACCCCTTGTTCACGGGTGGTTTCAGCCAGCTTCTATTAGCCTTATTTATTTTCCTGGTGCACCCAGCTAGACAACCGATTGCCTTTCTATGTGTTTTGCGGATCAGAGAGACAGGCCTTACTGGCAGAGCCGAGGACAATGTGCCGGCCACATGGGGTCAAAGCACGCCTGCATTGAATTGAAGGGGACAGCATGTCCTTGCGTTACCGTACAGGCCTTTTTATTTGACAAATCGACCGGTGGGACATAATGCCCTCAGTGTATATACGTATCTTGGTTCTGTGCTGTTTAGTATTTTTGTGATTCTGCGGGGAGGAATATTGTTTTGGATATTTCCGGAAACAACATATATGTTTTCCAGGACTAACGCTGTAGTTGTAACACGATAGTCGAACTAGAATCGCAGCTGCGTTTGGCAGCTATTAATAGTTCTTGGCTTCCTCGTCGAGCATGCGAGTTTAAACAGTACCAGCAGCCTGGTTTTCTTTGATTTTCCACATTCGCCTATTGGTACCAGAGGTATGGGGAGTCGTTCATTAGCAAGAGGCATTGTTCGTGATGAAGGAGGTGTCAGATCGATTCAACTTCTGACACATGACATCAATGTCTACGACCTACACCCCCCAACAACGCCTTTCAGGGATCACTGTAGGTCTGAGCATCATAACTGGAGATATGTCGTTTTTGATCTGGAGTCGTCAAAAATCGAAATTATACCAAAACATATTTTACGGGGAACAAATAACAGAGCTGTTGCATTTAGAGACTGCATATATCTTAAACGTTCTGCTCGAAGAGGGCCATTGAGTGATGTAGGGAGCTCGTTAAGGATGCTACGAACCCGTCTACAAAACGTATCACCACGACGGTCTAGACTATCAGTACCAGGTATATGTCAAAGAATCAGACGAGAAACCAAACTCTGGGCGGGATCACCCACCGTGGCTGGAGGCCTATGCAGATGATATTATACTCAAATTGAGCAATCGACCACAAGGTGTATAGCGTATTGAGGACACATGTCACAAGTCCCGTCCGATGGGCCCAGTGTTGGCAAAAACATCTGTTCCAACCTTAAGTCGAGGTCGTCAGCTGGTTAATGTCTTTCCACCCCGTGTTCGTCAACTAAAAAGGAAAACACATATGTATATTGCGTCGCGCAGCTAGTGACGGTATTTGTACGCCCAGTCGGACTTCTTGCGATACTGTTGACATTGGGCACACAGATGAAAAATGTGTGGTTCCCGTAACATATTTTGATGCTTGTGTTCGAAGTATTCGTGGTTAAGATTTAGTGGAGGTAGATTTACTTCTCGCGATAAGAACTGGACTCAAGTGCTGATCATGTCTAATGATCATCAGCACTTTTTGAAGACGATAGAAACTCCACGACAGTGGTGATTATGACTGTCGACCATTAGCGCTTGGTCGAAGAGAAATACACTTATCAAATATCATACTTACCGGTCATTAGTGTGGTGCGAAACAATTATATCTGTGTATACTCACACAATAGTTCCTACTCGGGCAGTTCAGCTTCCTGTCTACATCCTCCAAAAGGTACGTCTTACTACATGCACGAACAAATACGTCATACCATTCTGTCCCTAAATATAGGCAAATTTTGAACATTAACAATTAATTAAAAATGTTAGTATATTTCGGGACAGAGTGGTACCAAGTAGGCACTCACGTTTGTTCAACTTCCCAGGTTCGAATAATCGATGCCTGCAGCTCGCCCAAGCAATCCTTGGCGACGTGTCGTAGAGCTTCCCCCCCCCTGCTGATGATTGAGCACCGCCAATTTGCTCACCATATTGTTAAACTTGATCCGCACGGCTTCCTCGATCCGGGCATCTGAGCTACTCTGTTCGTCATCGTCTGATACGACTTGCTGGAACATAAGCAGTGCTTGCCGAGTTAGGAGTTGTCCTTGTTCTTCCTACTTGGTAGACATGCTGACGATGGTCGAAGAAGCGCGGATGAAAACATATTTAGGCTGGTCCAACCTAATGTTGCATGCATTTCCAGTTGAATTTGTTTTCAAAGTAGAGTGATGGTAATCTGTGGGGGAGATAAACAAATCGGCTGTTCGTGGACTTTTGTTTACAGTGAGAACGCCATTATCTAGTGCAACAGCAGTGCTTGTCACCTACTTTTGGCGATATGCGTAGTCACGCAATCAGCGGGCATCGAATAAAATTACCACGTCGTGAAAGTGATATTCCCACCTTTGACCGGCTCGCGTAGTAAGAAGAAGTGTCTTCCGTGACGATTGCATAGAGGTCCCCGCGATGTGAAGCCTACAAGTTATGTCGCAGTTGACTGGTACTGAATCGAATGATATGATGCTCAGCGCAATCCTGAATTTGACAGATTCACGGCCTCCTTTGCCCTGTAGCTAATTGCCATCAAATAAAGCTCGACTGTGTACTGTGCAGTGAGCGTCTGCAGTTTCGCTCCGGGTGATGCAGGGTCCCCCGCCGACGGAAATAATCTATCATGCAGTTGACCTCCTCTATTTCGGATTTGCTTCAAATGAAGCGTCGGTGTACCCACGGATGGCGAATTGTCCCTTCTTGAAGGTAGTGGCCAGGTCCGGCGAAAATTTCATAGTGTCCAAGCAGGTGTTTGGCAGCGGCCATGTGTACCATCGCTGGCTTGCTGCATGCTCTGGTCAGTTGGTTAACCGCATAGGATATGTCAAAAACGCTTTACCTGTGCACGGTAACTTGCTGATCCCACGATGGCTTGGTAGAGTCGAACGCCCTGAGCTCCGAGTAGTTTAGACCAGGTGCAAAGTTTGCACCATTTTCCGGTACATCCCTAGCATATGCGATTTCACATCGGGCTTCGCTTACGCGTTCTCACGATCAGCTGCCAGGTGATATATAGATGGAATAAAAAATACCAGGTATATACATATTGTCGAGTAGGGAACCTTCGAAGATGTTGGGTGTTGCCCCCAACCGCAGCACGAATCCGTCATCGACACCGCAAAATTCGCGTGTGCGTCGCACTATTCAGATAACAGTACGAAGCGGAGGATGTAGAGGATGTTGAGTAGGGTCGCAGATCACAAGCACCATCAATCATATAAAAGTTTGTCTTACCATTAGTTCAGGGTCTTCCAGTAATAATCCACTGTTGGAGGGGTGGTGGAGACCTTGAATGTATTTCTATGCCTTCTTGTTTTGTCGATAGGCCCTAATCTCGCACCGACACTCAACCTGGGGAGGGACTGCAAGCCGGCGAACACCGGACGGGCCAGGGATGTACACAGTATAGTGTTACAATTAAACGATATGGCATGACCTGTTGTGTAATTATTTGTCGAGGAGCGCCGTCAGTAACAACCATGGCTTCGCCGTAAATTGGCTACCCCTACCCTAGCACGTTGGAAACATGTCGACGCCAAGCTGGTCCGACGAACGCGTTGCGGATGACGCGACATGGTGTTGATTCGTTGTTATGTTCTGCGACGTGTGAGTGTGCGAGGTTGTCCGTTCTCTCCTGCATGTAACCTATGAAGTTAACGATAGAAAGCGAGCTATTATATCAGGCACGTACGTGAATTAATGACAAAACGGCCGAAGAAAAGTCTACTCTTTCGAAACTCGTTATACTTGATATAAGCTGACGAAACCTCCCGGGAGAAGTTCATGGAAGACGAGATGAAATCAATATGGGAAGTCATGACACAGGCTCATCTCGACTGAAGTGACCCTGGCATGTACTCACGTCCACACATCACGCATTGTTGTTTGGGCCTGTAGATGATGCTCGAGCGAGAAAATTCCGCGGCCTCTTCTACGAACGAGGAATGTTCGATCTACGTCACCAGCAGCCTGAACCCCGTTTCTACAACGCGCTCGCGCTCGAACGTGGCACAGTCTCCAAACCAATACACAAATCCCTGTATTCTACACCAGGTATATAGTGTCCAACATCACATTCGCCAGTCGAACATATACATACCCGTCAACATCAAATTGACATATGTACCATGCATATATATATTTTATTAGATACTTATGTACTTGAGTCCGACTTTGAAGTTCCCACCACTTGTAGGTGCACGGAAACTCCCGGAACATGCAAGGCAGAATCGCATTCAGCTAAGGTGTCGGATGCAGGACCCAAAATGCACAGCTTCGACTGCATCAAGTTTTTCAAAACATTCATGTCGTATGTACTCAGTGGACAAAAAACCCTCATCGTACGGTGCTTAATCGGTATTCACCGCCATGCGACGTACCTCTTACAGATTCGAAATCTTTAAAAACACAAGCAACGGATAATACTAAACTGTACACGCGAACGACGACACGCGCGAATTACCTTACCACAGCTAGAAAGCAACAAAGGCACGAATCCTGCATAAATATCTTGCTGTTAATATTATTCCTCATGATAACGGGCAGAAACAAAATGTAAGCCCATATGAGTGTGCAGCGGGCCGAAACGATCGAGTGGGCGTTTGCAACATTCACACGGTACTTGTACCCACAACAACCAAGACCTGTGTAATTGGGTTGGTCCATCACCGGTGGTACTGATGCTACGGTAGGGGACCAACCACATTGTGGCTACCGACTCCATGCCACTCGGGCTATGCCGCTCGGGCTAGTGGCTTGTCCAAATTGAACATAGAATACGTTTTGTTAGTGTAGAGTAACAATACAATGACATGCACGTGTTTTTTCGCGAAAGAGAAAATCTTGTAAGGTTTAGGTTCGAACAATAATTGTATTGACTCCGACGAGTGGCTCTGAGTGGCCGCAAAAAAACTCCAAAAACAACCACCCCACCGTACCATCAGTTGTAGTGTATCGATTGGGCCCGGGTTTGCCCACATCCTGCTCGCGACGACATATGTTAGGAGACGGTTGGACCGTTCCCTCTGTTGGAGGGTCTTGAGCGAGTAATCACTCAGAGGGAAAAAGTATTGTGTGCTCGGATTTGCACATGTGGTGCTTTAGAGTGAGATGAGGTCGCGACTTATTCTACTGACGCTTCAAGTACATGACATCTAGTAATCCGAACCCGTTTCAACAACGCGTACGTGAGTCACCCCATCTCAAGCCAAAATACACAAATGACAAACACATACGCCCCATCGGCCCTTTGGATATATATATTCACTTGTGAATATATAGCATCGTACCGAACAAATCGCTTAACTGTCTTAGCCCGACTTGGCGGCAAAATGAACAAGAGTGCAGTTAGCAGAGCTCCGCAGCAGAGGCATGGGCAATCAACATCGAGGGCGAGAGGAACTCGCCACGTACCAGACACTACGGGTAAGGATATATATATATTTATGGTACAAACGCAGCTAACCCAAACCCGAGCCCTAAGGTTAATCTTATCAAGTATCAAATATAGTTTGGCCTATTATCGTCTCGTAGACGGTGTGCGTCAACCGTAGGTTGTCGCGTAGTGGTGAACCCTATTGCTTTGGAAAGCATTGAGTAATCGGTCTGACGACATCACAATGGCACTGCCACAGTGTTACCAGTAGGCCGATCATCGTACGATCCCACAACATCGACATCAACCCGATGCACTGTATATCCTTTTTATACTCAATTACGAAATAATCGGTACACCCAAGCACAAAGCAATCGTAACCAAACACCACAAAACGTACGACGTAGTTTACGAAACACCACAAAACACACGAACTATACTCCATCACTATGCACAATGCACACGTTCTCGCTATCAATGACACACGACTAATTCACCCCCGGATCACCTCTGCACCACCTCCATGATGGACGCGACATATACATGGAAAGGCTAAGATCAATCCCGGACATAACTATAACTCAGACCCGACCGTACGCATGAAACACGTCTGTCTATGAAATCCGACCTTCGACACACGACGACATTACACGTTACACCCCACCACCCCATCCAAAACCCGTATGGTGAGCGGCAACTCGTGTAGGGGGCCTTACGACATATTCGGCATTATGGTTGAGAGTGGCTGTGTACGAACTTAACACCACTAACGCTAACTCTGACTCAATGCGCCCAACGCGATCAACCAAATGTAAAGGGTTGGTAGCTTTTTTTTCTCGTACACAAATGTGTGACAACCATATCTCGTCAAAACTTCTGTGTGAGCTCTGCTCGTCGCATGGGCTTGATTTCATTGGAGTCGTCCCGGTGCTGCTGTTCGTGCAGTCGTAATACGAACGGATCGGGTGAAACAGTCCTTCATACCAAACCCAAAACCAAAACGAATACAAACATTGCTACTGTGTACAAAAACATGTCTCAAACTTGTTATACTCTCCGCATACAGCAAACCAACGCGAGAAAGCGGGGGTCGTACGTTCTAGCTGCCAGGCTGATTGCGTGACGACTGCAACTTCGTCGTGCTCGCTCTTGCAGATGAGGCTGAAACCGGTCCAGGAATCCAGAATAGAAAACCCAGCCTACCCTATGTCTACAAAGCTTGTTTCGTTAAACATGTGCCCTCGGTTGAATTGAACCCGCCCACATGCAGACCTGCCACTATGGTTTAACTGCTTCCATAATGATTTCGTGTCCACTAAGTTCGCTTTTTCACCGTGTGCCTCGAAGAGTTTGAGGGTGTTCTGAAGGAGGAGTGCTGTGGGAAAAGCAATCAAGGGGGTAAAGGGGGCGGTAGGGTGCAGAGTGGGAGGTTAGAGAGGATAGGGGGTTACTACTTGTAGAGCGTTTCATGTAAGGCTGTAGTGGTTTGGTGATAGACCCCCGTATCCTTACCGTGCCTGGACGGAGCACGCTTGGTTTCACACACGAAGAAGGCGTGTTGCAGGTCAAGGGTTCATCCCACGGTGAGGGTTGCACGTTTTTTCCTTTTAAGGCAGCAAGAATTGTCTGACCAGTTGAGCTCCGGAAGTGAGAACCTACAGGTTAAAACTAAACTGTTTCTTGAGTGTTTGTTTTTAAACCAACACTAGTACATAGAAAATTGTTCGTCGGGTTGTTGTTAGAATCAACCTATTGCAAATGGTGTTTGGGATGATGTATGTGTTACTTATGGGATAATAAGGCGCCAATACTAGCGTGCTAATTGTTCCAAACCTAAAGCGCCGCGAGGGGTTTGGGCGGCTCGCATGAATCGTGAGCTACACAACGGTCAGAACCCCTCTTGGCGCGGACTTCGTGCGTGTAGATGAGGAGGCGCATCGTTTGCGCCCCCATATACCGTGCACGTACCTACTGTCATCGGGCCGACGCCCCCCGGCACAGGGGTGATGTAGGAGGCCTTAGAGCTGGCCTTGGCAAAGTCTACGTCCCCGACCACCTTCCTCTTGCCGGTCGGTGTGACGCCTGTACCGGAATAGCACACACACATATTTTCAGTGAGGTTGATGTTTCGTTATGGCGGCAAAAAAGCTTTTGGCAATCATTTATATCTCTGTTGGACAATGTGCGCGTCATGCAGATATTATTAATAACCATATTTAAATAAATCAATAGAAACAGGTATACAGTACCTAATATTCAGCCTGACATGTGCGCTGCATTTGTTCGTGTTGTAGTTCGACAACGTCCAAATCGTGCCGTAAACGTCTCGCCTATGCATCTCGTTTGCCTTCCGACAACATGCAAGACGAACTGTTCTCCCCTCGAAAACCGATTGTGCATCCAGTAGTGATACATAGCGGTCATATTGGATCAACATAGGCCATAACTGATCGCGATTATGATCACCTGCTCATAGATGTCGGAGGGGCTTTCGACGTGGAACAAGCTGTAATCGTTGAGGATATTTGCTAGTTGTTGACAAAAGTGTTCGTTCTTACAAGTTCGCACACATCGTTAACTTTGCAAAGCACCGGATGATATGTGTTCGTGTGTTGTAGAGGTAGATGGTGGAATCGGCCATAAAGCTGCGAGTCTCCAACCAGATTTGAGTTATTACCTTGAGTGTTCATTGCAACATCCACTACAACAGCTCCTGGGCGGATCCAGTGTCCCTTGACCAGCCCAGCCCTTCCAGCTGCCGAGACGACGATGTCTGCGTTGCGTACCTGTGCAATATATGCGCAAAACAGAAACGTATCGCCGATGAAGTTCTAGGCCTAGAGTCGAACGCTGTTCGGTACAGTCGCAATACCTACCATCAATAGACAAATAACCAGGTGCCGCGGTAGGACGGTTATCTCCCACTCCAGGACAAGTCTGGCCAGTGCTGTCACTACGAACGCGACGTTGAAGAGACCAAAGTTACCCAAAGCGATCGCCAAGCTACAATATCAGATTTGGGCGAAACCGATGCCAAGGTGCCAAACCCGTGTGGGGATGAAACGTTTCGGAGGAAGTGGGTTACACGTATGTTTGGCGAGGGAGCGAGGCGTAAGGAGGAGCCCTAGCCAAAAGAAAATGCTATATTCCTGTACTTAAAGCGGTATAATTTACACTACTGCCGTATTCGGGGACATTCGGGGTTGTGTCGGACTAGCACATACATGTTCGATACATTTAGATAAGGGCAAACAATAGACAATACTCTTGGTATGCAATCACCTTCCGTTCAAGAGTAGTCTTCTCGGTGTGGACATCGCACTGTGTAACGGTGGCCCCTCCGCTGCTAAGCATCGCCGCCATTGGCGTCCCCACCATCCTGCTCTTGCCGATGACGACCGCTGTCTGTCCCACGATGCGAACCCCGTGCATGGCCAGCAGCACCACGATGCCGTACGGAGTGCACGATAGCGGACGGAAGTCCTCTGGCGACCCTGCAGGTTGCAACGAATAGTGTTGTCGGAGAATATGGCATCGTTCAGGAAGGGATGCAAGGGGAACGTGCACGCACGACGAGCAACCGGGCGTCTTGAAATACTGTCGGCAAGGAATGACACTTCTTGCCACGCGCAGCTTGGTTTTCAGCAGAAAAATCGATTCAAACATTAGAAACCTTGTGTTGTTGTCTGCGTGCGAACAGTTTAACCGGGGAATTAGCGTGAAAGTCAGATATATGCTGCTGTAGTTAATATGCGTTGGGTTGACAGCCGGAAACAGTTTAATTTTTCGGCAGCAACTATGTGTTAATTCAGACATCTCCAGCTGCTGAAGTTGATATACTTGAAAAAAAGAAAACTCTTCGGGGCAGCGACCTGTATCAGTTTAGACATCCCCAACGTGATTAAGAATACCGATACCTGGTACGAGCTTATACTATTAATATTGCACAGTTTGCTCTTGTGTTTTGACTTTAATGGCTGAATCGTTAATGCTTGAAACCCAGTCAACGTATGCTAATTTTATTCAACGCGAGCCGACGGGAAAAATACGGGTCTATCAGGTTCGCGAATAGCATGATCATCGCGTAACATGTTGGAAAAGTTGTAGAAGACCGTGCTGTATGACTACGGACCTGACTTGTGAAGATTAGGAGGGAGCTAGATTGAACGATGATAACGTACGAAATGGTGTGGAACTCAAAGAAAACAATATGTAGAACATCCACCAGCATCCTTCACGGCGGACGATTGTCTTCGTGCTCAGAAGGGGTTTATATTGAACCTTCAGCTTCAACGCGAGGGGCACATACTGACTTATACCCTTCATGGGATCATAGTTTAGCTATACAACGTGCGTTTGAAGTAGCACACGCAAGTCGCACTTAAGATGTTCGGTGAAATTCTCGATCTGATATTTAGAGTGCGTTCGCGTCATAAAGCCTATGCACATGATGTGGGCGTCATATTAGGTATGGCTCTACGGCACGATGAGACCTACCATACATGATGCGGAGACTATCATTCAGAATGGAGCGAACGTGCCGAAAATATTGGTTATACCTGATGAGGCCATATCGCTCGACCATGCTTCTCCATTCAGCACATTGGCCCCGTTGGCAGGATGGCACGCGTCCGCGTCTTTGTGCACCGCGATTGCCTTGGCCACCTAGACGATCGGAAGCAGTCAGCAGTTTCGGTCGTGAAGCGTGAAAGCTGGACGGTTTAGAGTCAAAGCACACTCGGAACATACACACAGGCGATGTAACGCACAACAAATCGCATGGATCCTGGTACTCCTACAATCGGTACTGTAGAGACAACTTTGTCCCCCGCCTTGTTTGAAGGTTTCGTATATTTGAGGGGTCCGAGGTTACCCCGACGGATACGTACCCAATTCAAGCAGGCCGCCGCGATAAATATGTGTCATTTTGGGGTATTTTTATTCAAGGTCAGTACCGACGGAAAGGTTGTAAGTATCGTGGGAGTTGGTTGTTGATACCCTCGATAAGTAGGTGAGCCTGTCGCGTATATACCACCCAAATACAACGAACCAACAAGCCTGTAACGATGCCTGCGACCGTCATCGTTCCACGACAAAAACCTAACCCACGGTGCTGTGTTACACTATAGCTCGTGAGATTAAGAGACGTACAGTATTGTGGTGTCGTACCTTATCCGAGTTCACTCCGGCCTGGAGAGGCATCTGAACCACGATACCGTCGATGTCATCTCGCTCGTTCAGGGCGTGCACCTCGGCCAATACCTGTGCCGATACACGAGCCCGCCGAACCAAGTAAGCCCACCAAACCACACAGCAGAATACATGAGGGGCAGAGAAGTGTTGGTCGGATAACTAATTTGGTCTTATCCATAGGGAAATTATATACATGTTACGCGTCCCTGATGTTTACGCAGCCTTCTGTTACATTTACCGATGCTGTTTTTAAGTCCTTGTTTGCCCAGTGTCGGGTGGCTATCTCGAACCAAAACCAGAGAAAACCCAGACGAAGCTATGTTCGAATGTAATGACCGCTGACGTTCCTTTTGATTCCGATGTGATGAGCAATCCCACGGTAGGGGTAACACGCTTAAGCTCAATATTTTCTGACCGGTTGTTCTCCCCACGTGAGTAACCACCGGATACTATAATTATTTTAATGGCATTTTATATGTTACATTCCCTGACTCAGCATTGCTATCCTGTTTTGCCGCTGGGCAGGCTATATTCAAAAGAAGAGCTAAAACTGGGAATAATGTATTCGATAACAATGTCCCTCGGCACAAAACCCTAGTACACCGAAGGTTTCTGAATGTAGCGTTGCTAAGTTCGCACATACGACACCGTACCTTAGCTTCCAAGGCGGTGGGTGACAACCCTTCCGTAGATATATCCACGAGGGTGGTTTTCATTCCCGTCTCCTTGGCAGCCCGTATCTTGGCGTCGACGTAGATGCTGGAATCGGGTCGCCTGGTACAAGGAGTAGCGGCCATCAATTGGTATTGTAAGTGGCACTACTGTTTTCCTGTAGAGCAGTGCACGATCATCTTCAACATTGCCTTCTCATTCATGATATGCTCATATACGCATAACCATAACATTTGGTTACCCCATTATACTTGAAAATACACGTACGAAAATCACTCTCTATATATATATATGCGCACCCGCCGAAACACCAGCCGACACAAACCCACCCACACACCCACCCGTTCGCCATGACGATACCGAGTCCGGGCACTCTCCCACCGCTGCCAGTGCCGTCGCCATTCCCGGCTCCTTCATCGGCAAGGACGGCAATTCGTTCCTTGATTTTCTGCCTAATCACCTTTGCCGCCAGTCTGCCGTTAAGCGATAACGCCGGGATGGCAGCCTCCCTTACCATGTGTGTCGGTGTTGTGCTCAGTGTTGGGCTCTGCGCGGTGCACAGTCGTGTGGACAAGACAGTGTTAAACGCTTACCTTCGATCTGCATCTGGTCATGGCATCCTCTACCATGTTTCTTTGCTTTATCGAGTGGAACGGGCGTGGGGCGTGGTAGACATGTAGGGGTCGTACCGTTCGGCACAACGTTTAGTATAAAAACAAAACTCTTCCTAATGTTCGGTAGTCACCCATGCTTGCGATGATGTGCGCTTTTAGTTCTAAATTATGTTTGTTATGCAGTGGCCATCACAGGAAAATTGTACAATTTATTCGGTCGACATGATACGAATAGTACTGGGTTTATGCGTCGGTCCATCTGAAAGCTGCCGTTTTTCATTCCCAACGCGAATGTACCCTACAAGTGACACTTTTCATCGCATGTAGATATGTGCGTATTGTGACACCGCGAAAGCGTGGAGACGAATGATAACGACAAGAAGAAAATGACGCCGCAAAACAACTGCGGTATAAAAGGTTATATCACCTTGTAGACGAAGCGGCGACGGGCGTCATGGTACCACGGGCTCGAGAAGCACTCCCTCATCCTCAACAGCTCGGACTCCCTGTGTTTCTCCACCTGCCATCCGCGTGATTTGTTTCATTACGAAATCTCGCTTGAGTATACTATTGTGCAAAGAGTACTTGCCAATCCCGCACTAAACAATGTCGTGTGTGGAGTGCGTGTTCACAGCAACGATGATGCAATATTTAGTAAGCATTGAAATGTACATATATTTGGCGATATGCACATGAATTCAATCCACGGTCAAACCTGTAGGTGCTTATCATATCATTGATGGTCACCGATGATCCTTAACGCTTGTTTAAAACGTGCAAAATTAGTGTTCGGCATAACATTAAACTGTCTGTCCATTGAAATAGTACAAACACGTATACCTCGTTGTATTTCGCAGACAAAACACACTTCGGTTTCATTCATGTACACCGTATAGCGCATATACGGAAGGACACTCACTAACTATTGTTGGTAAAGGTACAATTCCTGGAAACTAAAGGATATACACAAGAGTTATGTCAGTCTCCTTGCCAGAGCGCTTGCCCCAAAAATACGTGCTGAAAGAAGTAGACACTTACCTTCTCAAACCAGGCAGCGTCCCTTTCTTGCTTCTTCTCCGCGATGATCTTGTCAGCGAGACCGCTCGCCACGAGTACCTCGGCTTGATCTCGGATGGCACACAACTGCGTCAAGAAATGATGGCGAACGGGCCGCTCGATAAGGACGACACCCAGCGCACAGGACTGGCCGCGCGATAACGGCAAACTCCCCGTACCTCGTCCGAGTAGGAGGGAACATTCAAGCTCATGGGAATGCACCAGAAACAGGTACTATTGCGGGGGAACATAGTAAATAGAATCTACGGTGCTTACAAAAACCTATATATTGGACTATTTTTAGTAAATCAAATTGGTCCTATTTACTATGGTCCTCCGCAATAGGTGGACGCTCTAGTTTTCAAAGCATACGGAGAATCTTGTATTGGAATTTATCTGTTTTGTCTTGCTCTGGCATACAGCAGGCACGGTGTCTGGGAAAATAGTTATTTTGGTCGAGGACGAGGGGCTGTGAACATGAATGTCCACCAGATAATATCGGAATCTTTCAGACCCCCTCATAACACCATGTGTGTATATCCCCTCGTACCGCGTATTGCATTCGGCGCTTCAACAAATACCGGTAATCCGTATATGGTTCACCGCGTCACATGGCGTTGAGCCATGGACGCATATTATGTAAAGCGTAACGAACGATGTTGCAACATAGATTGCCATACATTGCGCACAACACGACGTGCCTCGCTTACAGTGTATCGCGTGGTCCACATCGCCATCTCGCTTTGTCGCACGATACGGCGTACGATATTTCGAAACGTCAACGCGAGACTCGTTCAGGTATTGGATGTCCTCGAGGCATCACGTCCGTATCTTCTGCTGCTGCCATACGCCTCTCTCCTCTTACCCTCCACCATGCGTTGTGTGTATGTACGTTCTTTCTCACAAAACCGCAACACCTTCCCTCAAAGTCACAAACGTCCCCGTCAGTGACATTTCACAGTACGTCGTACATACCCAAAACCCAATGTTCAAGTTTAAAAGGCGAGTTTGCGCCGGTCCCTTACCTCCTCGTTGAAGGAAGAACTCGGAGAGTGCTGCAATAAGTCGTCCACCATGCCCATCGCGTGGGCCTGGCTCGCCGTGATCGGCCGCGTCGCGCCGGTGAGCTCCATCGCAGCGTCCCTACCTATCCTTTCCGGCAAGAAGTACGTCCAGTACTCGCCGCCGGTCAGCTCCATCGCCTGGTACCAACGCGTTCAACAACAACACCAATAAGGAAAAGTTGGAAGGACGAGTTTGGTCGGAAGGCGGGGGAGACCATTCAGCTAATTGGTTTTACATACAGATGGTTGGTGCGGTAGGCGTCTTCGGGGTAAAAAGCGCAGGCACGTATGTTTATTATAACTGTCGCCGGGGTATCGTTATCGCTCGCCTACTCCGAGATTACGGTATTATCCCCGATCATTTGAGCTAGACTACTCTAACCGGAGAAGCGGTGGACGGGGCGTATTTGGAAAATGTTGCGCAATGATGGAGGTCTCCGGGAATGTATAGACGGTGTACATGGTATACCATAAAAACGGGGTTTCGGTGATCTTTCATTCCAGAAACGGTGGAACTGCGCGAAACATTATGACTGTGACATTGTCCTATGCTACGAGTATATGTGCAAGAAGGAGGTATGGCCGCCACAGTACGCTGTTATCTAAAATATACGTTTCACCCCAACCACAAACGCGTGCAGTTGCGGGTAGGCAGTGCAAATGTATTTGTACTGGTTTGTCATTCGGCAAAGTATAACTGGTGTAAGATTTGACGTCAACGTTGGTCACTCATGCACATACCATGAAAAACCAATGTTCAGGTAAAAACAAAAGTCTGAAAGCTACGGACGAATTATAGTTCCCTAATGTACTTAATCCGGGCTAACCAGCAGGAAATACGTGTAACGGTACCTTGTAGTGGGGGTTCAGGATAACGTTTTCGTGTGCCCACACGAGGTCCGAAGCCATGGCGGCCATGGCCCCGCCCGCGCCCGCGTTGACCCTCATGACGCTGACCACGGCCTTGTCCAGTATGGAGAAGCCTGCCTTGATGGAGTCGTTGATGGCGTTGATGTTCAACCACGATTCCTTCATAAACCAGAGATAAATCATAAATGCAAACATAAGTCAACAGGTCGATGTCATCTCGCATATGAAAAAGTGTGATGATAAAAGGTAACGCATATCAAACCGTTCTAAAACGTGCACTTGAAGGGCGTTGCCGAGGTTTTTACACAGAGTATTGGATACTATTGTTCAAGGGGCACTACGTACGATTCGAAGGTAGACTTCTTGTACTACCCTATGGGCGCTATCGCCATTTTCGAAGATGTTTTCATGGCACCAGAGGGTCGCGCGTCTCCGTGCTTACAAACCTAGCGCAGTGGCGCAGAGTAATCAACAATAATCCCATGGCGGTGCATATCGTGAAAGCGACAGCAGTCAACGTTTACACGAAGAAGCAAGGTAGTCACTCGGCGGAGTGTCTCTTACCGGAAAACAACTACGATAAGAGCGAGACCCAACCCTGTCGGAGCACCATTCCGCATCCAGTCCATAGTCTGGAATCTATTTCTAGCCCAATCAACCAAGGGGTTGGTTTAGTCGTTCTAGTCGCGTATCGAGGTTTCGTCAAGTCAAATCACAGAGTCGAATGCCTCGTGAGTGGTAGGTTCCACGCCCTCATGTTAAACCGTTGGCCCACATTTCTGATTGTGCACGTAAACAGTCCGCAACACTTCCAACAAAACCGACCAAATGACCACACGCGAAGGAAACTCAACACGTCCGGTGCACGGTTTGACGACGATATTAAGCTCGGGGCGGGAGAAATCGCTCCATGCTTTGATGTTTAGTGTAAGCGGGTCAGGGGAGTGAACATTTGGAATTCATAAAAAAAAAGTGGTCGTTTATGTCCGTGCCGTAGGCGCCTTGTGCGTCTGGAACCTCTACTAATAAAACATTGCTAGGGACTACATGGATTCTCTCCGCGACATTGACGGATCGAGCATATTTGAATCAAGCAAATCGTCCAAACAAATCACAAAACGAAGGATATGCGGCGCAGTTATAGCGCATGCGAACCGTCGACGGTATATTCTAGGGGAATCGCTCAAAATAATCGGTCAACGTCCTGGCTATAATGCAGTACTGTAGTATGATACTGTTTCAACGACGGCAGGTAATAATCACGCAGGTATGGAGACCTTGAAATCTTCCTAATGTGTTCAGTTACGCACCATACGATAAACTGGATATCTAATCGTATACTTCGTAGATGTGCACCCGGTACGAGCTAAAAGCACTACACGAAAATAAACAACCTTTTCATATAAAAACGACACCTCCGATGTGAGACGAACCTTATTTGATCAAAGCGCACAGTTGAATGGTACGTGCGATATCACACGTCGTTCGCGCCTGACACGGCTGTGTACCCGGATATAAATGTATCTACATTATTTTGCTGGTTTTGAACGCAACAACGTGGACGGTTCTCTCACCATATCCGGGTCTGCGCTGGCTTCGATAGTGTTGAGGTTGATGCCGTTTCCGTAGCTATGCTCGCCGCCCATGAGCAGTACCACCTTGACCTCGTCCAGTTTACCGACCTCTTGGATGGCCGCAGTTAGTCGTTCGCACTGGGAGGTGCTCGCGGCTCCGTTGTAGAAGTCGCTGTGCACGTAAGCGACCCCCTTGTCTACGGAAACCCACACCTGTCCACAGTCGTGAGGCCGGCAAGAAGTAGTATATAGCCCGCGCGGCGATACCGTGGTAATGACACAGGTGACGTTACAAGAGCAGACGTTATCGACGCTACGGTGGCCTAGGGTTGCACGAAAACATTTACAAATCTTCTCTCTCGAAGAGCTCTTTATATCCGGCATGTTGTAGTAGGGGGTGCGTCTGAGTGTTGAGGGGTTTCTCGCCTAAGGCCGCATCTACGTGACGCCAAAATATACCTTGGTCTGGCAGATATGGAACTGTAACTCGTTTAGGACACGTATCTCTTACTCCCGAAAAAGCAAGCCGTGGTTCATTGCTGTATTCGTCAACGTTTGCCATCACGGTTCCCCCCTGATCATGTATGCTCAAACTACTCAATTATAACTACATCTTCAGTTGACGAATGTGTCAAACACTACGCTAGACGTCAGTCAGCACGTGTTAAGCGACCAAAAGCAATCCACATATGGTGTATACGAAGTATATATTTGCACGCGCATACGCCATGCTCAAATGTTTACTCGCTGAATATAATAAACTAGCAACCCCGGGTGTAATCCCTTCGCCACGAGGGACGCCCACGAAGATTGTGTGGGGAACTTATCTGGGGAGACCTAAAAGGGTATGCGAAAATAGGCCGCTCCTACAGTAGGATTAGTGTTAGAATAACCGGCAGCACAATGTCCATGATGTTCGTAGTTGCTCAAAGTGGAAAGCTAAATACGAGAATACGCTACATTCACAACACGGTCGAAGCTTGAAATGACCAACCCCAAGGTAAACAAGCCTTGTGTTACCCGGGTTTACGGTAGCGGCTGAGGCTCCTCGCTCCGGGAGGTCAATATTATCAGTAAGTCACCCTGGCACTGGATCAATTGGCAACCCGATCAACGTTCCCGTGGCCTGAGGGTACAGCGAAAGTTATTAAGGCATGCCTTTTCGTGTAGTAGCCCCAACAAATTGCTTTGTCCACCAGGAAATAATCGGTAATAGACGCGTCCTGCGGTAGGTACCACATTTTGGCTGAATCGTTGTTTGAACGATCGGGCTCTTTAACCGATATTCGTCGGACTTTCATCTTCGTGACGAATAATGCTTCAGAGTATACTTCGGTCATGAGATTTCTCATCCGGCGGCACTTTTATTTTACTCCGAAATATTTAGTTCCGTGAGGTATAACGCTCCTTAAGTGAGGAGCTGAGAAACGACGTGGTGCACCTCTATCGTAGCACGCGTCAATACAGTGCTATAAGATATGCCCTATTCTGGTTGAACTTGTCGCTAATACCTCCCGGCCAGCGCGTACTACCATTTAACGTATACATAAAGTATGTATGACTAGTTTCAATGCACCACCGCGGGAGTGACCTGAGCGAACCTAGATTTTGTACGCTTTCCGTTGAAGGTCAAGGATGGCGGGTGGTGGTCGTTGCTCGCCCCAACAACTAATGTATGAGCTGCAATAAACAAACACCAGGGGTATTTCAGGTTATTACCTCTTGGAAGGTGGACGGTCGCTCGCCGAAGGGCACATACAGAGGAGGATCAGGGAGAGAGGGTAGAGCATCCACCACGTCCTTAGGCAGGACAGACGTCGATGGGAGCTTGAAGGAAGGAACTTGGTCTTGGTCGAGAGCATTGGTGATTTTGTTGCTGGTGCGCCTCATATGCGAAATCCAGAGTCCGCTCCCGTCCGAGCACTTGAAAAGCACAGCTCCGTTTCGCTTACCTGTTTTAATAAACAAGTATTCGCATTTCACGGTATGCAGCAAGGTGAATTCAGCAGGGTTGCTTTCGTGGCCGTGGTTGCGAGTTTGTTTTTGTTAGGTTTATCGTACTTGTTGTTGAATTATATGCAGGGCTAACCGCGTGACCATCGCCTGCTTTTATGTTGAGGTTATCATTGTATGTCATCTATATTTCAGGAGGATACTGTAGTATTCAGGTGAACGATCATTCGTGTCCTCAACGAATGTTTTGCTGCGGTTTCAAATCTGTTCACTGTGAGCAAGTAAAACCTGGACACCGCGTAGCAAGCTGAGCGGTACACTGGCCGTACTAAAAACGTTATACCAGGCATAGTTTGAGGTATTGCAGTTGGTGCAGTTTCAACAGTTTTTCAATTAAGTTGTTTTGGTATCGGAGGTTAGCCGGCATCACTGCCACAGGAGATGGAATTACACGTCAAAAGTGAAGGACGTGGGTGAGCTCCGGACACGCCATGTCAATCAAATCTACCCACTCGCAACCCCTCTCGCTACCCTCCTGCTGTTCATCCTTCTCGAATATACGCTACGGTAATGTTTGTGATTTCCATTGTCAAAAATATACTACCTGAAAGACATCGTTTCGATTGCTCGCAAAGTGGAGTAGAACGCTTGTGGCGTGTATGTATTTTGCTTGGGACTGCTTATGAGGTGCACAGATTGACTCCGCCAGAGACAATCAGCCCAGATACCACGCCGCCGTTTGAGAACAAGTATTAAACGCGTAATGTCGTAGTCGAAAGGGAGATACCGATGTGTAACAACATTCGTCTCACCAACGGGATCCCCGGGTTCAGCCCCCGCCCTCGACAACACCTCATCAGTTGCGCTGCCGCACCGTTTGCCGCCACCTCCACACCCCCCACAGCCGCCACAGCCACCACCCCCTTCAGGAAACGCGCCAAAAAGACGGTACTTGATGCCGCGCAAGGTGTGAGGACACCCGGGGCTCGAGTCACTGAACCGGACGACCCGCGCCGCCTCGTGTGCAGACATGGTCGTCCAGTCGACCGCGCGGTCTGCTAGCTTCATCGTTGGCCGCAAGGTACCTATGACATCGGAATGACTGGGAGCACAACAAACACGAGCAAATTGGTATGGATTGATACCTTACTT
Organism: Saccharina japonica; assembly: GCA_008828725.1. Taxonomy (NCBI): domain Eukaryota; class Phaeophyceae; order Laminariales; family Laminariaceae; genus Saccharina; species Saccharina japonica. The sequence goes on from MEHQ01001857.1 coordinate 121,822, forward strand.
TGTTTCTGTTGAAACACGGGAGGAGGGTTGAAGCCCGCCCGTACGTGCAGATACCTATGACACGTCACAAGCAATCACAGTGTAGAGTTTGTTATACTCCGGGGTGGAAGCAGTCCACGACACCTTACGCGAAATCAATAGATATATTTGTTGTATACGAAGAGCGATGGGGGCGGAGGGGGAGGCGCGAAGGCCTGGGGGACGGCATTGTGGGTATGCGTTGGGGGATTGTTGTGCGGGTCGGGGGAGTTTTCATATCACGTTGTACTTTCTTCAGTGACTTTCGTATTGCACCGCGGTACACACTGCCGTCACGTTCACCAAGGCAAAAGGATATCTCGGCATTGCCGCAAGTCACGCAAACACATCTGCAGCATAGGGTATTCTACGATGTACAGGAGTAAGTTGGATCCATATTTGATGATGCTGTATTGCTAACCTGTAGTTCAAAGGCCTGGGAGGAACACCGTGCTGAAGCCGTTCCAGAGCAGCCTTCACCCCGTCCAGAGCCGCTGGCACACACAGCTGCGGGGTAACGTCGTGCAATTATGCATCATATAAAGTTTGAGGAAATCGTTATCGCGGGAAAACAGTATGCAAACGTATGAGCATGGCGTTACCAATGCGTTTGGCGCAAAGGGTACCGCAAAGGGTTGCGTGGAAGCAAGGCTTAGCGAATGCACGTGCATCTATACGTGTCAAATGAAACTGCACCAAGTTGTGATTTTCTGCCTTCGCCACAAGCAAAACTGAAACGTTCTACGTTACACGTCTTGGACTGGTATCTTGGTGCAGTACAAGTGTACCTCTTGCACATCAAGCGAGAACCTCCAAGCGGGGTCGCCCATGCAGCCGTAATGTTTCATCTCACACGCTGCTCCGACAACAAACGAAGAACCTTGGTTCACGGGCATGACGCACCACTCTACATATAATCGGTAAACGGGAAAGAGGTGGTCCCATTGCTGCTCGGCGATGTTTCTGGAAAGTAAGGTACGACCTGCGTCCTATCAATAGGATACAAGTCACGTTGTACGGGTGACATCAAGTGAAACCCAACTTACTAGTTGTGAACCCACCCAAAGTTGGTATATTGCACATATTGTGGTATCATATTTCTTCTACCGCACCCGAACACGCTGCACAATATTCCGAACCAACCAAATGTGCACCTTATTGTAGAAGGCAGACTTCGTGAGCGTTGACGAGTGAGGTACAGAAAAGTTGCACGATTTCCAGACATCCCCGGCGTCCATCTCCTCGTCGGCCTGCAGAATCGTAACCCCCCACTCCGGCGTAGAATCTGAAGAAAAACGTCGAGAAAGCTTTTTTAGAACACCACGATACACTAAGTTATCCGGCCGAACATACCGGGGTTTGAACGGTGGTGGGTAGGTCGTGTATATTAACGTCTAAAACTGTCGCCGCGAGCGAAGAGCGTCGCCAGCGAGCACTGTGAGCACGGGAGATATTTTCCCTGCGATGGACTCTTTCCAACCGATCATCCGTCTGTTTGTTTTTCGAGCTGAAGATGTCACGAGGGAAATCTTTGCAAGTTCCAGCTAAACTTAGATGAGAGTCACAAGCTTCCTCAAGACCGCATACACGCACATGAAGAGTTGTTTGATATACGCTATGTGTCCGGACGCACAAACATAATATAGGGCTTCGAGGTGTATATATCGACGTCCCCACGAACGTTTGCAAGGAGGTTAATTGCGATGCAGGGAGGTTCCGAATTATACACGTCCAAAGATTAACGCAAGGCACGCGATACTCCCGGAATCTCATTGGGACTTTACGATCATGCCTTGCCGTTAACCAATTGTTGTCTGCCCGGTATGGCAACGTATAGCCAGAGGCTCCTACACGGCAACATATTTCGTTGTAAGCCGTCATCATAGGCCGGAGTGGCAAGAGGAACGATTATACAACATTCTGCCATACATCAACACATCAGAAGAGCACCGAAGGCGATGTGCAAATCGAGGAAACACTTTATGGGGTAAAACAACAGGCTCACTTGTTTCTGGGGCGGTTTTAGGCATTGAACACGCCCAAAGCGTAGACTAGTGTACGATTGTACCGACTACAGTAGGCTATAATCCAGATTGTACCAGGTACATAGGGTTGATAGATCTCGATAGGGAAAAATTATTAGAGGAGAGAGACCGGCTGGTGATCAACATTGCACATCTTGCGGTTTATAAGTCCCGTGTCAACGGACTCTATATACTATAAGAAGGCAGCTACACGCACCTTTGAGCGCCCAATCGATAGAGCTGACGCCCCGGTCTCCCCGTACCCCGGGGTGCACGATGAGTACGGGGCAGGTCATGTTGTTCTTCCACAGGCGCTCCGGCACGCGCTTGGTGAGGAAGGGAGCCACTATGGCGTCTGGGCCGAACGAATCGTGGGCGGCCAACATGTCTTCCTCTCCGCGCGCAACATGTAGCATAACCTGAAGCCACCAAACGATATAGTTTAGGACGGACACGAGCATTTAAAAACAAACAAACAAACAAAAGGGTTACAATCGATGATTTAACGAAACACAGATTATCAAACACCCCCAAAGCACCGAGGGCGGCTCAAGCAAGTGGACATAATTCGTCATTTGAAAAGTCAGTTAGAGCGATTTTTGAGTGCTAGAGAATCATACCAGAGTTTGTTCAAGCACTTGTCGAGCTACAACGGTTGCTTCTCTCCACATGATGTGTGGTTAACGTATTACACACGGCCTAAAAGTCATTGCCTTTCGTTTGGAGCAAAACCAAACACAACCATTATGCTGACCGTCGATTGCGAAGCGTCGACCCAAACTATCAATTTCCGTTTTGACCACCGGGGTCAAAGCCACGGAAGATATAGGCCACAGCCTACCGTATCCCTTTCTTGTCCCTGCCCGTAAGTGATAAGGGTGTCCTAGAGATTAAGCCTTTTAAACAATGTAGATCGGTTAAAATATTGGGAATACTGGGAGTCATGTCAATCAACGCCGGGGCACACAAAGCAGGCCACAATATGCCTGTCCTTCTGTCAGATTCAGCGATAGTCTACCCCCCAAGACGGTTATGAATATGTGGTGTGTGCTCGCACCGATTGATGAAAACTGTAGCGTGTTGGTTATATTCCTGAATACGAAACGCATTTCAGCATCGAATATTCGGGAGTGTCCGTAGTTGAAATGCCGACATGTCACCTGGTGGCCCTGCTCAGTCAGGTTGAGGTATAGCGCCTGGCTCATGCCATTGTGAGCGTTCGTCAAGAACAGGATGCGCATAGCGCGCGCTTTGGACGCCGCCGACATCGTGCGTGATGCGCTCGTCTTGGGGCTATCCGTAAACCTGAGTCGAGGCATCTCCATCCTAGCCGGATGTACGACATCGCCCTGCACCGATCTGTTTGTGGACACCGCACATAAAGACACAATAGAACGAGTGCTATGCGCGTAAGAAAAACACGGAGTAGAGGAGTGCATTCGCGAACCTAAACACGAATACAGCAGAGGCGACGGCATGTCACATCTATCAAACACAGTATTCATAGGATATAAGGCGCACGCACGATGGCAACGCACACTGGTCAGACTGGGAGAACGAAGCGAGATGTACATGTAACAAGCGAAACCTAAAGCTGAAGCTCCCGCATTAGTCGATAAAATGCCTGCGCAGAAAGCGAGAAGAAACCACCATCATGAACTTAAAAACGGAAACTATGTGTCGAGTCTACCGGTCTTCGGTCATCACACGTACCTTACAAATAAAAATGGCCAACGAAACTCACCTTGGATGGCGTCCAGCTGAAAGACTTCTTGTCATAGCGACAACTCCTGCCCTGCTGACACGGGCCCGAGCCGCCGCTCTTGCCCCGCTGGCGACAACCACTGCCCTCGCTCTGAACATGTTCAAGCTAGGAGACACAATCTGATTTCAAACAAGATCAAGAGATGTAGGTGAGTCTCTTATTACAAATATTTGACATAGAGTTGCCGCCAAACACGTTGCCTATGTTATATATCAGCAGATGTTTAAATGTGTCGGACAATACATCGTTGTGGGTATGTAAAAGTAGGTCTTCCATTCCGATCGCGCGGATATTTCGCGTAAGTAAGTGGTTTGTCTTAATATCTTAACCTGAGCGCTAGCCCGCATGTCGGAATATTGGTCCGCAGTGCAGAATTGTTGGCACGACCACCGGATTAATCCCGGTTCGTGCGTTTTGGCTGCGGGCGAAGGTCGGGGTTGCGGGACCAAGGGTAATGTTAGGGTTCGCGGGATGGGTTGGGTCAATGCACAGAAGTACGTTGACCGCACAACGTAGGATACACTTTCGATTATTTTACTTCGAGCGTAATGTCTACGTATTTCGGGAATGTGACGTCATCATTTAGGCAAAACGTTCGAATTTGAGTTCCGAAAAGGAATTCCGATCACACCGCTTAGATGTCGCCTATCCTTTTTATTTTTATATGGCGTATCTGAACAGAATCTGGACTATTAAAAGCGTTGGAACATGTTTACTGTAGTAAAGTAGTCAGGTCGACCATTTAAGCACGTATTGCCAGGTGTCGGCACCGGCCTACGCTGTGGTACTGTTTACACTACCTAGCCGGGTTCTAGAAAGATAAAAACGAGGTTTCTTTTATAGGAAAAGCGAGTCGCTTGAATACAAATAGTGTTTGTTTTGTTTACGATTGAGAAGAGCAGAAGACAACGGGGGATCGCTCGCGCCACGTCCCTGGATGAGCGCCGCCTCTTCACGGCTACGTAGGCAAGCGTGTTGCACTAGAGAGATAGGCGGCACCATTTTTCCTGGCCAGTGTGGACTGGCCGGCCTCCTGCACCCTATATCGTGCAAAGGCCACTACTACAGAGGACCATACAGTAAATAGAAAAACAAAATGTTGGTAAAAATAAAAAAAAATTATACTCGAGGTAGGTATTTAGTTGTACCCTAGGTCCTATTTACTATGATTCCCATTAATACTATTGCGCGCAACAAAAGTATTCCGTTTTATACTACAGTAGGCTACATATTTATGATTATGTATACATATACTCGAGGTAGGTGCTTATTTGTACCCTGCTGTAGGTCTAAATGTTGCAAGTAAAAATAGGTAAATGCACACTCCACATAGGTGTATATTTGTACCCTACAGGAGGTCCTATGTACTATGGTTCCCATCAACACAATTGTGCGAAACAAGATTATTCCGCGTTAAAAATAGGCTTTGGGCTTGTTCGACGCGGTGCACGTCTAAGATCATTCTGACGATCAAAGTTTGTTTATGTGAGGCATAAAGCTCCTCGCGTGGCACGCATGAGATAGATGGTAACACCGATGTATTCACGGCAACGTTTCTTGATTTTTCCTCTTGGAATATGACCCGCACACACGTCATGCAATGTCCCGATTACGGCCGGACGAAACGTAACACTGCCGCCGTGACCTTGCCTGTACGTATCATACGTGATGCTGGGAATTTGTCCCGTCAATAAGCTCATTAATGTCGCGCCTACTTTATGACAAGAGGATATTATTTCATGCGGCGGCAGACGAGAAAAGGTCTCCGTGCCCGGTTCGAGTCACCGCACGACTGAAACCTAACTCCGCGGGGTGATTTATGTAGTCGATTGTTCCACGCGAGAATTTCCACGCGAAGAGACATTGAGATTTCGTCCGTGCATGTTAAGCGTGGACTCTGTCGTCGTAAAAAAACATCCTGGCGCCGTGTGCATTCTGAGGGAGGCCAGAGCCAAATACATTGTTCAACCTACCTACTTGGTTCGTGTGGTCGTCGTGTTTTTCTGAAAAACTGTTTGCTAAATTAAGAACACTGTCCGTGTATAACCGCCCTGCGAAAGTTCTACCAGAAAGAAAGCGCAGAGACTGACCGTCGTGTCGCCCTTGTCGTCAAACGGTATCTCCTCCTTTGCATGATTCAAGACGCGGCGGAGATGAATATTCGTTACGCGAAACTACGAAGTGCTCGAATATGACGCAAGCTAACACCCGCGAGCCCCCGGGCTTACGTTTTCCCGAAAGCACATCTAGCCTTCATATTATACAAAGCAACCTACTAGAGGACAGTTATCATGTGCCATACCTACTACTGTAAATGTGGCACATTATTGCCGGGCTCAGACTACGTCACCTACGTTTCTGTAATACGAGGCGAGGGTGAAGAAAAGGGAATATCATCACAGCATAATCCCAGAGGTACCAAACAACAACATGATTTATTCAAGGTTTGGTAAAAATCACCCTCAACTGTTTGAACAACTTTTTAACGGGTGTTCTGTATTTCTGTGTGGATGGAAAGGCCATGGTCAACACTCTGCGTGTCAGGGCCTCTCACTCATACAGTAGTGGTGAAGACTCGTATCCGACTACATGTGCGTTCTTTTTCCAAAACAGCAGTTTGTTTTGCTTTCCCGGAGTATGGAGAAAATGTACGTGAGGCAGCGTGTGTATTTAACGTCTTTCTGAAAGGAGGGACATGACATTCATACCCCAATTTCCAGTCCAACCATTCCATTCGTTAACATGTTCTCTCCCATCCTTTGCACTTCGCAATACGTTGCCGCGTGTTTCATGTGAGCCCGAAATCGTTAGCAGAAGTATGCGATAAATTCCTCGGACAATATTAACCTTCTCGTGTAACTCTTTCTCCATCGACTTTTACTGATACCGATTATTGTTTTTGGAACTTGACTCGAAACAATGTTGCCAGCAATAGAAGGGCTGGCGGTTTGTAGAAACATGCGATAGTTTCTTATGGTACATATATATCTGCACGGACAGATAATTACTTTCTACCGCCGTTGTTTCAGTCGGTAAATGTGATGTGCGATACTACATTTTCGTTGGGTTGTGAAAACGTTTCAAACCGACAAACATGAGGATCTTATTTGTTAAACAGATGAATCCGGAGGCGCTACTCGTACAAACTAGAAGGAGCTCGGTTTGTTCACAACGCACAGAGACCAGCTCAACAACTTTGGATTTTTAATACTTGATTTCCCGGCATACCCACAGAGCTCCTTGCGTCAAACCAGAAAACAGGTTTGGTCAGTGTTCCAGACAGCAATACTATCTTACTGTTTCTGCTATATACATTAACGACATTAAATCATATCAGGACTCACTACCGAACATGCCATTTATATAGCTCCATGCTTAGGCTTTCGATAATCTCCTGGCCAACGTGTATAGCTTGTCCGTTATGGTCTGCATGAGATTATGAGGTCTCAGGGAGCTTGTGGCACTGCAAGGGAGGTCAGCCATTTCTGTGTTTGCATCATGAACCGAGATTTAGCAGCACCGATATTATTGATATTTCCGTGGAGATCCTGATCAGTATCTACGCTTTGCTGTAGCTGCTCAGGACGCTACACATGATTGAACGAGAGGTCCCAGCAGGTTTGCCTATAAGTGCTTGGCGTGGGTAGCAAACGTCTGACTCAAAGCAGTATCCGCGGTCTGAGAAACATCTGTTTTCTAATCTCTCTTTCAATTTCGTCTAGAAATTGTTTTGTTCCCTATTATCATATTTTCATCATCCCAGTATGTTCTTCGCTTCTTCTTTTATCTCTCCTTCCTAGTCGTAACTCAGATCCGGGGTCACACAGTAGGCGCATCTCCGTCCTCACCACTACCGGTCGTGCTGTCAGTTTTCATGGCGAGAAGCTTTCATCCATTTCTTTCCCTAGTCGACTGGCATCGAATTGCACCTGCCCATGCTGCTAGCCGCTCTCAGCAGTTGATTCCGGATTTTAATTATTGTTTTACAATAAACTCGGGACGATTGACCCACGTGGGATTCGAACTCACGAGAGCAGCCCTTCTAGAAGCTTTGGAGGGGTCCACTAGCCCACCGGAGTGTCGCAGAAGTACGACGGCTTAAGTTTTACTAGTAGTAAATTAACCTTTAGTTATAAAAAAAATGTCGGATCGATTCGTCGCCTGACCTAAACATGTTGCCAATTGTGACTTAAAATTTTTAACCTGCCGCGGGGAGATGCTCGGAGCGTTGGAACTGGAGGACTGTCGTTTCCGGCACGTAGGAAGCAATGAAACGTCGACAATATGAGAGAAAACATACTATTAAGTTGCTCTTGAAAAAATAGCGGGCAGGGTTTTGCATTGTTCGTATATCACAGTTGCCCGAAGAAGCCCCTAACGATTTTATAGAGACTTTTAGTTTTGGGCAGCGGCCAAAAACAGGTGCATACTCAAAATCAAGTCAAAAACGCACTCCAGATGCCCATGCCATTGATCCAAAACTCGTTGTACCTGCTTCTGTCTCTTTGAAACCCAAGTATACCTGATGTTGTCTACTCTGCTTGACTTTCATCTTTTTTTGTCGTTTTTAAGCCAATCAGAGGCCCTTCATAGTTCCACCCTATGCCCCCTATACAAATGCTGACCTACGCGGCGACCCCCTCCCCCCTTCGCACCTCGCATCACACGCCACTCGAGCGACACACACACATCTGCCTGCATACCTCCGCCGATATAATACGAGGTAGAAGGCTTCCCTTCGGGATTGTGGTTGACTTCGAATACCATGTGTGTCGCAAGCTGAGAAGGGAGAGTACAGCAGCAGGCGTTCGTTGCTCGTACTATTAATAGCAGCTACTCATACACGTAGCCACCGGGCGAGCACGAAGAACATAAAAAACCTCTACTTTGCGTTGCAAGGAACGGCAGGTTCGTGGGGTGCGTTTTAAACTTGATTTTGGTATGTACCTGTTTTGGGCCCCGTACGGACCAGGTGCACGTGTTTCTGGACACTGCCCTTTAGTTTCCGTGGGTCGGGGAGTTACTACTGTGCAAGAAACAGACAACAACATTAAACCCCACCCCGCCAAGTTCGTCGAAATAAATCCTAGAATATTGTATTACACTGCTGCGCGCGCAGAAGATTTCGTTCTTTTTGTTCGCCGGCGCGTTCACTCGAAGGAGTAACGCCGCTTCTAGTCACGTCCCTTCATATATATATAACGCTGGTGACGTGGTCATCTCTGCGGGCACATTTGGTCGTGGCTACGGCCTTGTCGAACTCTTTTTTCTATCACGGGGGACCATAGTAGGTAGGACCAAATATTGGTAGTGAAAATACGTACATGTTTTGGTTTTCTTGTGTACCCTAGGTCCTATGTTTTTAGTATGGTCTCCCGTAATACACGTACGTGTCACCGGTAAAAGAAAGGTCTCCGGTATTAGCGTTTGGTATCCATTCTCGGACAAGCGAGAAGCCTGCTGGTAAAAAAAAGCAACTGGTAGTCGGGGAGGGGTGTGCCCAGCGAAAACCACGAGTATGCCTGCTTTACAGTTGGGCGCAGTCAGGAGTGGGCTCGCGATACCACCAAATATTGTCGTCGGACAGCTTGTCTTTGGTCGAAATCTGACTACAGCGATTGGTACTCGTCGTGGTAGTCCTGTTTATACCAGATAAGTACTGTAGTACTGTCGTCGCTGCTGTCTGTTACTGCTACTACTGCTGTACTGCTGCTGATATACCCACAATAGCATGACACTCCTACCACTATTATTAATACTATAGTCGTACACTACTACTGCACACTGCTACATTACTACTGTACTACTGTACAACTGCTACTGCTGCTGCTAATACTACTGTACAATACTTACAACTACTGTACTACAGTACTACTGCTACTGCTACTGCTGCTGTTAATACTACACTACCACCACTACTACTACTACTACTGCTGCTACTACTACTACTACTACTACTACTACTACTACTACTACTACTACTACTACAACTACTGTTGTTACTACTACTACTACTACTATTACTACTAATACCACCCCCCTTACTCCGACTAAAGCCACCACTACAACTATCAACCCTACGACGGTACCTATCTACCACCTCTACCCGTGTTCCCATTTCTCCTGCTTTTCCTCAGAATTACCGCAACTACTACGAGTACCAGTATTCCGCAGCTTAAGTAGCGTGCTGTCCATGCAAATATCCATCATCAAAGCTCACCTCCGCGATGTCGTGGGTGCGAGATTTACGGTCTAACCCAATCCTAGGAGGTGGACAAATCGATACCCTGAAGCCGTAGTGTAGCAAGAGAGTATTATTCGTAGCCGATCAGGCAGCAGAACAAGATCTAGGCGGAGAGTGCGAGGTGGTTGTTTGTTGTGGGGGGGAGAAGGTCACGGTCGATGCGGGGGTATGGTTAGCCAGTGGCGGGAAACATCATCATCACCACGAGATTTTTTTTGTACCGACGCCATCGAAGGAAGCATTCAGATAACCCTCTCGCTTGCTTTGTACAGCAGTCATTTTGATGTGCTGACATTTTCCCCACCTGCAGTGAAATAAGTCACACCCTCGACTATTGTTTCTCGTGGAAACGCAGACGACGCGATTGTAGTATAGAGTTGCGGTGGAAACAAACACGAAGGAAGGGCTGAAATTGTTAGTGTTTTGACACTCAAGACGCATACATACATGAAAATGGAGCCAGTGCGGCAAACAAGCTGGTTGACCCTCCGATCAGAGACCAACAACGTTACAAACCGTTTATCGGGAATTGACACGAACCTGAAATAAGTTTCAAGGAAGTATATACCCCGCCCCCCCCCCTTGAAAGTACCACACTGATATGTGTACCGGACCTATAGTATAGGACACCTAATAATAAGAAACACCCTTTTTCGGGGGACCATAGTAAATACTAGTAAATAGCACCTACGGTACACGCAAAGACCAACATATTTCCCTATTTCAACTATCAATATTTGGTCCTATATACTATGGCCCCCCCTAACAATAAGAAAGTCAGGCTGATAGTTACTAGGAAAACAATAAAATGTAGAGTGCTTATCTTGATTTTAACTCAGAAAATACCCTCTCTCATACAAGAAGTACAGCTTGGACCAGATTTCTTGTTTCCTATTGGGTGTCCTGTACTGGAATTTCTCGTACACTATTTTGGTCTCGATGTCGTTGCCTATGGAACAAATATATAGGAGGTACCGGTACTTTGTGTTAATATGAAAAACAGCGGTGGACTCATAATTGATTCAACCCACCGCATTCCTAACCTTTTGCTCACTACTTTAAAGTAGTATTATAATAGATGTATGCACTCGTGCTGTATATTTATACGACGTATATACCCCTGCCCTGTATTTGCTTCGGGCCGGCAGGTTATGTACGACTTGGTATCCGAACCCACGGGGACCAACTGCAAGTAGTAAAATAAAGCTGGCATTGGTGGTATGTTCTTCACTTCATTTTGAACGAACGAGACCGAGTAAGTGTTGCATCATTCACACATAGTTATGTAGGGAGAGGCCGGCGCCAACGAGGAACTGTTTGTTTAAAATATTAGCCGCATTTGAGCTAAACATCCAAACTACTGGTTGCTTATGACCTACGAGAGTGTATTCCGTTTGCCACAGCAGGCACTACTAGCAGTTGCCCACAGCCGACGTAGTCTAGGAGCAGCAACAAAGTCGCCTGAAGCAGCTAGTATACACGACAAGGCAGACGAAGCGAGCTAAATATCTATTGCGGTGGGGGCATGGTATAGTAAGGAAGGTTCAGGTAAAAATTGTATATTTCCCTGTTTTAACCAACAATATTTGGTTCTATTTGCTATGGTCCTTCGAAGGTGAAAACTAATTAATGTTGTATGAATATGTAATCGTAGGCTTTAGAGGATGTACGAAACGGGGGCTTAGGGTCGCAGGCAATACACTGGTTTGTTCCGGGGAAAGTAATAGGTTGTTTTGAAGGGTTTGCAGGAAAAATTGTGCCAATATGTTAAACTGCTTGCCCTGTCGGCAGAGGTGTGTGGCAGGATAATATTCTGGTGGCATGAATACAGAGAAATTATGCACAGGATAGGGAGTAACAATACGACTTGCATCGCGACGTGTGCCTAATAGTCTATATGCTCATCATGCAGTAGCATGGGACACTCTGGCGGTAAGGGTTAAGGCAAAATGGGTATCTCTTACTGGAGTACAGCATTGAAGTTAGTATTATTAGCAGTAATAGTTTTAACAGTAGTAGTAGTAGTAGGAGTAGTAGTAGTGGTAGTAGTATTGAGAGTGGTAATATATGCAATAGTAGTAGCAGGAGTAAAAGTAGTGTAGTGGTAGAAGTAGTAACAGTTTGTGGTAGTCGCAGTAGCAGGAGTACCGTAGTAGTAATAGTACTAGCAGTAGTAGAAATGTACACTGGTAGTAATAGTAGCCAGTGATATTATTTTGTAGTCGCAACAGTAGTAGTACTACTACTATTTTAGTTGTGTTGTAGTAGCAGCAGTGGTGGTAATAGTAGTAGTAGCAGCGGTAGTAGTCTTATACCAGGTAGTAGTTAGTACTATAGCAGTAGTAGTAGCGCCTCTCGTGTGCACCCAATTTCGACGTGAGTCGACGAGGAAAAGGAAGTAACTGCTGTGCCCTCCTCGTGCTCAAAAAAATAAAAATAAGAAACGAACCGTACGCAAGAGGGAGGTGGGAGATAAACCTGCTTTTTAATTCCGGATGTGAGTCACTGGTTACGAGATGGAAATGAAAGGCCGGCAGCTTTATTCGGCTGAAAAAAAACTAAAGTAGTCCCGGATCGGCACTACTATTAATAGTAGTTTCGTCCATGACTCAGGCTACTCGTATCGATGTATGCAATGCACATACACGCAGCAGTGGCATGGAATCTTATGGGCGTAAATACCTTCTACGCCTAATAATGCTTGTGTATTACCAGTATGTATGTGCCTAATACAAACGCGTGGCTGGCATAAAATATGGATGCTATATCTGTACGCAGGAAGGGGTGTGTGGCCAGAAGAAGCATATATAGATATATATATATAGTACGTGTGTGTATGTGTGTAACAATAATTAACTAATTTCACGAAAGAGGGAGAAGAATATCGCAGTCTAGCGTTTGTACACCAGCCGTATAATTGCACGTACGTGCTGGGCTGTTCGGATCCGCACGTACTTTTGCACCATCTTTACCCTTGCTCTCATCCGGACCTGATCCCGCCCGGATCTGATCCCGTTTGGCACCCTGCTCCCACCCACAAGGTGCAGAAATATAAGCAGCCCTCCGCAGGAGCCGCCGGAGGCCCACCTGACACCTCCATCCCATTTGGTACCCAAGTAGGCCATGCATATCTACAACAACTCCTGCTATACGTATAACCGTATTGAATGTACGTGCAAATTCGAATAGCCTGGCACGTACGTGCACGTTCTACGGAGCCGGCGTTTGTACGCACTATTTAGGATGTAATGATAGGCTACAAGTGTGACCATCGTATACCTGGTAGCTATCAGTATACACAGCATACGAGAGGAGTGGTTTCCCTTTCTGATGTGGAGGGCATGGTGTTACTGGGACAAAAGGGTCGCGCTCGTACTGTCTCGTCAGATGTCAAAACAAAACAAAATACCACAAACAAGTATCTTGGAGCACTACTATTCATACTTACTACGAGTAAAACGTTACAGGAAGCAACTCTACAAGACGAGATAAACTCTTCACTATCATTGTCATTCGTTCGTAGTCCATCATCATCGATCGCCGGAGCAATATTAGCAATCCAACAGCACGCGGTCTATTCACCAGCAGTAGTACGGAAATATATATATATATATATCGTATATATAAATATCCCATCCCCAAACAGCAAGGAACTTTGCCATAGGTAGGTTAGAACAACGACCCGGTAGATTACATATATATATATATACATGACATATTATATATAAGTGCACACGTAGAGGGCGTATCGAGCCGAGCGTTTTCCTCGACAATGATAGTACCCTCGTCGCTCGGCCCAAAATCAACCCAGCATTACTTTCGGAACACATGACATATATTCGATATGGGCGGAGCTCGCAAGCTCCCGCCAAACAGCGAACAGCCGGTTTTCCTAATTGATAATGGCCTTTCCGATGAGCATGATAATCGAAAATATAATTTAAAATAAAACAATCTAATTATAGTTTGTATTGTAATATATGTACTTCCCTCAAAGTCCAAATTCATTTTTGTTTTTTCCATCCCTTTTTGTTATCATCGCACTTCTTTCTGTCTCCCTCCTTAGTCGTAACTCAGATCCGGGGTAAAAAAGTAGTTCCTCTCCCTCCTCTCCCACTACGGCTCTTACCTTGGTTTTTATCGCGCAGAGGGTTCAGCCTTCCGAACGCTCGTCGATTTTCATTAAATTTTTCTAACGCACCCTCTCGCGCTTCCCGCTACGTATAGTCAAGTTATTGCGAGAAAAAGTACCTACGAGCATGCACTCGGGGGGGGCTCGAACTCACGATTTCGACTCTAACAAGCTTCGTGGTTACCTACTAGCCCGCGGGGGCAACCGGCACAATGTGAACTATTATGCACATTCGTGACAGCCGTCGATGAAAAAAATAATTAAAACAAAAGCGACATCGGCAGTCTCAATATATCGACGATCCAAGAAAATCGTTATTTGTGGGCGAGTGCCTCGCCCTTGAACACCAATTCCCTTAGACTATACCCTCTGTTTTACGAGTCTTTAAACGCTGATTTCGATTGTGTTTTTGCGATCGATACCTATACCATCGAGACACGTATATTCCAGGTTAACGCTTGATTTTGAGCGACGTATAGCTCTTGGAAAACAACAAATTTATATAAACGAATATATCTTTGTGTCATCTGAAAGGCAATTCTCAATCAGGGAAGTCGGATGTTAGCGGCTCGCGCCACGAAGCCTCTCGCTGTCCGCCAGAACGCCACATCCGGACACCCCGCGCACAACTTTAACCGGATCGCGCATAGATGTGCTCGTCGCACGGGCAGTTCGGCCGTGACAGTGGCTTTGTCATACGCCCCGAGCTTCAGGACTTGAAAGCATAAATGGGTGGGCTCACCTCTTCTGCGGAACAGCTGGCAAAACGTTTCCCCAATTTTGAGTGATCTGCGTGAAACAAAATCACCATCGACAACAACTATTGGAAAGTTAGGTACATTATTTTTAACCCTCTAGCCTGTAGACCACACGGGTGTTTCATGAGTTCTACCTGGCGCTATCGAAGTATCTCGTAAGGTAAGTTTATCTCTACTCACGCATGCTACGGGTGGAGGTGCACCATGTTGTACCTCAGGCTGCTAACTTGTGAGGC
Source organism: Saccharina japonica (assembly GCA_008828725.1). Lineage (NCBI taxonomy): Eukaryota > Phaeophyceae > Laminariales > Laminariaceae > Saccharina > Saccharina japonica. The sequence continues at coordinate 136,999 of MEHQ01001857.1, forward strand.
TGAGCAATCCCACGGTAGGGGTACTACTTCTAGGCTCAATATTTTATGAACGGTTGTGCTTCTCACGTGAGTAACCACCCGATACTATTGTTATTTTACTGGTGTATTTGTTTTTGGTCTACCGCATTGGAAGGTTTGGTCGGATTGCGCGAAGGAATGTGTCCGAAGTCATGTTTGGGGTGAGATATTGAGCTCCTCATCTGAGGAGCCCACAAATATCTGCTGCGCCCCTACAGTGGGATGACTCGGCTGCTAACTTGAGAAGCTCTGCAGACTGGGTGGGAGGTGAATTCCCCTTATTTGGTCGGACTCGGCTGTTCACGCCGTTTTTCGGGAGATAGGTCCTTGATTTCAGCTAACATACTTGTTCTATGAACACCTGCCGATCCGTTAATGCACTATGTGTGTTCGTTCATAGATGTTCGATTTTGTTTTTGGAGTGAGATGTGGAGATCGCCTGGTTCGCGATCCCCCCTGCTTGTATCATTTCACAGGGGCTCCGGCTGAATATATGGCGATCTCTTTGAAACAACCAGCCTTGTAAGATATAGCTATGAACACGCCACCACAAAACCGTCCCCATGATGGCCACGGCAGTAGCCACACCCTGCGTGGAATTGGTTAGTGATAGATCTCCGCGAGACGGCCCGCGTCGCTCCCGTCATACCTGCGGTGTGTTCGATTATGGCGGGTTGTGTCCTTACGAGAAGTACCCCGTGTGTAAAACATTGGTGAAATAACATGATGATGGTGACGACGGTAAAAATGTTTGGACGGGACGGATATATCACCGTGGTTATTTACCCCGCCGTTTGGCAGCAAAGTACGCGTCCCGTCAGCGAATGATAGTCCGCCGCACCGTGACACCCGCTTAGCTTCCATTGTTTTTAGTCGAACGGAAAATCCCGGCCATGATGTATTTCTACCTGCCCATATTTTTTCCAGTCATATGTTATATACTTTACCGTCTGTTCCCGGGCGGGATGGAGATTCCGTCGAAAGTGACGGTTATTTCAAGGCCCGAAAGTCGTTTTCGCTCCTCAGTACGATGCTTACCCGGTACAATTGAATTATCCAGGGGTGGCAGGGTCTAAACAGTTATCAACACGATCCACTAGCTATGCACTGCCAAACCAAAAACGTTTTCTCGGTCAGATACACGGACAGGGCGTCAAATCTGCGAAGCTCTATCGTTTCTACAACTTGAGAAGGCGTAGGCAATGTAACGCGTTCTAGGCTCCTGAAGTATGCTTGAAAGCCGTGGTTCCGGATCAATTGATAGCCTTCGGTCCTGCACCCCTTCTTGCCCCTGGGTGTTGACCCCCTCCGCAGAGTTCTGCCTACTCCATCGACCTTACAGAAGATCGACACATCTCTCCGAGGCGGTATTATTATCCCATGCCGTGTCTGTGATCTTTGCTGCCGCGGCGTACACGTGGTAGCGGTGGTGGCCTTTGTGATGACGTCCATTGTCCTCTTAATATATAAGTATGGTTTAGGGTACCCATATATCACAGGCGTCTTACGAGCGTCACTCGCCGTCTCGCGACCGTGCGATCAGCTTACGCACCCTCCCCCGCACACGGCATTCTTCAGCGCACCCGGTCAAACCAGGGTCACCGTGGTTGACCCCGGCGAACAGGTGATGTCGACAGGTGCGTCCTCGCAGTTGTGGCAAATATTCACTACCCCTCCTCAAGGGTCAACGCTGCATCTCAATTGACCCTTAAAGGCAGAACGTTGGCTTTCGATCTCACTTTGTATGCGTTTTGTTTTGTGTTTTGTTTTGTATTCTTCGTTTGCGTGGGGTGGGGTGATTAAGTGATTGGGTGAGTGAACGCGTAGTATGTGGATGGGATGTGGAGCGGGTGGTTGCACTGGATGTGTTTAAGGGGGTTATTGGGCGAGTGGTTGGGTTGATTGCTGGGTGGGTGGGTGGATGGGTGTGGGTGGACGTGGGTTGGTGGCCGTTTTACGTTGCTGGTGTTGCAGCGTAGCTTTACAGTGGCACGTAGTGGATACTGAATGTAGTCACAACTCTGCGTTTCGCCTGGATACCCACAAAAGGGATTTCCTCGCAATAACGACATATGGCGGACACTCTAGGGTGTTTCCCTTGTTGCGTTAGGTTTTTGGCGATGCAACATTCTGCAGAAACTGCATGAAAAATATTATTCGTATGTATGTGTGTGGTGTCTCCTTGCTACCTATACTCCTCACGATACGTCACAATGTCCGTTCAATTGCCGGCGTATGTATTAATAGGGCACTTGGTAGAATTACCAATCTAAGTATTTTAGCACAGGAAGGCTTTGCCGGTGGTGCAGACGACAGCCGGTCACCGGGTCGTGCTATACAGAAACTATTGCAGGGCTGTGGCTGAAGGTGGAGATCATACTGTATTCAAAGTTTTGACAGCACCCTTCATATTGACGAGCGAAAAAGGGAGGGTGAGTGGAGTCTGTACTGATACTCGTACGACCGTCAATCCAATATACACCTGATACACATATTCCATGGATCCTGCAGCTGCTGTTGCAGCTCTGCCTTCTCGACAAACGCAAATTCAACAACAATCCACGTAGCACGCACCCCGCAACTGTGATCAAGGGGCTCACCAGGCCGGAAAAGGGAGGCTATGAATTACGTTACAATGCCTGGCGTTTAGAGAAACATATCAGGGCTCAGAAAAATCTCCGCAGTCTGATGCGGCTTTGTTGCTGTTGTTGTCGTTGTTATTTGGACAGTATTCTTGCAGTTTGACAAAGTTCGAAAAGTACCACAAACACATCGCGAAATGCGCCCGTGAAGCGAAACCATTACTTATTTGCTACTGCAGTGTGGATATACCTAAACATGACTCGCATTCCGATGAGTTTGCTCCCGCAACGAGGCACCAGTTGTAACTATGTTAACATAGTATCGGGTTTAACACACGGTACAAAGTGAAGAACAGACTGTTCGTGAAAATGAGGCAGAAATGTTGTTTGCGACAACTAGGTAACAGAGACATCCGAAATCGGGGCATACGTCGTTGAGGACTTATGTTAACACTCAACTCAAAAACAGCCCTGCCGCAGAGATATCGGTATATTGACCAAAGTAGAATTGCCGTTAATAATTTAAATTTGATGTACTATCCATTAGGTGCTTGCTATGCATACGCGGATCCCGTATCCCCGTGCATAAATAATCTAAACCAAACCAGAAACTAAAAATGCTTGACTTATTCTATAAACCCCAGACATGAAATTGACAGTAGTTTTGTTTGCAAACGTTCGGCAGCAGATACATCCCAAATCCGGAAAATACGCCCCAAATACTTCTGTCTCATGGTCTCAACATGTTTATGCCGCGACTCTATCGGTATGTTGACCAACGTACTACAGTAGTATCGTGAATCACACCAGTTTTATGTACCGCCCACTTGATGCTTAGCACGCGGACCCTGCACCCCCAAGCCTCACCCCGTACCCCAAACAAACCAAAACTACGTACCGTTCTAGTTTGCATCACACAAAGAGTATGCCATAAATGAAAAATGACACAAACAAATCCTTTCAACTACCTACCCCATCAAAAACGATGTATATACAATTCAAATAAACCCGATGTTCTTGTCGTTCAATCAGCCCCTCCCGGCGGTATCACCTCTCAACTCCACTTCAATTTTCGACTGACCTATTCAAGTGCACAAAACATAAAGTGGCAAAGTATATACATATTATAGTGTTAGGCACCACACCCGATCAAAACCCCCGGTCAACCGCGAGAGTGCACACAACATAGACCTCGACGCCATACAGCGCAAACCGCCACGGCAGTGAAATATCGAAGTTCCCGGCATCTCACCGAGGACTGTCGTTACGATAGAGAGGGGTAGCTCCATAAATAATTTATCTTTGTTCCACGGAAGCGAGTTGCTGTACCTTACTCAACACTCGACTTGAACACGTACCATATATTTTTATTGGAGCAGCCTGACAAGCAAACCCGTGGCGTCGCACATCGCTAAACCTAAAGGCATACGTATTCCAGAATGTAAAGAGAAAAGAGTTTCGCTCGGCTGAGTGTCTTCTGGGCTCGGAGGGGAAACTTGCAGCGTACTCGACAAGATGGTTCAGGGACACTGCTGTGTACGGTACGAGGGCCGCGAACCGTATAATTATCTCAACGAACAAGACCCAATTAACCATGGTATGGCACCAGCCGTCTTCATTAGATGAGACCGGTTGTCCTCATTGCAAGGACCAGTCGTCTTCATGGCATACGACTAGGTGTCTCCTATCTAGTACGCAACAAGTTGGGGGTGTCAACAACATGGTCGAGCACATGATGAGCTTTGCTCGCCTCAGTCCCCCTTTCTTTCATTCATGTGTAGTTATCCCGGGCCCGTATCCATTCGTGCAGACGGAACATGAACCGGCCCGGCCAGGAAGCTCCTCGTATGAAAACAATGCAATTTTTCAAAGAGGCCCGTACGGTGTTGTACATTTTTATACCCCTTCCTCCGGCCCCCGCAATCCATTAATCTAACCGGGGAACGTGGAAGTCATACGCAAGGCTGATTGCACGGTCATTGAATAGTCCTCGCGTTCACACTGCAGCGTATGCATAGCCCAGCCAAAGGCAGCACTGATTCGTCCTACGGCCCAAACGGCGACACCGAGAGAGTCCTTCGACCAACCATGTGTAAAACCAAAGTATTTTGCGGCAAGAACGCTTTGCCCTGTTGAATTAAACACCCTCCATTCTGCCAAGCTCGCACAACAGCCTAGATGCTGGCGGCCTGGCTGTGTGCCAACTGCGGCTGGGGAACTCCGTGGGCTTCGTATAGCTTGAGGGTGTTTTGAAGCAGGAGTGCTGTACGGGCAGCAAATGAGAACACACAGAGCAAAGAAAGGTAGGGTGTGGGGGTTGTTGGTGGTTGGTTGGGAAATGTTTTGTTCGTTGTGGGTTCGTGGCCGTGTTGGCACTACCAAACAGACCATCGCATCGCTACCTGGCCGTGACCGATCAAGTCAAGGCTTCTCACACCAGACAAATACAAGGCTTGAATTCCGCGCGATGCATCGGCAATCGTTCTGCGCGGCGCACGAAGAGTGAGCCACATATTTCACTAGTACCCGTTTGTGACTTCATTGTCGTTCATATAGTTTTCCTTGTCGAAAGGAGCTGTGCGGTGTAGGATAGAGGTGGAGGAGAGGCGGACGAGGGCTGGCTTGAGGTGGGAACCTCCCGCGGTAAAATTAAATCCCACTATCACGGATGGGTTGGAGGCCGAAATAAGAGTGGTGCTTAATGCTATTCCTGTAGACAGCAATCAGTGTATGTTGCACGTTATAGTCAAAGTTGAGTAAAATAATATGATGGCTGGCCATAGTAAATAGGTCAACATATCGTTTTGTTTAAATGGGATTAGATTTCGGTTTTGTGTGTGCTGTAGAAAACGCAGATGGTACCCGTAAATCGTATGTAGGTACCTGTAATAGTCCAATCAGTGATAGTCCGTAAAAGTCAGTAGTAGTCAGAGAAATAGTCAAAAACAGGTCTGTAACTGTTAGTACTTATCAGTCAATATATATACAGTCAATTAGTCAGAAACCGTCAGTCATTAAATATGTACTCTGGTAGTCAATAATTATAACGTCCTGCACCCTCTGTTGATGACGAGGAAGAGACCCGTCGGCAAGACAATGCTTTTGTAACAAAAATAACGCCCTCGGTCACTAGCATGACTGCAGGAGGTACAAAGCCTTACTTTCCTTTTCTGGCGTAAGTGTTTGTTTTCGTGAGGCAGGTAAACCATGTACAGCGAGGAGGCCCATCAAGCTTCAAACGAGCCGTTACTGTAGCATGCGCTTCTTGCTGGCACTGCATAACCTCACCTACTGTCATGGGGCCGACTCCTCCCGGCACGGGGGTGATGTAGGAAGCCTTCGATTGGGCCTTGAGGAAGTCCACGTCCCCGACGACCTTCCTCTTGCCACTGGGCGTGGTGCCTGTACCGGAACCGCACATTTGAACGAGCAAAGGTGCGCACTTTGTTTACCTGTTTGTAGTGTCGTGTTGCTTTATCGTAAGAAACGATTTTCGTATGCAGATTGTTCCCATTCGACCACAAGCTCAGTACGCAGGTAATGTGTTTTTGAAAGGCACATACAAGATTGGAGAAAAGGATGTGCCCACGGTTAATGAACGAAAACGAAAATTGCGTTGGTTTTGGTTTCTCAGTCATTGCAGGTCATCGCCTATCCTTGAAAGCCGGATTGAAGCAAACAATATAGCACTCGATATCGTCACCAAACACAGTGACAATTATAAACCTCACACTGACCCAAGCAACTAAGTATATAATTGGACTACCCAGACCACCAAGCCATTCCCATTGCTTGAGTCGAAATACGTAGCGAAATAGTAAGAAACCTTCATCTACTTGAGTTAATTGCAATTGAAGACAGGAGGGACTCCACGAACCCGGGGAGCACCCGATGGCGTTCTTATTAATACAGCAGCTTCATAATCGGGTTAAGAAAGCGCTGATGGCGTATGGTACCGCGAGAAGAACCGACTCGAGGACTGGAAAACACTGACTGAGAGATGCCATCAGCAACATCTTCATCACTGAACGATCGGGCTCCTTAACCCAAATTCGTCATTTTTTCATTTTTGTGACGAATTATGTTTCAGAGTATACTTCGGTCATCAGATTTCTCATCCGGCAGCACTTATATTTTACTTCAAAATCATTGTTTCGGTGAGGTATGATGATCCCTAAGTAAGGAGCTCAGAATATATATGTTGCACCTCTATCGTAGCATGCGTCGACCAATAAGGTAAAAAAAACTCTCGAGCTACGATCGAGGCCTCGCGCACGTCTCGTCAAAGTCCTATTTCTCAATCGACCGAGCCCCTCGACAGAGGAGCTACCCTTACGAATTTCAGAACGGTCGCGCCTAGCAGACTTATAAGAAACAGTCGTGCACGGGGGTCTGCTTCGGGCGTATATAATAGGTTAATTATTATCGCCAAGGTAGGGCTGGTGGAATATTGTACAGAGAAACTCAAGCAACAATATTCCCAACATTTTGGTTGCTGGAGTTCCTCATCTGGTAGCCTGTTGGCGTAGGGAAGACCTGCCTCGCACTGGGGAATAATCAAATCTACGACAAAAGAGACACATACATATGACACACGTGTTGTGCGGGGGTTGACAAATCAAAAATCGATTTTAAGTATCCCCGTCCACAACCTATGGCATGTTTCGGCCAAACGGGTGGGTGGTGGAGGTTGATCGAATTCAGTACTGAAGACGGTCTGCAGGTGTTTACAGTACTCTTCAATCGCTGTTTCGATGCCACTACTATGTGTTCTCATTGAGGGGGGCGTAACTTTGCGCGTGGAGGAAGTGGTAGACGGCTTTGAGGATATTCCTCATTGAACAAAAAGTACGTTGCTCCTCACGTCCTTGGGAAGGACAGGATGATACCCTTGCTATGCGAAAAGTGTCGGTTGAGCTTACATCTCAGAACTGTGAGCCAATCTGGAGAGCTTATCACCTTGAGTGTTCATCGCGACGTCCACGACGACAGCTCCCGGGCGGATCCAGTGTCCCTGCACGAGACCAGCCCTTCCCGCTGCGGAGACGACGATGTCTGCGTTGCGAACCTACGCAGTAGGGAGTACAAAAATCAAAAAGTCATGGCTGATTGATTTCAAGACGTAGATGTACTCAGCACGACGACGCACTACTGCTAATGCTACGATTGAACTCCTAATTATCATTGAACAACATTAGCATTCATTTTGACATTACCAAACAACAAATCCCACCCAACCCCTGCTGTGACTCTACCAGTGGACGATTTGCACCGCCAATAGGAATATAATGCCAACAATAATGACTCTGTTACCGGAGGGCAGACACCAACGTCCTATCGCCAACAGCATGGGAGAGGAACACCGCCAAATCGTAGGGTGAACCGAGGTTACGCCAAAGAAGAGGAGAGGTAAATGCAAACCTAAGAAAGGAACGGTGGGATATACGTTGGCTTAGGGTGATAAAAGGTGAGAGTAAATTACTGTAGTATCATATATTACTCTCTTGCGTCGCAATGGGACGCGTATATACAAAACGATACGACATCAAGGGGGGGGGGGGGGGGGGCGAAGCGGTATGAATTGGACAGGTACCTTGCGCTCAAGAGTGGTTTTCTCCGTGTGAACGTCGCACTGCGTGACGGTCGCCCCTCCGTTGCTAAGCATGGCAGCCATCGGCGTCCCGACCATCCTGCTCTTGCCGATGACAACCGCCGTTTGTCCCACGACGCGAACCCCGTGCATGGCCAGCAGCACCACGATGCCGTACGGAGTGCACGATAGCGGCCGGAAATCCTCTGGCGACACTGCAGGTTGAAATGTATGAGTTTTGTTGGAGAGTAGGTGCATGGTTTGGAAACGACGGGGGGGGTGCATCTACGATCAGTAAAAACATTGGAAAATCGGTTCGATCATGATGTAAATACATGCGTAGAGTTTACTGGTACGAAAATAAAGCATCGTAGGGAGGGGAAGTTGTAGGATACCCCTCCGGCTGTGAGTCGCATGGTGCAGGGACAGTGAGGGGATGGAGGGAAAAGGTTATCTATTTCCGTCTTTGGCTGTTGTAGGAACTATAACGGCTTCCCACTGAATAGCATGACAGTATGGCACCGCAACATATAACATAGTTCCCCTCGGTGTGAGACGTTGTCAAACGCCAGCTTAGGGGGACAGGGGTTCAGGAAACGGGTTTACTTACAACATCCCGGAAATTTCATTGGTTTCAATAGATTCGCAGGAATAGTTTACTGATGAGTGATAAAACACTTCTTCTGGGTAGGGATAGTTGGACTACCGGGGTCCATCACATAATACACATGGAGTCCAACAACACTCGTCGTTTGAGCAGTGTGCTCATAGCAGGTGAATTGGCTGGTAAGTAAGACGATAACACATAGCAAGGACAAATGCTAGGGATCGATTTCTATTCAATACATAGGAAATACTACGAGTTTACATAGGTTTCCTCGCTAGGTTATTCCCGGTAGTAACAGCGATTGGGGCGACAACTATTGGTTGCAGAATTCTAAATACAACAAAGGGAGGATGGAGTATCGATGTGTCGTCTGTCGTCGTACTGTTGTTAACAAATGTTATGTGTTCTTGTTAATTATCTCCAACGTCGTACTAATCATCGTTTTGGACATCAAGCCAACAAACAAATGATTGTTGGTCCAAATACACACCCGCAAACAGGGATGTATTCCGCGTGCACAATATTGCAAATAGGTTATAAGTCTCGTCTGAGACATCGACCGGTCGAACCTTCTTCTTATGTCCCACCCGACTATACCAAACAGATCTGTACACCGCTCACGAGACCCTACACAACCGGTAGCACACGAACTGAACGCAAAATTAACAGAGTTCAAAGATGAGTTTTCGCCGGAAACCTCGAACTAGCAGCTGGGTTGTTTTTTGTTGTCAAGTTTCGTTTACATTTTCCACATATTAGTCTGTAGGTATGTTTCCCCCAAGAATGATGAGCTCTACCACTGCGACTGTCCCCAAGTAAAGCCGGGATCGCACCTCGATAGCGGTAGCAACTGTCGTCCACAATCGTTTATGGCTGATGGACGGAGGAGATAGCTCAACAACGCTTTGTTACGACTGAACAAAAAACGAGGTTGAGTTATAAAATCTATCAGGTATGATTTTGTGGATCGGTTTAAGCATACCCTGTTTGATAAGATCCGTTTTTTTTTTGTAATATACGGATATCGTATACTATTCTAGCTATAATCGAGTCAGGAACCCCGGGAAAATTACAGACCACCCATGCCGCTGTAGCATAGCGCCCGCACTGAAATGGCGGCCTCGAGATATATATATATATAACAACGATGTGGTGGAAAGTTGGGTTTACCTGGTGAGGTCATGTCGCTGGACCAGGCCTCTCCGTTCAGGACGTTCGCCCCGTTGTTGGGGTGGCAAGCGTCCGCGTCTTTGTGGGGCGCGATCGCCTTGGCGACCTATAACATGCAGGGCAGCGTGGACGTTTGTCGTTCGTGAGACGTACATCATCTATGTGTGTGGGCATTTTTAACTATACCGCTCCTGAGCAGGTAATTCAATAGAAAGAAGAAGGGTCTAGAAGGACCATCTTCGCTCACGAAACGAAGATACGTTGAATGTAAACTTACTGCACGGGTGAACGGGATGCACACGCGAATCAAACACTCCATAACGATTCGGCGCAACGACGATGTACCTGACATCTATCCATAGACGAGTGCTACCTATCGACAGAGGGAGGGGTCACGTTTTGGACATTTTTACAAGCGGCCCACAGCCACCACTTGATCGAGGGCCTACGTTTACGTCTTATGTCTATATGTTTGTCAATAACATGTACAGTACCACTACCTAGGAGTATCCGACGTGGCACCTTTCGAAGACGTTTTTCATCAGGCACATTTGAAGCCAGATAAAACCAACCATGTTGTCAATCATGAAAATTACATTCCAGCTACAGACACCAATATTTTGGACTAAAGCGCCAGTTAGTAACTGAAGGTGCATGATAAAACACGGCAGAAGTGCACGTGCAGTGGTCCTCGGGCGCAATGCATGAGCTCTACATATCACACGCAAACGGCTTTACGACAGAGTGTGCGCTTAACCCGACGATCAATTCCGTCGCCCTGGTTTTCATCGAAAATTATCGATTATACGACATGCCTTATTGAGGAGGTTCGTTCGTTGGGATAACGCGTCATCAGTCCGAAACATTGCCAAAAAAGGGCAAGCAAAGAGCTCTACTGCATGGCCTATCGAATACGTGATGCCATATTGGGCATATCAGTTGGCCGAGAAACCTCTTCAGTCAGAATGATTAGTATTTGTTTCAGAAGACAAAGAATGCTACAGTATAATTCATGGCCTATCATGCAAGGCATGCCTTATTGGTTAGTTCCTCAGTTGAGAACCCCCGCCACTCAAAAAAAAATAGTATTTGCCTCAGAAGGCAAATTTGTGCTACCATGTATTCCCTATCATATAAGGCATGCCTTATTGGTTAGTTACTCAGTTCGGAAGTTCCATCAGTCAGAAATAATGGTATTTGCCTCAGATGGCAAATATTGTGATACAACGCGTGACCTCTCGTATAAGGCATGCCTTATTGGCTAGTTCCTCTGCTCAGAATCCCCATCAGTCGGACAAAAATTGCCTCCGAACGCCACAAAGGTGCCAAAGAACATGACATGTCGTATGAGGCACGCCTTATTGGGTAGGTACTCAGCTGAAAAGCCTCATCCGTCAGAAGTATTAGTATTTTGCCTTCAGAAGTGAAAGACAGTTATATATGAGGCATGGCCTATCCGATAGAACATGCCATATTCTTGGGTAGTTCTTCAGGTGAGTAGCCTCATCAGTCATAAAATATATTTAGTGAAAAGGTCACAGGGACAACTATCATAGCGCCCACCTAACTATTCCTATCGTAACAACCCACCTACATCTGCTTATTGTACCTCGTAAGTCAGGGTGCTTCGTAAAAGACGCGGTATCGACAAAACAATTGGAGTTCGTACCTTGTTCGAGTTCACCCCCGCCTGGAGTGGCATCTGAACAACGATGCCATCGATGTCGTCTCGCGCGTTAAGGGCGTGCACTTCCGCCAGCACCTACTTAGATAAGGTGCGCCAACCGCGCAAACACAGCAGCGTGATAGGGGCAGGAAGAAGAGGTTGTCGAAAAACGAAACATTCTGTCAGGGCCATCTCATTCTCATACCCACGATGCAATCCCCCATAAATACCTTGTGATTGTCGTTGGGGTGCGGGGTTGCTTCTTCGTGCCGACGCCGCCTGCTTAAGAAGGCACACTCGGAAATCGTTCATAAGTCTACCCTGTGGTACACTCCCCGTTTGAGCATATAGTGTTACTGTTTTTCCTGCCGTTGCGAAGTATGTATATAGAAACTACGAAGGAAAACCAGAGGATAGCTTCTTGGAATACCTTGGCCCCTAATATTTCTGAGAGTACTTTGATTAAAACGAAACTACGAATGTCCACAGGCAGTACCTTATCGGGTGTTCGATAACACACTCAGGCGTTCCGACTTGCACATCCACATGAACATGTGCAACATACGTCACTGTACCTTAGCTTCCAAGGCTGTGGGAGACAAGCCTTCTGTAGGGATGTTCACGAGGGTGGTCATCATCCCCGTCTCCTTGGCAGCCCGTATCTTGGCGTCTACGTAGATGCTGGAATCGGGCCGCCTGGAGGGGCAGCGCGGCGGGAATCAAGTGCCACTGTATGTGAAATAATTTGAACATTGTGTTCTTGCTGAACGGAAAGACCCTAGTACGGTACGACCAAACAAAGCGAGGGAACCCTGGAGCACACCTTGTCACTTTAGCGGCATACTCGCTCTATGTTCTTGGTGTGCCCAGATATGAATATGACCCGGAGGCACTTACTTCCTGATGGTCCTAACAAGACACGCGTGCTACGATAGAGGTGACAGGTTTAGGCTAAAAATATTTCTGAATGATCGAGCTCCTTAGGGCCCGTTTCAACGAAGAAGAAAAAAAACAAATTGAAAAAAACAAAATCAAATCCGCTTTTCATTGGTCAACACACGCACCAGCACCAAAGATTAGGATCTTGGGGAATAATATTTGGTGCTGGTGCGTGTGTTGACCAATGAAAAGCGAATTTGAACTTTATTTTTTCCAAATTGAATTTATTTTATACTCGTTAATTCGGGCCCTTAGGGCCCGTTTTAACGAAGAAAACAAAAAATCAATTTGTAAAAAACAAAATCAAATCCGATTTTCATTGGTCAACACGCGCACCAGCACCAAATATTAGGATCTTGGGGGGGGGGTGCTAGTGCGTGTGTTGACCAATGAAAAGCGAACTTGAATTTTATTTTTTCCAAATTGAATATATTTTTTACTCGTTAATTCGGGCCCTTAACCCAAAATCGTCAGACACACATTACTGTGTTGAGATATGTTTCGCAGTATACTTATTAGGGCCCGAATTAACGAGTATCAAAATAAAATCAATTTGGAAAATTTAAAATTTAAAATTCGCTTTTCATTGGTCAACACACGCACCAGCACCAACTATTACGCCCCAAGATCCGAATCTTTGTTGCTGGTGCGTGTGTTGACCAATGAAAAGCGGGTGTGAATTTTGTTTTTCCAGATTGAATTTGTTTCTTCTTCGTTAAAACGGGCCGTCAGGTCGTGGGATCGTCCATCGGGTAGCGCTTTTCGTTTCGTCCGAAATTCATTTTTCGGTGTCGCATGGAGCTCCTCAAGTGAGGAGCTCAGACAAAAACGGGTGAAACTCTATCCTAGCAAGTATCAAGAGGAGCTCAGTGTATGACCCGAGAGACAACTGGGAAGAGGTCTGTGGCGTGCAAACTGGATCAGCCCTAAACAAAACATACCGTCTGTATACGAACACGGAGAGTACTAACCGGCAATTTATCACGTGAGAAGGTTGACCGATCACATACTATCAAGCCACAAAATTCAACCCCTGCTTCGGGACGAGTACAATCACACACATATATGTACGCGCATCCACCTACCGGCCCACCCGTCCACCCACCGACCCACCCACCCACCCGTTCGCCATGACGATGCCGAGACCGGGCACTCTGCCGCCGCCGGCGCCGGTGCGGTCGCCGTTCTTGTCTCCGTCGCCGGCAAGGACGGCAATCCGTTCCTTGATCTGCTGCCTAATCACCTTGGCGGCCAGCCTGCCGTTGAGGGGAAGCGCCGAGATGGCAGCTTCCCTCACCATGTGTGTCGGTGTCGTGCTCAGCGTCGGGGTCTGCGTGGTGTTTGTTCGTGGGTAGAAGGCAGAACAAAGACGCAAATTACCATGTGCAACGTTTTGGCGACCTTTCGTGTTACGGGCGGTTAGGCCGTATGGGTTATGCAGCGACCGGGCATAGACAGAACAAAATGTCGTACTTGTGATACAAAAACGGCAACTGACGCATGCTGTCCGTAGGATAGAGGCATGCCATTCATATTATCTTGGTACGCTCATTCGACGCCTGAACTCTTTAGGCCCACTCTAACACGATGACCTGAAGACGAGTGGACACGCATCCGGTTATGCATATGTTCACTAAAGCCATGGCCTCGGTAGAATATATATTTGAGTACATTCTCTCACTCCAGGGGGCCAGGTACCCGGTCAGCCAGGAACAGGTTTGGTCTATTTGTTTTACCCCTTATCGTAGCCCGGCGTCAACCTAGGTATCAGTAGCACGTGCTTTTGTCATTACAGGTGGTGTTTTTCCTGGACTATTGTATACATGTTGTGCCTATCGAGCATTTGCAGTCACTGAGAGCACGTATGCTACGTACCACATTGCATCTCGACCTTGTACGGATCATATTTTGATATTACCTCATCTATCCTGGCTGCCGTTGGTGCTTTGACTCTTCAGTCGGACCACCCCCTTGGGCAGGCTGCTCCCATTGCGTGGCGCAGAAGAATACTCAGCCCCTCACAGCAGCGGGCAAGTGCCCACCTGGCGCTTTGATCGCGTTTGAAACCTTGTCGGCCATACACGTTTATACACCACCCCTGCTCTACGTACAACCGCATTGAATGTTCTCGCAAATCGTTCTGCAGTAGCCTTGCACGTACGTGCAGTTTGCCCGCCGCAGGCCTATACTAAGTATATGGTTCTGCCTACTCTAAGTGAGTGCACACCACTGTTTACCTATATATATATATAGCCGGCTTGTATATTCGGGCCCGATAGCAAAGGTCCTTATTAATTTGCTCGGGAAGAAGAGTGGCATACCCTCTCGGTGACACATTCCAAACGCGACATATACGTAGAAGGCATATGCACGCGCAGGCAGGTTTGTGAAACGGGGAGAAGACGGAGACAGCTAGATGTTTAAAAAGGAACGACGAGAGCAACACTATTTCTGCACAAATGTTGTATCACCTTGTAGACAAAACGGCGACGGGCGTCGTGGTACCAGGGGCTGGAGAAGCACTCCCTCATGCGCATCATCTCGGAATTCCTGTGCTTCTCCACCTGTTGACCGCGCGTTTTTGTTTCAGTTAGCCACAGTCTCTGATGAAGCGGAACGTTCTGGAGCAATGCTGAGCACTCGCGCATACACATATTGGGCGGGGGGAATGCATATTTTCTCCGAACGAGGATATAAAAAAACAAAACAGAAAGGAATGACAAGGAATAGAAATCGACGAAAAAACATTATGTCAAACACAGGAAAACATACTATGTTTCACACGTTGTGCACTGACCGTTTACGTGGTTTCAACTCTGTTAAAGTACTTGTCGACAATACACAAACCTCCGCGTTCGTTGGAAGAATCACAGGCACTAGACTGTGTTTTCGACGACATCTCTTCTGTGTTAAAGCACATCTAGAGTATCTACATGTACTGATTTTCCTGTCCTACAGTTACTATAGACAAGGGATGCAACAAAATTTGGAGGGTACATGTTTAGTACCAGCAACTGCAGCATAAGCAGTACAGGCCGACGGATAAAAAACAAAAACAAAATAAGGTCAGGTTTCCGTTTCTGGTTGCGCTAAGAAATTGAGATTTTTCAACTGTGTTTGAGCGGTGAGCGCAACACTAAAGTGTTATACAATAGCCCATGTTCAAGGTTGTTCCACCATGCAGCCGCAGTATGGCTCCAAGGCTTGTTGGTATTGGACGTTTCATGTTGGTGGACTCTTACTGTCTGCAGGTGGCGAATTTACTTTTTCCGCAGCAATGTTCTTCGAAAAAACCAATATAACGACTGGAAGGAAATAAATCTACAGTATATGACGAAGGGAAGGCACTCGCCATCTCGAACCAGGCCTCGTCCCTCTTGTGCTTCTTGTCTGCGATGATGGTGTCGGCCTTCCCACTTGCCACAAGTACTTCGGCTTGGTCTCGGATGGCGCATAACTGTGCGAAGCAAGATTGTAGCATGGGATAGTCAGATAAGGACGAAACCGGCGCACAGGACCGGCATATCCTGTTTCAACGCAAACGACGCACGCGACCGTTCGATAAAGAAAGAACCCTCCCAAGACATTGATTTAGTTACGACCGGTGCTACGATAGGGGGGGTGCCCCCATTTTCCCTACCGGGTTTTGGCCACTCGAACGAGTGGCTCCAAATCTGACTGACAATTGAAAATTGAACCTAAGCAGGGTGGTGTGTTGGCGTTGCCTAAGAAAACCTCCAATGACGGTGCATATAAAACAACCAAAAAAATAAAAATAGGGTATGAGTACAACGCAGTAAAGCAGGCACTCGGCCGAGTGGCTCTGTGCAGGTGAAAAACAAGCACCTATACACGACCCCCCCTACCGTAGCACCAGTTTATTACGAAAATCATTTTCCGAAGTCCCGAGTTAACGTTAGTCGTAGGGGAATACGAATGAACTGGCGCACTTCTCCCCTTTCAAACCCCAACACGTACCTGATAAATACTATTGAAAATAAATGAGTGTCTTACCGCGGCATACAACATGCACAACTTTCCACTATTTATAATTATAATACAATATTAGTATAAGAAAGTATGGGGGGTGTAAAAAAATAAACATATAACTTGGGTAGGTATAAATCAATTCGGTGTCACCTTTCATGGTTCACGATGTTTGGAACGTAATTAATGCCTTCGTGAACGTCCACCGCATACTATCGAGATCTCCCCAAACACGAGGTGTGTGCTATGGTTCATGCCGCGTATGGACTTCGTGGTGTAAAAGCAAGCTTTGCACCCTATTCAAAGCGTCACGAATGGCATTGAACCACAGGTTGCCATTCAATACACAAACCACATACTGTTTCACTATCATAGGGTACGGCATGATCGATATCGCCAACTCGACGTGTAGGACGATACGGTGTGTACGGTCCTCTCAGAAGTCTTAATCGAGACTTTATGCCGAACGGGGTGACCTCGAGCGCCGAAGGCTGTTTGTTTGAGGTGCTACATCACGCAGTAATATTTGTATCTGGCGTTGCCCGCGCACTGTATTATTTATAATCGAACACAGTAACCCCTTCCCAGCCCCAACGCCTCCACCTCCCGTGCAAGCCCTGAGTAGCGTGTGCCCAAAATGCGGGTTTCCTGTTGTAAAGGGCGGTATAAAGGTCTTGATCCTTTACCTCGTCGGCGAAGCTGGAGCTCGGAGAGTAGTGCAATAGCTCGTCCACCATGCCGATAGCGTGGGCCTGATTCGCAGTGATCGGCCGCGTAGCGCCGGTGAGCTCCAGTGCAACGTCCCTACCCACCCTTTCTTGCGTGAAGTGGGTCCAATACTCTGACCCGGTAAGCTCCATCGCCTTGAAACAACGCGTGCGATACCAAACACCAAGAACCAATGGGAAGCAGGAGTTGGGTCGAGAGGTGGGTCACGTTCATTTTGCGTGAATGGTGCTAACTTGAAGATGGCTAGTCTGGTATTCTTCAAAGGTTATATACGCTGCATGATCATTGCCTACACCGGTGACCTGTGCCCGTATTTTGATCTCGCCGCTACTGCGAGTTATTTGTTGTATATCAGGTGTAATTCATTCAGAGCGTTTCATGTCTAACGAATAGGAACGCTTGATACCGAGATGAACCGGCGGAGCGGTAACACTGGATGGGTGTACCTAGCAAGGGGAAAGGGGGATACATGCGTATCTGAAAAAATACTTGTAGCGGTTGGGAGGTTACGTGAGGGTCAGACTTTTGTATACCGAGTCGTGGCGTTTCCAGCACCTTTCATATAAGGGTGACCTTGCACATGCAATGAAGAAAAAATATGAAAGCAAAATGTGTTTTGTGTGCTGTACGTGCAAGAATTTGTACAACAGCAACGTGAAATCTTGTGTTGGGTACTAGGTTACTACCCAACGTTCGAGCCGCGTCGCCGTGCATAGTTACTGCATGACCATTATGGTGTATGCCATTTGGACACGTTACTCGATACGTGTACGTCAACGTTGATGACTCATACACATACCCTGAAAAAAGATGAAACGTGAGGGGGGAAAATAAACAAAAGACGGGAGCCTCTAGTCGAAGTTTAACCTCCATGTTTTACATACGTACAGTTTAACAGTATGGCACACTCGTGTACCAGTACCTTGTAGTGGGGGTTGAGGATGATGTTCTCGTGCGCCCACACGAGGTCCGATGCCATGGCCGCCATCGCCCCGCCCGCTCCGGCGTTGCCCCGCATAACGCTAACCACGGCCTTGTCCAAGATGGAAAAGCCTGCCTTTATTGAGTCGTTGATGGCGTTGATATTGAGCCACGATTCCTAGGTTGGTGATCAAATGGAAAACGAACGAAATACAATAAAGTTAAACAATAGAGCGTATTTTGAAAGGGTTGGCCTGGAAACTAAACGTTTGGAGCCATTACCAATCGTTCTAGCACCTCTGCCACCTACACTTTATTTTATTTTTTTTCATCCCATTTATTATCTTCGCCCTTCTTCTCTCTCTCCTTCCTAGTAGTAACTCAGATCCGGGGTGTCACAAAATAGGATCTTCTCCCTCCCCCCCCACTACGGTTTACCACACTCCAAATCAAGCCACAGTAGAAACATATCGGTCTACTCTCCACCCGAGGACAGCGAAAAACAAGGAAATATGTCGACTTCAGAACAAAAACGAAAACAAAGACAGACAACCGTCATATCAAGGATTTTGTCCGATATAATGATTGCATGTACATGTGAAGCTTTGAATCAAGTGTCCTATAAAAACAATTACCGATTTGAGTACGGGGTAGGTAGAATTTGGAGTCCGTCTTCAAAATATGGCGGTTTTAGTATCCTCCGACAGATTGGATTGTCGTCTCACCATATCCGGGTCTTCGCTGGCTTCAATGGTGTTGAGGTTGATGCCGTTCCCGTAGCTGTACTCGCCGCCCATGAGCAGTACCACCTTGACATCGTCCAGTTGACCGACCTCTTGGATGGCCGCCGTCAGCCGTTCGCACTGGGCGGTACTCGCCGCGCCGTTGTAGAAGTCGCTGTGCACGTAGGCGACCCCCTTGTCGACGGAAACCCACACCTGTCCACAGTGGTGCAGCACGGCCATAAATGTCGCGAAGGTGGATCAAGGGTTTGGCTCAATAGCGTTCGACCAGCTGAGCCCCCCATTAAATGAGAGCAGCTTCGCGTGACAGTAGCAGCACAATTTTGGTAGTGTAGTTTGTTGTTAGGACTAGCGTAGCACGTGACAAAATATCGGTCGAGTTCCGCGAACTAAACTGATTCACGAAGTCATGTTTTGAGGTAACATGTTGACAATACCGTGTAAGGATATCTCGGATAAACAGTCACCAACCATCTACCGAGGCATTTCTCAGGCTGAAAAGCGTACCCCGCTCAGCGAGACGTTGGCCACGCCAAAAAAGAGCGGAAAAATGCTAGGGTAGGTGTTGACATACATGTAATGGGGCTCCTCGCACGAAGACGTACGTTGAGGAGGCATGCCTTCTTGGGGGATACACCATACGCTCCTCAAGCTCCTAATATGCGGAGGCACCTACCGTACCACTCACCCGAACATTGCTCTGGGAAGCGATTGAAAAGGCAAAACCCCGACGAACAACTCGCTAGTGTGCGTTTTATAACGAACTAGTTTGGGTGTAAGAATGTGACAACTGGTTAGGTCCTCGGTTGAGAAGTGTCTTTGTCAGCGTGAAACTGTTTCGCCGAGCTCGTGCTGCGCCTATCACAACAGGCGTCTGTACCACGCACACACACACAGCACACACACACTTACTAGACCAAGAATCCCTGAGCCTAACTAGTGATTGGTGCCTCAGCTGGTATTGGCCTGGACGACCTAGGCCGAAGATGATGGTTTTATCATCTCCGTTTCAACCGCGACACGTTGTCGTGGCCTTGGGATATATCGGTTTTGGCTGAAGAATTGACCCCGTTGGGAAGGATTGACCCCGTTGGGAGTTGTGCCACGGTAAGGAGGGTATACGCTCATTTTTGTCTGTCACTACCGCTTGACGTCCTTCCGGGAAGCAACTCTCTACCGCTGCCGCAGTTGGCGTAAAAGCTAGTTGTCGCGCGCATGTCACTGAAACCTAACGATTATGGCTTTGCCGCTTGCGCAGAAAAAGGGCGGTCACTCCGCCGGTAGAGTGGCTTTTATCGGCTAAACCATGGTTTGAAAAATGGTGACGGCTCTCCTCCAGGACAAGCCTTTGATTGATAAATGTATAAGGCAGGTCTATACATTTTCCAGCTCGGTGCAGTGAGCATACTGATCAGTAAATAGAAACAGTTCGCAACTCAGTACCTCTGTTGGGTACAGCGAAATACACAGTAGTAGCGTATTTCTGTGCGCTGAAGGTCTACATTTCTCTCCGCGAAGCTACAGACCCACTGGAAGCTAAGGGCTGAAGTTCAACACATGATGGGAATGGTACTACTTACTTGTCCGACACAACGAGTATGTTTTCGGGGCAGGTACCTCTTGGAACGTGGACGGTCTCTCCCCGAAGGGAACGTACAGAGGAGGATCGGGGAGGCTGGGAAGAGCCTCAACGACGTCCTTTGGCAGAACTGCAGTCGATGGGAGCTTGAAGGAAGGAACTTGATCTTGGTCGAGGGCATTGGATATTTTCTTGGTGGTGCGCCTCATGTGCGAAATCCAGAGCCCAGTCCCGTCCGCACACTTGAAAAGAACAGCTCCGTGTCGCTTACCTTTTGTAAACAGAAACAAAATCCACGTTATCCGGTGTCAAGTAAGCTATCATAGGTACTTAAGGGTTCTTTCGGTTGTTACGGGTTTTGAATCTGGTTGATATTCCGTAGCTGTGTCTGGTGTGGAGTTTATCAGACCCACGGAATACCGGTAGTGTTTACGTGGTTCACCAGTCGTTTGTCAACAACTTTGTAGATTGGTTTAAAAGAAATGACTTTGAGTATGCCAAAGATAGGATCAGCTTTGCAATGTCGGCGTCATACCGGTCGCGGTATTTGACGGTGTAAAGTAATCATTTTAGCTTCATCTTGCACTCAACAAGGTACATGTGTATATGCCAGGCAACGCAGCAACGCCCGCAGCGCAAATGTTGGAGCACCCCGAAAGAGAAATACGTACGTAGTTGCGCGACGGTATGAAGTCGGTGCACGCTCCAGCAATCAAATATGCTCCACCCGCTGCCTCCTGGTCGGTGTCGCTGCTGGTAATCAACTCGAAACTCCAAAATGAAGCACGGCAGCATTTACCATATCGTCGTTACAATATGCAACCTAACAATGCATCCTCTAAACGTCCAAAGGTGAGAATTAACGTGCACGGTCTCGATTTATGCATATCACAGGTTGTACCGCACCAATTTTATAAATTTCGATTGGGTTGTGCACGCCTGTTGTGACACGCCGAATATCTCCCTGAGTCAAGTCGGTACAAGATATGAAGCTAACACCGCATGGTAGACGATGTCGAGCGGCAGCGACTGAACTCCAACTTCCATTAACTTGTCTCGCCTGCTACGATAATTTAGCCCTTAATTACTACGATTAACTGGTCTCGCCTGCTACGAAAACGTAGCCCGTAATGTCTCTGATATCATAACCTGATTACAGTGTAGGAGCTCCACGCCTCACCCAAAAACTGTTATGTGTTGTCTTTAACGTCAACCATTTTATTAACCCGCTGAACAATCAACATGTAAAGGTTAAACACGAACATATTATTGGAGCACCCTAGTGGCACTCCAACAATATCGGATCCAGTAGCCGGATCGGTTGGAAGAAATAAATTCCCCTAACACGTGCTGCAAAGCGTGCCTCACGGATGCAGGCGCCTCTTACCCACGGGGTCTCCGGGTTCAGCCCCCTCCCTCTTCAAGGCGACTTGGGTTTCCATGGCGGCCCGTCCACCGTCACCACCACTGCCGCTTTCAGCCCAGGCACCGAAAAGGCGGTACTTGACGCCACGGAACGTGTGGGGGCAGCCGGGGCTCGAGTCGCTGAAGCGCACCCTGCGCGCCGCCTCGTCCGCAGGCATGGTGTTCCAGTCAATGGCGCGGTCCGACAGTTTCATGGTAGGCCGCAGGGTACCTATGACATCGGTGTGGCTGTAGATATCAGCACGGATGTAATGGCATGGCAAAGGGGATGTTTTGTCTGTCAGCACGTATGAAGCAGGTATGTGTTTTAGATGTTCTGTAACCAGCAGGTAGCAAGCAGTCCACTCCCAACAAGCGCGATCGCGATACCGGGATTTGATTATGTACGAAGCGTGACGACAAGGGAAGAGGGTGGAGGGGTGGCGTGTCCTGGAAGGGCTGGGGGGGGTTGGCTGTACAGGTGGCGGAATGCTTCCTACCACCTTGCGCTATACAAAGAGACATTCGTGTGGCACCACATTCCCGCTTCAAAGTCGTTCTCGCTCACGAACATGCTTTTCAATCGCGCAGGTACTGAAAACACTAACCTACATCATATAGTACACGACGCGGAACAAGCTGTATGTCTACGTACCTAGGTTACCATTATAGTATCTGCTAACCTGTAGTCCAAAGGTCGGGGAGGGACGCCATGCTGGAGCCTGTCGAGGGCGGTCTGAACGCCGGTGAGGGCCGCTGGCACACACAGCTGAGGGGTCATATTGTGAAACGATAGGATACAAAACAGTCGACGAAGCAGACACCGTCCAATAATAGGAGGGAAACGGACGAGAAAATGCCGGGATTGGGGGTGAGTATGTGGGGTCAAAACGCGTACATGGAGGCAGCGTTCCGTGATAGTGGGCGAACAGCGCCTTTGCCCGCCAAATGTTGCGATAATCAGTTGTGGCTATCCTTCGTCGTCACGAGCACGGGTTTGACGATTCCACGCGACACCCATCAACTGATTTACTGCAGTTACATATATATTTTAGGTAAAGGTAGAGGATCGGCCATATGCAGCAACTACCTTGGATCCGACGCGCTGCTCCAAACAAAAGCACCCCGAGAACAGCGGTACACTGCTGTTGAACAGGATGAGATTCGATGACCTGTGCTTGGTTTTAAATTATACGTGAAAAATGTGAACATAATTGCATGTAGCTCCTGGTGAGCGCTGCACACACATACGAGCACAAACGCACAGTCGCTGTGTTACATGGAGTCAGGTCGAATGCACCACTTCTAGGATAAACAGCGAACGCCCGTAGGTGTACTCCACTACGGCCCAGGAAAGTTGGCAATTAACAGGGATACATACGACCCCCGGTTCTTCGAGCTGATGGGCATCGTGTGGTGTGTATAGAATCAAGGGCGAGACGTCGCTATTAATAATGTCGACCCAGAGTCCGAATGGTGTCATCTGCGCGTTGCCGTCTACCATTTCTTCTAGCAGGCCTCTCCCATCCTCATGTACATAACCATAGGTACTTGCGGTTTCGACAATGACGGCCCTGACAGCGAGGACGGAACGAACACGACATATCAACGAACCCCTGAGCCGATCAGCAGCCAGACATTCGGCAACGTATTCCCAACCAGCCGTTTCTCTGCCAGTACCTTGTTGTAGAAGGCTGACTTCGTGAGCGTCGACGAGTGAGGGACAGAAAAGTTGCACGACCTCCAGACATCTCCGGCGTCCATCTCTTCGTCCGCCTGCAGAATCGTCACCCCCCACTCCGGCATAGAATCTGAACGACATGGGCGAACGCATTTTATTGTGATCGCGGGGGCATGCTATGATAGAGGTAACCCGGCCCGTTTTAACGAAGAAGAAAAAAAATCAATTTGGAAAAAATATATATTCAAATCCGCTTTTCATTGGTCAACACACGCACCAGCGTCAAATATTATGCCCTAAGATCCTAATCTTTGGTGCTGGTGCGTGTGTTCACCTATGAAAAGCGGATTTGATTTTGTTTTTCCAAATTGATTGGTTTTCTTCTTCGTTAAAACGGGCCCTTATGAGGCTCTTTACTAGACGTCAACCCGAACACATGTTTAGAGAAAATATTATTATGCGACCCGATGGACCGTAGCATCTCATGAAGAGTGTGTCGTGAAACGTCGTGTGAAACCATTGACTGATGTGCCAACAATGTTGGGTAAAGAGGCCCGGTAAGCCGGAACAATTAGGAACAGAGCGCTTTTTTTACGGTGCTTATATTGTAGCACGCGTCTGTCTGCGGTCAGGTTATCCGGATACTGCCTCGCGTTTAGACGCAGATACATAATGAGTGGGCATGGGTGTCTGCAGTGGCCGGGAGAGCATAGCACCGCAAATGTTCAATGGACAGGAGTTATAGAGCGTGCCCTTGCGGTCAGCAGCTTTTCACGACAACCGACCGACTGTTTGTCGTAGTTGCAGTGGATTTAATATGTAACGTTTCAAGCCTGCACTCCAAACTCAGGACTGCTGCTACGGCAGGGAGGTAATGTATAGATGCTTTGTTTTCACCTGCACAGAGCCACTCGGCCGAGTGACTGCTGTACTACGTTGTACTGATACCTTTTTTCGTGTTTTGTTCTCCTATGTGCACGGTCATTGGAGGTTTCGTTACGCAACGCGAACAAACTATGTTTAGGTCCAATTTTGAGTTAGATTTGGAGCCACTCGTCCGAGTGGCCAAAACCCGGTAGTGAAAATGTGGGTACCCCCCCCCCCCGCTACCGTAGCACCAGTCTTAGCGAAGAGTGGGAACTCTCGCCGTTATGGGTCGTTCCATGGAAGCATCAATTCTGTAGAGAGACCGCGTGCTTATACCATCACACAGAAGGGAAGAATGGTTGTAGCTTACGCTTGCACAGAACTCGCCGAAGTCAAAGTAGATTACGCACCTTTGAGCGCCCAGTCGATGGAGCTGACGCCCCTGTCGCCGCGGACACCAGGGTGCACGATGAGAACGGGGCAGGTCATGTTGTTCTTCCACAGGCGCTCCGGCACGCGCTTGGTGAGGAAGGGCGCCACTATGGCGTCGGGGCCGAACGCGTCGTGGGCGGCCAGCATGTCGTCTTCCCCGCGCGCAACGTGCAGCATAATCTACAAGCCGCCAAACGACGAAACAATGTTTTTTACGGGCGCGAAAGACGGAAAGACGAACACCAAGGACAACCTGTTCCTATCGAGGCTGTTTATCGCATCACCGACTACGGGGAAAACTTTAGCGTCCAGGTGGAGTCGACGTCCCAACCACCATAATTTCCCTTCACTGGGCTCTCTCAAGCACGCATTAGCCACCAGGCGATTCCTGAATGAGTTCACACATTATGCATGGCGGGGTTAACGGCAGACAAATATGGCCATCAATGCCGAGACTTGCCATCGCAGGTCACCCTATTACCTTAGCTCTAGAACGAACTATCGGTAGTCTATCCCCGGCGCTTCATAAACCATGAAACGGTACCTTATCGCACACCGAAACAATATTCGTGTCACCTGGTGTCCCTGCTCCTTCAGGTTGAGGTAAAGCGCCTGGCTCATGCCGTTGTGTGCATTTGTCAAGAACAGGACGCGTAGAGCGCGCCCTTTGGATATCGCCGACAGCGTGCACGATGTGCTCGTCTTCTGGCGATGAGGAAACTTCAGTCGGGGCATCATCATCCTTGCGGGGTGTACAACATCGCCTTGCACTGACCTGGTTCAGGGCACCGTAAAATCACAATTCAAGGATATCACCGTTGCCACCGAAAATGGCTTAAGGAATGTGGCGCACGAGTGAGAACAACCAACAGCAGTGGACTTGGCAACCATACCGGGGAATGCTCGTGATACGTTTACATATATATAGCTAGAGCTTTCATATCGACCACTGGATGACATATGTAAACGACATAATAGGTACCAAAGGAATTCATAACAAGCAACCCCAAATATATGTTCGAGGCCGGCTGTCTCATGCCATCACAATGATGACACACATCATTGTCAAACCAAACCCTCCCACCTCGGACGGAAGGCTGTCGAGCCGTTGGGGGAAGGGCGGCTTCCAACCGCACGCCTTGTTGCAGTGTCAACGGCTGCCACTCTTCTGAACTGGGCCCTAGCAGCGGCACGTGACCTCGAGCTGAACATGGTTAAGCTGCAAGGCGCGGTTCGTTCCAAAATCAGTCAACAAGGGGGGAAAAACAAATGCGCTGGAATATATAAATATCACCAAAATCCTGAAAATATAAACCTACTCATGCCGTGTTTAGTATCATCATGTTGCGCTGCAAACATAGCTTCGTCACCTGTAAGTGATGCTGGTATACAAGTGTCAGACAAGCCGTCGTCGTGGTAGATACATACACAAATCTCTGGTATCTGAGCGTGTGGGCGTCGTCGCGGAAGCGTTTGGTTTACATAATAGTTTACGCTTAGTACGCACTTATAAATTGTCCTCCGCAGTTCAAGTGTTGAATCTCCGTCAGGTTGCGCCGTTTCGGCGGTCGGTTGGTGTCGACAATGAGATAAGGCTTCGGATGTGAATTGTGAAAGGTTGAGTAAGGTGTACGCGCGTGCTTTGACCCCACGTCAACGATAGTTAAACACATGAACTGCCGACCCCGGTAAACGCATCCGCACGGTCACACAGTGAAAGGAGATACGTTTGATGGGCGAAACCACCTGTCCTCAGGAAGGTGAGGTCCTGCATAAAGTTTTCGGGGCCAAATGTGACCGCAGAAATCACATTTCAAACCGACGTCACACGCGCCAGGTAGTGCCTGCGTCACACAGCTCCAATGTGTCAATATATATTTCGATATATCTATGCGAACCATGTATATACGACCGCAAAGCGTCAGAGACGCAAGCCACGGAAATGATAGCATTCGAGTAGTATGAAGTACCTCGATTGAACACGGATCCATCTTGCTTGCCCTACAGGCGAAGTTACAAACGAAAAGTATGACGCACCTCGATCGAACACGGGTCCATCTTGCTTGCCCTACAGGTGAAGTTATACACGAAACCCACGGCTATATATTTCCACGGTCCCCAGAGAGCATAGTTGATGTTATGCAGCGAGTTATAGTGAAAAACAAGAATGAACAATATCATAGAGGGTGAGTCACAAATTATATCAGCCACGAATGCCACTATGCAGTATCCACTCGAATGCCCGGTACTTGGTGTCATACTGACCTCATAGATCGGCGTAAGCGGACGAGGTTATAAGGCTGTTGTCAGCAGTAATCGTTCCCCGCTCCCACTATCAACGTAGCCCATATGTCAGACATGCACATTCGAAACAAGGAGGTTCTTGGATGACGGGTGGTGTCGCACCAGAGCCTAATTGCCTGGGGAGGGCAGGAGAGTGACCGAGTACGGATCAGGCTGGGTGTGGGGAATGACGGTTATGATAAAAAAAAAACTGATGACCACCTACGGGAGTAGAGCGGAGTAGATCGTATAGAGATCGAGGGTCGACCTACCACCTGATCGTGAATTTGAACTAAATCGTCACCCATTATAAACAAATTAGTTTCAGGACGTTGTTCCGGGCTCCAAGAATACCGGCTCTTTATGACCAGGGACCGTGTGGCAAACACGACCTACGGTGCACTCAAAAACCTATATGTTTACCTATTTTTACTGACAATATTTGATCCTATTAACGATCATCCCCCGTAGTAGCTTGAGCAACTGTTCGATCGAGTTCCTTCCGCTCCAGGGGCTTTGCCTTCAAGCAAGAAACTCAAAATGCTCAGATTTCCACCCCCACAAGGTCGAGCCTCGAATGCTTCTCCCACGCTGCGCGCGGGGAGAGGCAGGGGCCGTGTCGCCACCGGGGAGGGGCCACCGGCGAATTCTTGAAGTACAATAACACTATTGATAAAATGAAACGTGCCTTTGAATGTTAGGACTAATTAGTTTATAGAGCAACATATCGGCTACTAATAGCATGCCACACCATTTTATAAATAGGACGTAGGGTGTGGTTGAAAGACGACGAACTACCTAAAATTCGTGAAAACAAAACAAATAGCCACGCTGTGGCACGTTTCGGAACCGCATTATTACATGAGATAATGAACCCCCCTTGCATGAATTCCGAAGCGGCTTTTCTCCGAGCGAGGCGCTTTGAAGGTCACAACTCGGAGACATCTCTACCTATCATTTCAAAGGCACCATTATCATTTTGTGCGCTTCCCTAGACTAGCTGTTGACGAACTCGGCCCTGAAGCCCATCTCAGACAAGATGTATGTGTCGTGCGTGGTCGTGCGTGTTATATCGATGCAATGCGTATCGCCGACATAACACATGGATAGCCCGAGCTACGGCACACACGCCACGAGACGCGTGCTACAATAGAGGTTGCACGTTTTGGTGAAAACAGTTTCTTAGTATTCGAGCTCTCTTTTTTACCCATAATCGACGGACTTTCATTCTTGTGTGTTGAAATATGTTTCGTGACGCACTTAGGTCGTCGGGTTGTTCCTCGGGGAACACTTTAAATCTACTCTCAAATCAGCGTTTAGACTACTGCAGGTATAGAGCTCCTAAAGTGAAGAGTTCCAGGAAAACACATTGGGCACCTCTATCGTAGCTTGCGTCACGATGTACTGCTGAAAGCCTCCCGCACGAGTGCCCACAAAACATACCGAGCACTGAATTTTATTGAGTCTGATTTCAGGGAAGCCCCCGCTTCTGTGCTCCCTCCTGCTGTAGTTCCGTGTGTTTACAAGAAACACCGACAACAACTCGAGGCAAGAACGTACGTGTGCGGATCGACCTTGCGTATCGAGACCGACGGTCGACCTACCACGTCATCATGGATTGAAAATCCATCTTTATCCACTATAAACAAATACTTTCCAGGTGAATAGTTGTTCCGGGCTCCAAGACTACCCGCTCTTTAGCTTGCGCAACTGTTCAAATTCCTTCCGCTCCAAAAACGCATCAATCAGCTTTCGGCCCCACAAACAGCGCCTCGGGGGCTTGTCCCACGCCGCGCGAGGGCAGGGGCGGGAGTCGTGTCACCACCAAAGGGTGCCCACCGGCGAAGAACTCGAAGTCTGGACTTCCCGATGTATGAATCTTGCGGATGCGTGATATTTTGTTATCGCAGTTTTTAGAGTGCGCTAACTTTACTGCGCGAAACGGAGTGTTCTCGCTCCGTGAAGGAAATTAATTGTAACTACCATAGAGGTCTTTATTTCGTCATCAAATACATCGTAGGTTCTGAAAACGTCGTGAATACGACAGCAGTAGTCGTAGTAGTAGTAGTAGTAGTAGTAGTAGTAGTAGTAGTAGTACACTACTACTACTACTAGTACTAGTACTACTAGTAGTAGTAGCAGTAGTAGTAGTAGTAGTAGTAGTAGTAATAGCAGTAGTAATAGCAGTAGTAGCAGTAGTGGTAGTAGTATTAGTAGTATTAGTAGTAGTAGTAGTAGTAGTGGTGGTAGTGGTAGTAGTAGTGGTCGTAGTAGTAGTAGTAATAGTAGTAGTATCAGTAGTAGTAGTAGTAGTCGTAGAAGTAGTAGTAGTAGTAGTAGTAGTAGTAGTAGTAGTAGTAGTAGTAGTAGTAGTAGTAGTAGTAGTAGTAGTAGTAGTACAGTCCCAGCATAGGGGACACGATCAAATTTCCTTCAAAGTCGGATGGAAATTTAAAAAACAAAACAAAAAAAGGGTTGCCGATCGTTTTAGTTTCTATATTATTCTTACTGAAAGTACTAGAGTGACTTGATATATTTCGCAACAAAAAAAGAAGGCCGATATCGACTGGATGAGTTAGTATTTATAATGAGGAGATATTGATGCTGAGAAGGGCGCAGCCCTTCGAAGCATCAATAGATGCTCTTCCTAATGGATTGGGTACGTGCCCGTGGGGGTGTACCCCCCTGGTCGCGAACGGACACAAACGGATAAAAACAGTTCTGAAAGCTGCCGCAGCGTGGCTTTATTTAAAGAATCCTTAATATTGAGGTTTGTCCCTCGCACTTCGTCTGCACTTCCTCTGCACTTCGTTCGCTTTGCTTCACATCTGCGCGATGAGGAGCAATACACGGGAGAATAAGCCGATGAAATTCAATAAAAAATGTGTTTTATCAATACTGACGTTAACTTGTGTACGTTGATGGCAAAAAAATCAGAAAAAGCATGCTGTCTCGCTGGCAGCGTTTACAAATCAATACACAGGAGCATAATAAGTTAAAAGCCAATATTATTGTGTGTTATCAATACACAAGGTGTATGTACGTCCCATAATGGCACGTCGACTACAGGAATACAAAACTGATCACGAAAAACAAATGGTCGAGTAGAGAGACAGGTGTGATGTTTAGACTTGTGAACACAATAGTCCCGGACTCGACGCTGTGTACGGTTCAGAATGATTTTGGTTTGTTAGATGGTAACGTAGTGGTACGTCGACTATAAGAATACAAAACTGATTACCCTAAAAAAGGATCGAGTCGAGAGACAGGTGGGCCTAGGCCGTGTGAACACAATAGTCCCGGGTTCGAGACCGTGTACGGTTACTAATACTTATTGTGTTGTTTGATGGCAACGTATTGGTGCGTCGACCATATAAATAAAAAACTGATCAAGCCAACAAGTTGGTCAAGTAGAAAGACAGGTGGGATTAGCACGTGTTAGCACAAGAGGGCCGGGTTCGAGACCAGGTACGATTCCTAATTATTTTTTGTCAGATGACAACGTATTGGTACGTCGGCGATAGAAATAATAAAACTGATCACGCAAACAAATTGGTCGAGTAGAGAGACAGGTGGGATCAGGACGTTGAACACAAGAGTCCGGGGTTCGAGACCGTGTACGATTACTTCATCTTTTTATGATAGAGTACAACTTAGTAGACAGATAAAATTATGATAATACGTTAGAGCACAACGTAGTAGACAAAAAAGATTATCATACTTTAATGAAAAATACAGACAGAAAAATGCAGACAGAATCAACCGTTTAATCGAGTACAAAAACGGTCGAGGCCATCTCGCGAGGGGCCCCTATCACGAGAGACTTGGTCAAAATGAGATAAATCCGTAAATATTCCGTGTGGAAATGTTTGTCATATTACCCTTCCTCTTTGTCAGCAGTGATTTATTGGGTTGTCTCGGTATACAGGGGGTAGGAAAGGTTGGCTTGCGCTACGGATTGGTTAAAGCTCATCAACCCACATTTACTCGGCAGCCGAACAAAGTCCACATGACGGGTTTTGGAGATAGACACCGAGGAATTTACAAGACCACATACGTACATATATCGTCTATGAACCCCTGTGTGCCAATCTGTTAATAGTGAAGTAGTTTTTTTTATTGTTTTTGTTCGCCAAATGTTTCTGTTTTCGCACTTTTGGGGAGATTTTGGTCAATTAAAGCACCCCAAATATTCTGTGAAGAAAACTGACTTTGGACAACGCCCATTCGTCAACCGCTTGGCAGGGGCACATGGACAACGTGTGTACAAATAGTCATGGTTTATATCCTAAAAACCACTTGGAGATCTAATAGGACGTTCGTTCGTCAAACGTGCAAAGTCCGGCAGCGCCTTGACAATACTGAGTTGCAGTATATACTCGACGTTTGTCGTTAAATATGGCCAAGCTTAATACTAATCATACGCAGTCAGAACTTTGAATATTCCCAAGATTCTGGTACAAACATGCCTTGCACGAAGTGAGGGCGGCGGTGTGTTCATACTTATAATTCGGCTAACATATCCATGTTCCTACGGAGGCACCTGACTATACTATTGACATATTTGAAAGCCTAACCCTGTGATCGGCCGGGCCACATGATTGGCGGGAGCGGCCCAGTGCTGCGTCCTGATAAACCAAACTGCCGATGTCACCTCATACGACTGTTCTTGATGGTCTTATATATAATATCAATACCTGCGACATTATTAGACTGATATTATGCATGATGTGGTATTCGTAGCTGTCGCCAATAAGTGCGTCGGTATGCTCAAACCAACTCCCTTTATAGCGTGAATTACTGTAATTCCATATTTGCTCAGTAGACGATATTGAACAGAATAACTTCAACCAAGTACGTATATCCGTATATATGTGCTGTAAGATAGACGCCCGATCGATGGGCGTGTAACATACTCTGATAGCCCTCTCCAATAATTGGTCAAAGTTGTGGGATAAGTGTCGGTCGAACTGGTCGAACGTCTGTTTTAGCCGACGTGGTCAACGACATCGGTGGTAAACATAAACATACACAGCACATACCCACGAATAACAAAAGAGACGTATATACCAGGTAAACAAAAATTGAAAAGCCTACCTGGTTTTTGTTTCAGAGACGCTCAGGAAAAAATATATTTATAATAAAGGCAATCAGCGAGGAGCGCGTCACTAAACCCAATATAATCGCCCACCATGCTGAAGACTAAAGTACAGCACGGTGTCTATATATTACATTTCAAGGCTTGGCCAGTTCCCGTGTTGCCTATTGGCGCGGACATTTTCCATTAAACATTTGTAGAACCTTGGAGCCGTCGGATGAACCAGTCAAGAAGACTCGTCCCTAAATACGAACAAGGGCGGCGCGGGCACATACGTGGTGCTTACGCCGCCGTAGGAGCTTGCTTGATAGTAACGTTGGCGCGGTGTTTATACCAACCCCACCAACAACAACAGGTAGGTACTGTAAAGCGGAGCTGTCGGGGACAACAACAGTTGACTACTTTTTCTGTGGGGTGTACGTTTAACTAGTAATGCTGTCCCACAACCACAACCAACAAGGCCATACCATAAAATCCAAGACAGATGTAGTATTATTACTGCCTTAACATGCCTTAATTCTGTAGCAGGAAACAACATCCATTACACGCATAATACGTGTATGTACAATGCATGCTTATTTGTTTGTGCTGTGGGCCTTCGGGTTTGTGCCATGCACACATACATTTTCGAGTATTTGGCAGTAGTACGGTTGGACATTAACAATGTGATATCATACGTACGCATGTTTCTAAGATAAGACGGCACAACATTATTAGATACGCCAATTTGTTGCGGGGATGAAGTCCGATTATATGCAACAAGTGTATGCAAAATGTGTGTTTCAATAAATCAAGAGCAGGATAAGTCAAGAGAGCAGGTACTGCTATATACGGTATATATGTACGATATTCCCCACACACGTCCTACGTCAGCACTTACTTGCTGCAATTGATTCAGGGAGTATATATACCAATAAGACGGCGTTTTCCATACGGACTTTCCAGTGTCTTGTGTGCCCGGTGTGCCCGGCCCTCACGTGCGAGCTGTGCTGTTTCCGAAGTGCACGAGATAGTATTAGCCGAAATCAATTGGGGATCGTGTATTTAAACATGATATACGAGTAGTATTAGTCGAAATCAATTGGGGGTCGTGTATTTAAACCCTATTATCGTCTAGTCGACCCTGCCTGGTAGACTCCAGTGGAGAGTCACCGGCCAGTAGTCAGTGGCGAGCAAAAATGCCAAAACACTCAAACGTCTATCACGCGCAGATTGCGAAGCTGAGTATCGACCGATCAGGACATCTCACACCCATGTAGTACCTGTCCTGTATTATCCCTTTTTTCGTGAGTAAGTCTCCATCACACAGCCGAAGTGTGTATATTACCAGATATGTCAGTTACACTGATACGTGAAATAACCGGTTTCTAAAGGTAGTAAGTGGCTCTAAAATAGGAGGGAGTTGTTTCAGGCGTCCCCTGTGCCCTACTAAAAACTGTACATTGCTACTCAATGAAAACCCAGTCAACATTAAATATATACATATATACAAAGTATACGAAGTATATAATAGTTATAAAAAATAAAACACTAAAGCTGTGAGATCGGGGATTTGGTCGAAACTCATTTTTGCTATGTAGTCGACTGAAATTCCAGCGATTGCAGCGCACAGCAGCAGCCGCGAACACGGTTTGATACAGGGGGGACGAGCGTGAACCTGCGGGTGACCCGTCTGGTTATTATGACGTGTCTATATCCAGCTTTGAGAGGGTGGCAGTGTAGAAGTGAGCAGACTAAGCGAACAGACGACATCGCCCACAGTACAGCAATAATAGTAGGTTAACAGCCTGACCGTCGCGCTGAAAATTTTAACATTTACACTTAATAATAGTCGATAAGTCGACAGACAGGCGTGGAGGTTGGGTGTTGATGTAGAGCCATTCGTTGGTGCAAAGTACATCGACCGGTTGACTATGTATATTGGTTTACAGACAGTGACAGGCAGAAAGGGGCAAGTGACCTTCTTGTTCTGCAAAACAGCGAAATCTGTTAAGATGTTATAAAGTTCAACGTAGGGTATGGCTGGCTCTATTGTGCGGCAGGACGACCTCTTGGTTTGAAGGGGCATACCTTCAACAATATATGGCTTTATACATATGTGTAAATACATGCTTCGCACATTTGAAGAGTCTTACATTGTTGTGTACCTTGTCTCTGGAGGCAATGAGGCAATCTAGTATTGTCTTGGGACTCGTTTAGTGACCCACAGACGCATTGCGAAGCTTTTTGTACCTGCAGTTTCAGTGCTGTGTGGTGCTTTCAGGCATCTGATACGTCGTTCAAGGTATCATAACATCACAACCACAAGCAGCTGCATGCCACGTCAGTCGTGCATAGATCTGCTGTAATTTGAGCTTCGGTATCTCCCAAGAACATAATATCTGCTTGCTATTGCTTTGGCGCATCATTCATAGGTTTATATGTAGTTCTTCTGCGGATCGTCAAGCCTTCCCTTTTCGTCCCGAGGAAGTTACGAATTATCCCTGTTATATTACGCGTTTTTTCCGTAGAAAGTTGTTGGCAAAGCCGAGGTCCACTACAATACTACTACTGTACTCGTAGTAGGCAAATTTAAACACGATCATCAGGTGAAGGTAAACCGCCATTTCTGCAGTTTCGTATAATATGTACTTTGAAATCGCAGCAGACGTCGTTATTCATTTTTGAGCTGTTCAGTCTACACGAGCAAGCTTATTTCTACAAGCTTTAATGTTAGGAACGAATATGTCAGGAGACGGGCAACCGCCAAGCAGTCAGTCCGACAAGGGCAATTCCATCAACATCTAGACGGATTGTCCACTATCCCCGCTAGAAAAAACATATCATTTTCCGTGTGGAAACCCCCTATCTTTTTATTTACTTTTTTTGCTGTTGGTGTTCAGCTTGCTGATTGTGCCGGCTCCAGAGCACCAATACAGCACACCAGTAGCTTCGACCGAAGCAGACATCGACAGTCGGCAGTCAGTACGAATATAAATACAAGGTGTTCAGTAATATGGTCAGGGATTTTACTAAAAGCGGGGATTGTTACTTCCTACCCACCCCTAGTTTCTCCCCGTCAAGGCACGTCCGTCAAGGAATTTGCCTTGACGGCATCCGTCAAGGTATAAAAGTGCCGTCTCCTGACATTTTTGATTCGGAATAGCATTTGTTGGTGTCCATACGTTTGTTGTTTGTACTTACACGTTTGTACACCCTTGGGGAGTGGTCGTAGCACAGGAACACCAGTATACGCTGCCGGACATGGTTGAGATACCTGCCCGA
The DNA here is from genome assembly GCA_008828725.1 of Saccharina japonica. Taxonomy (NCBI): domain Eukaryota; class Phaeophyceae; order Laminariales; family Laminariaceae; genus Saccharina; species Saccharina japonica. The sequence continues at coordinate 172,559 of MEHQ01001857.1, forward strand.
CTTTTCGGGATTAATGAAGAGAGTTCATATTCAGAAAGTGCCGCCTTTTGAGTGCGGCATAAAAAGTTTTGTCAGAATATGGAGGTGAAATGAGAGAGCGAACAGGTTAGCCTGTGAACAATCCTCGACCAACTCCGCGCTGCCACTGCTGGGTATAGGTGTACCGCAGGGGAACTGGTTGTGCCGATGGACCAACTGCGCGTTCCTAGATTCGTCTTCGCGGACGCTGATATCATAGTCTACGTACAATATGAGCTACAACAACATCCCGGCTAAGGACCACATTGATTGGTGTTTCGCGCGAAACGTTTGCCTTAAGATACGTTCTACCTCTGCTATACAGTAGTATACGAGTACTACTGCTGTACTGCTGTGGGCAGTGTTGTCGCGGAGGCAGTACAGCAGTAGTAAAGCGAATCGAATGTTGTCCATTCCTGAATATGAAATAGAGTGGAACCCCTGCAGAGAGACTGCAGACAAGTGGAACACATTCCCTTCCCTTCCCTGCCCTGCCCTGCCCTGCCCTACCCCGCACCACATTCGACTTATATTATTATTGATTTCTGCTGTATGAGTTGTGGATATAATAGGTGCTCGAGTACATTAAGGAGCCTCTTCGTTCATTATGAAACACGAGTACTTGAGAGTTGAAAAAAAATAAATATATGTATATTTCTTTTTTTTACAGCAGCAATACTATTTCTGGTACAATAACACCTTATCAGTACTCCTTACGGAAAACGGCATAGCTCCAGTTCCGATGCTCAGAGTTTTCCCCAATGAGTAGTTGCAAAGAGCCTAGATCATGGTCAACATTTGTGTCTCGGGAGGCATATCGATCAGACGCTTTGTTCGTCACGAAACGTGTCTCTAAAGAGGCACATTTCGTGCACGAAATCACAAAATATGCCTCTTTAGAGGCACTTTTCGTGACGAACAAGGCGTCTGATCGATATGCATCTCGAAACACAAATGTTGACCATTATCTAGGCTCTTTGCAACTACTCATTGGGAAAAACTCTAAGCATTGGAACTGGAGCTATGCCGTTTTCCGTAAGGAGTACTGATATGGTGTTATTATACCAGAAATAGAATTGCTGCTGTAAAAAAAACGAAAAATGCATATATTTCAACTCTCACGCACTCGTGTTTCATCATGAACGAAGTGGCCCCTTAAATGGAAAGACAATCATTAAAACAAACCAACCAATACATAACATACTGTATAATATATTGTATATGCAGCAGCAAAAAGTTCTCTTCCGCGCGGGGGATAAACAACTTTTGAGTCGACCGCTGTAACATGTTGGTTCGCGAGGAGATCACCCAAGAGACTTGCGGTTTTCACATCCTCGCTTAAGAAGGTGCCTGATTGGGAGAAACATTGACGTCAGACGTCGTAGATGTCTTGTGGAGAGACGTGTGCAGGTAACTTACAACAACAGCAGTACGAATGGTATTACATTAAAGGGGCCACGCTGCTACCGTCTGTTCGTCTATGGGAGCGGCCAGTGCAAACTAAAGTTTGCTGAAGCTCGGTACCTGATTCATGTGTTCAACAGAGAGGTATGGATGTGGATGAGGATACAATGCGCATTTGACGATCCTTCCGTTCCGCCCTGCAGCTGGGTGAGTCGGTCAAGGAAATGCGTCACTGGCCGCCGTGTCTCCTGTCTCATTAAACGAATCCTCTCCGTGATAATCACCCAGCACGGGCGCAGGGGCGCTCCAAAACTACAGTACGCGACAGCAGCTATCAATTTTAATTTTGGCGGAGGCTCGTGGCTTAATATTATGTCAACGTTGAGCATACTAGGCTATTATATACGTTTGCATAGGGCTTAGAGTGGGGCGTTCCTGTCCGACCGAAACCATTTCTTAGCCGCAAATGGTTAGATTATAAACAAACTCTCCGCGAGAAATTAGTAGCTCCAGAATGTCGCGTACGTATATACGTGCGTACGTGCCGCGCACTATGCAGCATTGATCGATTATCACGCTAGGCACCGCCGTCGCCCCCCCCCTCACCCACACGCTTACTGCTCGAAGGTGCAACAGACCTCGCAACCTATACTACATCCTCCATCCTGTAGTGTACCTGGTATGTATAACTACATACTATATACCACAACATGCATTATGCCGGAGCCCTCCCAAGGCAGGGATCACACTTTTTGGAGATAAAAGTTTCGGACCAAAACCACTTCTAGCCGGTTGAGTTTCTCAAGTGTGGGCTACTTCCCGTTTTAACGAAGTTGTTTTGCGCTGTGTATATACTTGCTGTATAGGTTTAGGAGCAGGACCTTTATATGCTACGAGGGCTAGGCTGTGGTTGTACAAAGTAACTCCTTCGAAGTCAGTGGTGTCTGTGTTGAAACAATGCGTTCCTCAAGCGAGCTTCGCAGTAGAAACAGTCACCATGTTTGTCTATCGCGGCATTGATTAGTCTTTCAAATATGGTGATTAAACGGTACGCAGATTACATAATCCCTAACAACACCGCGGTCTTCGCAGCATGGTAAATAAAGCAAGGCCGGGGAATTCCACAAATCAAAATGAGACAAACAAATGTGTTATTATCTCCTCAGTGTTTGGTCAAGAGCTTGGGCAAACGGTTCGAGCATTGTGTTGTGGGGATGTTTTACAGATAGTATACACGAAGTGACGTATACGAATATGCACTTATTTTGAATTTTGTGTTTCCAGAAATGCCACGATCAATATCCAGTTCCAAAAATCGCACTACTCGGACATGTCATGCCCCCAGCTGGTTTGGCGAGGAAATTTGACAGTTTTGAGCTCATCCGGTTTTGAGTACATAGCCCAGTCCCCTATTCGTTGCACCTTACTCGCGTACGAGATAGTCATGTATGTATTTGTTTTGAAACCGATATCGTCGAAAAAAGGATACGAGAAACAAAACAAATGCCGTACGTACGAACAGCGGCACCTCGTTTTGCACTTAAAATATACTTAAATTTGACTCGATGAACGTTTGGAGGTGGTGAAAGGTTTTAGGGCGTGTAAACGCGCACCCAGTGACGTCCTACGTTTGTACAGAGGGATACGTAGTACCACCACCACCGCTCTCTACAGCTGGGGTAGTCGCGTGTCATAAATAGAACCCGCGTTCATTCCAAGAGGTAGCACTGATTATTCATCGTACATGATGTACGATCTAGTACTGTGCGACCCCCTGCTTTCTTCAGAAACAATGTAACTTGTAGGAATGGAGGCGTGTTGTTGGACTATATGTGGCACCGATGAGAGATGAGTAAATATATCCGATACCTGGTTCTTGCTACCCACAAATGATTATCCCGGACAAGACGAAGGTATTGTGGCGCTCTAGCTGGCGGTCAAGGGCGGGTATTGAACGAACAGTGTGACTGTGTGAAATCTGGTACAGGCAGGAATGGGTGCTTCCGGTACGACAGTAGATATATCTATATACTTTATATATATACTTCGAAGCGTATATATTCAGAGGGTGAGTTCCTGTTTACAGGCTAATACAGTATCGTGTTTGGCACCACTGCTTATAACTTGTGTATGCGCATTCAGACATGCTGGCGCAACTTTAACACCTACTACATGTCATACAACAACAGTCCGACAGCGTCTACTACCGCTACTGTTAGCACTGTACAACCACGATACTACCCCAGCCACAACAACAGCAACAACGTATTACTCCTACTGCTTCTACCACTCTTTCCGCTACATTATGTCTACGCCGCTACTACTGTATACCCTCTTCCTCCTCCTCCTGCTTCTCCTCTTCTTTCTCCTACTACTCCTATTGCTCCTACTACTCCTGCCACCAACACTACTATACTTATGCTATACTTATCCTCCAACTCTAGTTAACATGTTATGTTTACTGACCCTTTCAATCGGTGAAGGGGCTAGATATTCGGCTGCTGTTCATATATACATGATCTATGTACACGCTGATTGAAGCTTACCCCCGAGGGTGTCGTCGATGCCGAATGTTCCGTCTTCACGAATCTCTTCAGTAGGACGGAGAGGGAAGGGCCGAAATCCGAGTGTAACACCGTTGTACAGCCAGACAGGCAGCCAACCGGGATGCGGTTTGGACACCTTCGGGCGAAGGGTGCGAAGATGCTCTTTGTTGCGAGAGAGCCGGGTGAGAAGGGTGAAGCGTGCGTAGTGCGGAGGCGACCTACAAGTATGGCAACAAGAAAGATTGTTCCGACGCCACAGACCAGCTTGTTTGTGCTGACGACACCTCAGATTTCCAACCTTTTACAACAGTCAACCCCGGCATTTGTTTTCAACAGTGCCATCAAACACGACGATGTTGGGAAGACAAACAAACCCAAAGGTTTACGGGGGGCTCTTCAGTAAACAAAAACAACTTTGATAGTAACATGCAAAATACACTTATGAGCGCATTATATGTTTTATTTTTCTACAGGTGCACTTTGTTTTTTTTTTTTTTTTTTTTTTTTTTTTTTTCTTCATCCCATTTATTATATTCGCCCTTCCTTTCTCTCTCCTTCCTAGTCGTAACTCAGATCCGGGGTCACAAAGTAGGCTCTTCTCCCTCCTCCCCCACTACGGTTCTTGCCTTGCATTTTTATCGCGAGAAGATTTCAGCACTTTCTTCCCTCGTCGACTTGCGTCGGATTCCGCCTACCCACGCCACGAAGGCGCTCTCAGCAATTGGTTCCTTTTTATTTTTTCAAATAAAGACAAAATCTCTCACCACGGTGGGATTCGATCCTGGGTACCAATGATAGTAGTCTTTGAGGCTGACCACTACTCTACCGGGGCGACCTGCTGTGCGATTTCTTTATTATGTTCCCGACCTTTCATTTCTGCCTATACCATACGTGACATAAACTAAGAATATCGTAGTGGAGATTGTCAGACGGACACTTCATGACATTTAGGAATTCACAGGTAAGCAATTATGCTGAAGCCTGACAGGATATAGGAACTAGAAATCGTGAAGTCCAAGGGTTGGCAAGTAAGAAACTGCCAAATTGCACCGTACCTCAGAATAATAAGAAATTCCTAAGACATCCCCCTAGGACACACCAGGCACCCAACCTAGCTGCCTCTCTCCAAAACCGTCCTCGCAGGTGACTTTTAATCATATATGGTTTTTCGTTTGTTTTACCAACCGCTTCCCGTCTGCAAGCATGCAATAAAATATTATTGTCACACTTTGGTTTTACGTGTGTTTATCTGCGGACAAAATCAGTGCAGGGATGATAGGTGTGCACTGTTTGCTATTACGGGAGAAACTAGTACATTGACCAACGGTACCTACAAAAACAGGTATATTTCCCTAATTTTACTACTACTTACAATATTTTGTATTATCTACTATGGTCCCCTGAAACACCAGAGTACCCGCACACGGACCCTTGGAGATTATACAAGTACCTTTTCGTTTAGTCTATCGTGTCGTTTGATTCCCGGTGGTGAGTTAATCTGTCGTGATCAGTCGACATCCTGCAACGTTTTGTGTGGCCTGGCGGCTCTTTCTTGTCGCTAAGCCTTTTGTACGAAGGCGCGCAAATCGTAAATCACGTCAATTGAGTGATTGTTCTGACTACTGCAGTACTACAGCAGCCAGTTAGTCGCTGAAGGAGGGAAAGGTGAACCTTGACGGTTGCCTGTTTTGAAGACCGTCGTTCATTCCTATTGATGAGAGTTTACGTTTAGCTTCTCTTCATCGAATCGTCTTTTTTTAAACTATATTTAGCATCGTTTTGAGCAAAACCCTGTGTTGTATCTTAATACGCGCTCAAAGTTCGATTAGTCGACCATTTTTTTTTTACTTGTTTGCAGCCGCTTTCGTGCACACCCAGTACGCGAGATTGACACAAAACAAATTGTGAAACAATCGACGGGATATCGGGCTCGACGGGGTGCGGCCACGAGCAGGGAGGGGTAGCTGACACGAACACACAGGCCGTCGGCGATAGCCCCCAGTTCTATTCGTACCGTGTGGGTCTAACGCTACGACGATTTATCTCAAACGCGTTTTTGATGTGACGACAACAAAGTGTCCCAGCTCATCGGAGATCCTCGTCGCGAGATTATAACAGCAGACAATAGCACTGTGGTGCGCGGTACTCGATAGAACCAGGTTTCTAAGTACCAACACAGCGCTCGGCCGCAAAGTGATCACTCATCTTCGGCCTCGGCATCGAACCAACCCGCCGTGAATCCAAATACAGATAATACAGCAGTACATAAACAAAACTAGACTCTTACGAAATCTGTTCGAGTTCCGTATAGCTGGAAATCTGTTACTGTTTCAATTCTGCATATATCCTGTTAGTTAGGTACGTGTTGACGAAGATGGAAAACATCCAATTTGAAGGGGGAAAAGTGAATTGGGTATGATTTCGCAAATAAAAAAGTAGATTTGCATCCTATCGGAGAAGATGAAATATTTGTTCAAATATTTCTTAAATCGAAAATTGCAGCACGTCTCACAAAGACCAGGTGACGAAAACAGTCGAGAGTAGACGAGCGAAGGCATGCATCGGCGCGTGCGCGCCGCCGCTATAATTTTGTTTTGCGTACGGCGGCGAATGTGAATTAGCTATCGCTCTCAGGGTAGTTTGGGTGAGCGGAGGGACCCCCGAAACGCCACAAGGCCGGGACAGCGACGGCGATGCTGCTATCTATATCCTCCTTCGTTTGGTCGATCACTCGCCTCTTGGGGCCGTTTCGCGCACCGACCTGGTTAAACATGTGTCATAGCGACCGCAATGATCCGGGTTTAGGCGCCACCTCCAGGGTACAGCTGTGCTATGGTCTGTAGGCGTAGGCGAGGACTGCTGTCTCCGTGCCCTCGGGTTTTGGTTCACGTGTTATCGCCTCGGTCATGGTCGTCGATGTGATCAAGAAATGCACCGGGATGTACAGGGGGCTTTGGTCGACAATGGAGAGATGCCGACCAAAGTCAAGCCAACTCCCAAAATTGATTTGGATCCTATATATAAAAAGGACCTGCGATATGCTAGAGTTGTTTTTTGTTGAATTGAACTTGGATATATCCCAAACTCCTGACCGTTGGTGGTGGTGCGGGTTTCGACCAATGACAACCGAGTTTTATTTCTCTTTTTTTGATTTAATGAGATTCGTTCTATCTTCGTTAATGCGGGCCCTGATGATGTAAAAGATAGATGCCATATGGAAACATGGTTCGAGACAACATACAACCACTCCAGAAACCAAATGTCGCCTTGTGAACGCGTTTGTTTGCAAGATACAATTTGAACTCTGATATTAAGTGTTTCACATCTCTTCGCAAAACTAAAAATATAATTTAAGCACATTTGTGATAAAACTAGAAACGCTCGTTTTTTTGCAAAACACAATTTGAACTTTGATACTAAAAAATGTTTCACATCTCTTCGAACAACAACATACATAATTTAAGCATTAGTTGTGATGAAACCAAGGGTGCACAAAAAAAAAAGTTATCGACACCACCCCCCCCCCCCCCCCTATATTGAAGGGAAGAAACCGGACCGTTGTGATCCCAGAAAACAATAAGTCAAGTTTTTTTTTTATCACCCCCCCCCCCCCCCCCCCCCCCCATTACTACTACTACTACTACTACTACTACTACTACTACTACTACTACTACTACTACTACTGCTACTACTATTACTACTCCTACTATTACTACTACTATTACTACTACTACCACCACTACTACTATTAATCCGCTTGCTACTGCTACTAGGCTACTAGACAACCGGTTAGGTTCGCCTATTCGCAATACTGCTGTAGGGCGTCGCCTTGTCGTGAACATCGTGGTGGAAACAGTACCAGCGGCGTGCGAACGACCATTTATTTTCCCATGTCGGCCATGAAAGAAGGGCGGTATCATAGAGGTGCGACTTTGTGGTAAAAAGGGCATCGGCTCGATCCGGTGCCTGAACTAAATACACAACAATATCGCCTATTACCTGCTATGCCCTTTTTAATAACGCTGGGGCCGATATTTCGCGCTTTAAGATAGCGTTGAAATTTATCGTTACCGGTATAGTACGCGACACATACATAACATGTCAAAACTCTCCTTTTCTGGCTACGAGTAAGGCTTGCGTACTACTGAATTTCTTGTAGTTTCAACACAAAACTATTGCTTAAATTATGTATGTTGTTCGAAGAGATGCGAAACACTTTTTATTATCAAAGTTAAAATTGTGTTTTGCAAATAAACGAGTGCTTCTAGTTTTATCACAAATGTGCTTAAATTATCTTCTGAGTTGTGCGAAGAGATTTGAAACACTTATTATCAAAGTTCAAATTGTATCTTGCAAACAAACGCGTTTACAATGCGACATTTGTTTGTTTCTGGAGTGGATGTCAGTTGTCTCGAACCATGTTTCCATATGGCATCCATCTTTTACATCATCAGGGCCCGCATTAACGAAGATAGAACGAATCTCATTAAAAAAACGAAAACAAATCGGTTGTCATTGGTCGAAACACGCACCACCACCAACGGGTAGGATCTTGGGATATATCCAAGTTCAATTCAACAAAAAACAACTCTAGCATATCGCAGGTCCTTTTTTTTCATGTAGGATCTAAATCAATTTTGGGAGTTGGCTTGACTTTGGTCGGCATCTCTCCACTCTCCACCAAAGCCCCCTGTACATCCCGGCGTATTTCTTGATCGTATCGACGACCATGACCGAGGCGATAAGACGCGAACCAAAATCCGAGGGCACGGAGACAGCAGTCCTCGCCCACGCCTAGAGACCATAGCACAGTCGTACCCTGGAGGTGGCGCCCAAAATCGGATCATTGCGGTCGCTATGACACATGTTCAACCAGGTCGATGCACCAAACGGCCCGAAGAGGCGAGTGATCGTCCAAACGAAGGAGGATATACGCTTAAGACTTGGATAGCACCATCGCCGTCGCTGTCCCGGCCTTGTGGCGTTGCGGGGGTCCCTCCGCTCACCCAAACTACCCTGAGAGCGATAGCTTCCTAACATTCGCCGCCGTACGCAAAACGAAATGATAGCGGCGGCGCGCACGCGCCGATCCATGCCTTCGCTCGTCTACTCTCGCCTGTTTTCGTCACCACCTGGTCTTTGTGAGACGTGATGCAATGTTCGATTTAGGAAATACTTGAACAAATATTTCATCTTCTCCGATAGGACGCAAATCTACTTTTTATTTGCGAAATCATACCCAATTCACTTTTTCCCCTTCCAATTGGATGTTTTCCATCTTCGTCAACACGTACCTAAATAACAGGATATATGCAGAATTGAAACAGTAACAGATTTCCAGCTATACGGAACTCGAACATATTTCGTAAGAGTCTAGTTTTGTTTATGTGCTGCTGTAATATCTGTATTTGGGTTCACGGCGGGTTGGTTCGATGCCGAGGCCGAAGATGAGTGATCACCTTGCGGCCGAGCGCTGTGTTGGTACTTAGAAATCTGGCTTCTATCGAGTACCGCGCACCACACTGCTACTGTCTGCTGTTGTAATCTCGCGACGAGGATCTCTGATGAGCTGGGACACTTTGTTGTCGTCACATCAAAAGCGCGTTTGAGATAAATTGTCGTAGCGTTAGACCCACACGATACGAATAGAACTGGAGCCTATCGCCGACGGCCTGTATATTCGTGTCAGCTACCCCTCCCTGCTCGTGGCCGCACCCCGTCGAACCCAATACCCCGTCAATTGTGTCACTATTTGTTTTGTGTGAATCTCGCGTATCGGGTGTGCACAAAAGCGGCTGCAAACAAGTTAAACAAATTGGTCGACTAATCGAACTTTGAACGCGTATTAAGATGCAACACAGGGTTTCGCTTAAAACGATGCTATAGATAGCTAAAAAAAAGATTCGATGAAGAGAAGCTAAACGTAAACTCTTATCAGTAGGAATTAACGATGGTCTTCAAAACGGCAACCATTAAAGTTCACCTTTCCCTCCTTCACCGACTAACTGACTGCTATAGTACTGCAGCAGTGAGAACAATCACTAAATTGACATGATTTACGATTTGCGCGCCTTCGTACATAAAGCTTAGCGACAAGAAAGAGCCGCCAGGCCACACGAAGCGTTGCAGGATGTCGACTGATCGCGATAGATTAACTCACGACCGGGAATCAAACGACACGATTGACTAAACGAAAAGGTACTTGTATACTCTCCAAGGATCCGTGTGCGGGTACTTGTTAGGTACTGCTGCATGAGATGGCTAAACGTTTGGTTTAAATACCTGGGTGATTCGAGTGATGAGAGGAATCGGTGATTGGTCAGTGCCGCTGGGAAGCGTTATCTTTATTCTGGGATACCAGGGGATGTGTGCGGCGAGTGGCTGTAGCGTATGCGCGAGCGCGTGCCTTCTCAGTCGTTCATCACGCGAAAACGGAATAAGACTGCTCTCCTTCTATCTCTACGCAAACAACACACGTGAGTACCAACGAGTACCCGTTCCATAGGCTGACCTGGCTAGGGATACCCTGTCCTTCTATACCTAGCATCCCTACACTTGGCGTTGCAAATAGGACACACTTGGCGTTGCAAATCGGCAGGACTAGTCTAAAACGGAGAAAAGTTTTTTTTTTATTGGGGCTCGGTTTCCCTTTTGTTATCCGTGCTTTCTGAGCGAGAGAGCAGCGTTGCTCCGCTCTCCCGTCACCCGTGATGTCGTCTCAAGAACGGGGAGGATCTGCTCCCCTTCGCGGCAGCGCAGACCAGGACCCTGAACCTCAGGGTCCCTTGCTGGGCCGCCGTCTACGAAGCGCCGATGAAGGTCAAGCGCCAANTTGGCGCTTGACCTTCATCGGCGCTTCGTAGACGGCGGCCCAGCAAGGGACCCTGAGGTTCAGGGTCCTGGTCTGCGCTGCCGCGAAGGGGAGCAGATCCTCCCCGTTCTTGAGACGACATCACGGGTGACGGGAGAGCGGAGCAACGCTGCTCTCTCGCTCAGAAAGCACGGATAACAAAAGGGAAACCGAGCCCCAATAAAAAAAAAACTTTTCTCCGTTTTAGACTAGTCCTGCCGATTTGCAACGCCAAGTGTGTCCTATTTGCAACGCCAAGTGTAGGGATGCTAGGTATAGAAGGACAGGGTATCCCTAGCCAGGTCAGCCTATGGAACGGGTACTCGTTGGTACTCACGTGTGTTGTTTGCGTAGAGATAGAAGGAGAGCAGTCTTATTCCGTTTTCGCGTGATGAACGACTGAGAAGGCACGCGCTCGCGCATACGCTACAGCCACTCGCCGCACACATCCCCTGGTATCCCAGAATAAAGATAACGCTTCCCAGCGGCACTGACCAATCACCGATTCCTCTCATCACTCGAATCACCCAGGTATTTAAACCAAACGTTTAGCCATCTCATGCAGCAGTACCTAACAAGTACCCGCACACGGATCCTTGGAGAGTATACAAGTACCTTTTCGTTTAGTCAATCGTGTCGTTTGATTCCCGGTCGTGAGTTAATCTATCGCGATCAGTCGACATCCTGCAACGCTTCGTGTGGCCTGGCGGCTCTTTCTTGTCGCTAAGCTTTATGTACGAAGGCGCGCAAATCGTAAATCATGTCAATTTAGTGATTGTTCTCACTGCTGCAGTACTATAGCAGTCAGTTAGTCGGTGAAGGAGGGAAAGGTGAACTTTAATGGTTGCCGTTTTGAAGACCATCGTTAATTCCTACTGATAAGAGTTTACGTTTAGCTTCTCTTCATCGAATCTTTTTTTTAGCTATCTATAGCATCGTTTTAAGCGAAACCCTGTGTTGCATCTTAATACGCGTTCAAAGTTCGATTAGTCGACCAATTTGTTTAACTTGTTTGCAGCCGCTTTTGTGCACACCCGATACGCGAGATTCACACAAAACAAATAGTGACACAATTGACGGGGTATTGGGTTCGACGGGGTGCGGCCACGAGCAGGGAGGGGTAGCTGACACGAATATACAGGCCGTCGGCGATAGGCTCCAGTTCTATTCGTATCGTGTGGGTCTAACGCTACGACAATTTATCTCAAACGCGCTTTTGATGTGACGACAACAAAGTGTCCCAGCTCATCAGAGATCCTCGTCGCGAGATTACAACAGCAGACAGTAGCAGTGTGGTGCGCGGTACTCGATAGAAGCCAGATTTCTAAGTACCAACACAGCGCTCGGCCGCAAGGTGATCACTCATCTTCGGCCTCGGCATCGAACCAACCCGCCGTGAACCCAAATACAGATATTACAGCAGCACATAAACAAAACTAGACTCTTACGAAATATGTTCGAGTTCCGTATAGCTGGAAATCTGTTACTGTTTCAATTCTGCATATATCCTGTTATTTAGGTACGTGTTGACGAAGATGGAAAACATCCAATTGGAAGGGGAAAAAGTGAATTGGGTATGATTTCGCAAATAAAAAGTAGATTTGCGTCCTATCGGAGAAGATGAAATATTTGTTCAAGTATTTCCTAAATCGAACATTGCATCACGTCTCACAAAGACCAGGTGGTGACGAAAACAGGCGAGAGTAGACGAGCGAAGGCATGGATCGGCGCGTGCGCGCCGCCGCTATCATTTCGTTTTGCGTACGGCGGCGAATGTTAGGAAGCTATCGCTCTCAGGGTAGTTTGGGTGAGCGGAGGGACCCCCGCAACGCCACAAGGCCGGGACAGCGACGGCGATGGTGCTATCCAAGTCTTAAGCGTATATCCTCCTTCGTTTGGACGATCACTCGCCTCTTCGGGCCGTTTGGTGCATCGACCTGGTTGAACATGTGTCATAGCGACCGCAATGATCCGATTTTGGGCGCCACCTCCAGGGTACGACTGTGCTATGGTCTCTAGGCGTGGGCGAGGACTGCTGTCTCCGTGCCCTCGGATTTTGGTTCGCGTCTTATCGCCTCGGTCATGGTCGTCGATACGATCAAGAAATACGCCGGGATGTACAGGGGGCTTTGGTGGAGAGTGGAGAGATGCCGACCAAAGTCAAGCCAACTCCCAAAATTGATTTAGATCCTACATGAAAAAAAAGGACCTGCGATATGCTAGAGTTGTTTTTTGTTGAATTGAACTTGGATATATCCCAAGATCCTACCCGTTGGTGGTGGTGCGTGTTTCGACCAATGACAACCGATTTGTTTTCGTTTTTTTAATGAGATTCGTTCTATCTTCGTTAATGCGGGCCCTGATGATGTAAAAGATGGATGCCATATGGAAACATGGTTCGAGACAACTGACATCCACTCCAGAAACAAACAAATGTCGCATTGTAAACGCGTTTGTTTGCAAGATACAATTTGAACTTTGATAATAAGTGTTTCAAATCTCTTCGCACAACTCAGAAGATAATTTAAGCACATTTGTGATAAAACTAGAAGCACTCGTTTATTTGCAAAACACAATTTTAACTTTGATAATAAAAAGTGTTTCGCATCTCTTCGAACAACATACATAATTTAAGCAATAGTTTTGTGTTGAAACTACAAGAAATTCAGTAGTACGCAAGCCTTACTCGTAGCCAGAAAAGGAGAGTTTTGACATGTATGTGTCGCGTACTATACCGGTAACGATAAATTTCAACGCCATTTTAAAGCGCGAAATATCGGCCCCAGCTTTATTAAAAAGGTAATAGGCGATATTTTTGTGTATTTAGTTCAGGCACCGGATCGAGCCGATGCCCTTTTTACCACAAAATCGCACCTCTATGATACCGCCCTTCTTTCATGGCCGACATGGGAAAATAAATGGTCGTTCGCACGCCGCTGGTACTGTTTCCACCACGATGTTCACGACAAGGCGACGCCCTACAGCAGTATTGCGAATAGGCGAACCTAACCGGTTGTCTAGTAGCCTAGTAGCAGTAGCAAGCGGATTAATAGTAGTAGTGGTGGTAGTAGTAGTAATAGTAGTAGTAATAGTAGGAGTAGTAATAGTAGTAGCAGTAGTAGTAGTAGTAGTAGTAGTAGTAGTAGTAGTAGTAGTAGTAGTAGTAGTAGTAATAGTAGTAGTAGTAGTAGTAGTAGTAGTAGTAGTAGTAGTAGTAGTAGTAGTAGTAGCAGTAGTAGTAGTAGTAGTAGTAGTAGTAGTAGTAGTAGTAGTAGTAGTAGTAGTAGTAGCAGTAGTAGTGGTGGTGGTGGTAGTAGTAATAAGTAGTAGCAGTAACAATATTAGTACTAGTAATGGCTCCGCCTTTGGCGTACGGCACGGACACACAATGCGCAGGAGGAGACCTAGATATACCGTTTTTGGGTGAATTGAGTTTTTCCGTTTCATAATGCACGTACAGCAATATATGCGCTCCTTGGCACATCCAAGGGCTGCGACATGATTTCCTTGGATGTGCACGTTCTCCGACCGACATACAGACGTTTAGTTGTAGAGCTATGTTGTTCTCGATGGGCAGATTTGACACGTCATCGGTTTAGCCCAGAAAATTTGGGGTATTGGTGCTGCTGTAAAATAAAGCGGAAACACAGCAGTCCAGTACCTTAAGCATTGATGTGTCGATTCATTGATTATTGATGATGCGGCGACGAGAGAACACCCACAGTAACGATATTAATAGTAGCAAGGGAATGCGAAAACCCGCTTTAAGCTGCATGGGGAAAAACAAATAACCCAATCAATGATGGGATTATTATTTGCCAGATACGTCGTTGGGGTTGATTGGTTGCGGAAAGTGAACATATTTAGTGCAGCCCGAACAAACAATTATAGATTATCTACTATACTGCTGTACGTAGGAGGAAGACGACTAACCTATTTATAATATATGTGGCACCCCTTTTTCATTATATACGGAGGACCAAACGGCCTGACCGAACGGGGAAAACGAAATATGGTGTACAACAGAAATAGGTAGTAGAGATGGACACGACCTTCGGGAAGAGGTGGTTGTGAGTACAAACTGAGGAAAGTACTCTGTGTTTGTTTGTTGCACGACATGTGTAAAATGAAAATCTCTTCGTGACGAACAAGGCGTCTGATAGATATGCCTCCCGAGACACAAATGTTGACCATGATCTACGCTCTTTGAAACTACTCAATACGCTGAGCATTAGAACTGGAGCTATGCGGTTTTCCGTAAGGAGTACTGATACGGTGTTATTATACCAGATATAGTATTGCTGCTGTAAAAATATAAACAAATATGTATTTTTCAACTCTCAAGCACTCGTGTTTCATCATGACAGAAGGGGCCCCTTAATAGCTGGTTTGTGTAATGGAATAGGCTTGGAAGGCCGGACATTTGGACAGCGAGGCCCACATCATCAGTACTCACCCATGATTCTGCACAATTAGCCGAACAACCACGAACCACCCCGTTCCCCGTTGCGCTCGGTCCCGTGGGGTCGTGTCGTGTATGGGCTACGCAATGTAAAATGCTACGAGCTGGTCCAGCCGTAAAAACGATATTCGTTCTATCGGCATTTTCGCAATCGTTTGGAAACACTAGGACTTCAAATTTTCCAGCAGTGTTCCCAGGCCTGCAGCGCATATGCAGACGTTAGAATTTTTCGAATCCAAGTTGTTTTCGTCGAGAAACATCATGTCGAGTAAATCCCCGACACTTACGGGGGTGTCTCGATACTAAATTCGGTACGAAAGTCCGAAACAGACGGACAGCGGATGAGGCTGATTCTGGGTGTGAAGATGCCTCGAGGCATGACAAGACGATCAATATCCTCACCATCCCTTAATTCGTTGTATATCAGGAGATATGACGTGTCTAGTGTTTACAATACAAACTTAAGATGTTATGATGTTTGACACGAAATCTGGATTTCCCAACCCAAATGATCGATTTTGTCCATTTTGTTTTCAACACGTGATTTGCATCGCTGTCGTCTACAGCTTCAAAGAGGGTCAAGGTTGATTTTTGTTTTTTTTCCTCACTTATTGGCGAAAACGTGATCCGGAATTTTGTTCAAACGACCAAAAAATTCCGCCATCGAAAAAAAATAAAACTTGACCCTCTTTGAATCGTTCGGTTGTACTCTAAAGGAGCTCCATACATTTTTTCAGGTCGAAACTCGAAAAATGGCGTTGGGAAAAAGCTGGCCAATACACCATAATCCTCTCGGCCGGACCAGCTCGTATCAGTACTAAGTGACTCGTTTCATAACTTTTCGGGAGAGAAGACCACGCAAATAGCCTTGTCGCGAAAGCTATTATTGTACTTGATGTGAACATGGGATACGTTCTTATATATAGCACTGCTACTACTTTTTTTGTAGAAAACATATTTGACCATACAAAGTAGAGGCCACGTAGTGAATGGATGTGTCGCCTGGTGGGTAGACCACTGCCTCTAAAGTGCAACCGCCCACTAAATCGGACCATTTCCACCGTTTCTGAAATAATAAATACCGATTACTGAGCATCTAGTTAGAGGGACATACGTACGTACCAGGTACAGGGGTATCAATTTCGCAGGCGATTTTCCAATTGAGAATTTCCTTTCCGATGAGAACGATAATCTAAAATATTGGGTTTTGTATTCTAAGAGATGTGCTTCCCTCACATACCAAAATTTCACTACTACTGTAGACTATTGCCATTTGCGACAGCCGTCGAAGACAAAACAAAATAATAATCGGCCGCGGCAGTTCCAAAATATCGAAGATCCAATAAAATCGGGATTTACGGGCGAGGTAACCTCGCCACTGAATACCACTTCCACTGTATCCTCTGTTGTACAAGCCTGTCAAGGCTGCGATTTTGAAATTAGTTTCGTAGATCGATACATACGATCGAGGAAGAGATATTCCAGGCTCAATTCAAATTGTGAGCGAGGTGCAACTTATAAAAAACAACACACTATTGAAATCGATCATCCCTATCATTGGAAAGGCATATATCAATCAGAAAAAACGGCAGTTATTTGAGAGCACCTTTGTTTTCTCGGAAATATATTTTGATGTACCTCGTATATACGTATAGTATACGAAGTATAGGTTTTTGGTACACTCACAAAAATACTGAACAGTCCAGGATTAAACTACATCAAACGAACTTTGCCCCACACCGGTCGATTTAACGAAGGGAAGACCGGTACGGTAACACAAAGGCATGCTGCTCCCCTTAAGGTGACGGTGGTTCCCTCAGCGAAGACTCCCGGTTTTGTATAGTAGCGGCGTGCTTATTTCGACCGGTCTATTCGCAATTATCTTCTGATTTTTTTGGGAAATTTGGTGTACCGTGAAAATCGAACTATTTTTTAAAAACAACTTGAAAAAAGACCGATGTGATTATGCACCAGTTCCCAGCAGTACGAGTACGTAGCAGCACGACACACACGGTGCCGTCACCCCAGCAATCCTCTTGATCATGGCCGACGGTCAGTCGCAAGCGGCCAAGCGCTCAAAGGCCGAGGGTGGTCCGTCGGCTTCCCTCTCGGGCGGTGCTTCCTCTCCCGCAGCCGGAAGAAGAGTAGGAGACGAGATGCTTCCCGACAGGTTGTGCAAAAAAGCCCCAAGGAAAGCCGAGGGACACATGAAGCATTTTTGAGAAGATGGAAAGCATGGTGTGCCCCTGTCCAGCGACGAGGAGAGCCCTGACGGTTGCAGCGGAGCGTGTTGTACGAGCGGTGGTACCCTCTTTGTGCGTGTGTACTGTCCAGGTAGGTACCGCTGCCGAGTGCGTCAAAAGATAAATTGTACGTACGGTTTTGAGGCCTGGTTTGTCTTTGTATTTTGCTCTTTTGGTACTTTCTACGTACGTACGTACACATCCTTCCGGATACTACATCAAAAGTTACATTATTGTTCAGAGTACAAGTTAGTACGTAGTAGTACCAAATATATTGTAACATCATACGAGTACCTGGCTATATATATAGGTATGTATGTACGTACGTACATATGTATAAATATGTACATGTATAGATGATGTGTCTTCGTTTTTTTCTGTATACGACCAGATGTTTATGTATACATATTATACTTCGTACGATACCTCGTACAGCAGCAGGAGTTGTATATATGAGTATGCATATTATCAATAGTATATACCAGGTATAGTATATACCATGTATACAAGGCTTGCTGGGAAAATCAGGTAGCGGGAGACACGGAAAACTAACGAACATAAAAAAGGCATACTGCGATCAATAATGCACAGACAGGTAAGGTCGTCCAGTGAATACTAATAATCACCCTCTTGGAAAATGCATACATGAAAAAACCTTCATAAAAAAAACGATCTCCCCCGCGTAAATATCGAGTGCACCCTCCCTCCCCCCTCACCCCCCCCACCCCCCCGATACCCTCACCATTCATAGAACAACGAGGCACACGAACAACGGAACGAAGAGTCGATCACAGACAACAGATGAAAAACTCTTGACACTATAAGTGCTACTGTAGTGTTATACTTGTACGTGAATCTATTTTGTTTTTGGGGTGGGCACTCTACCTAATGTTCATGTATATGTACAGCAGAGCGCTGTATGAAGGGCTCTCCCGGCAGAATCCCGACTGCGCAATATTACTAGGGACCATAGTTAACAGGACCTATGGTTGACACAAAAAACTACATATTTACCTGTTTTTACACACAATATGTGGTCCTATTTACTATGGTCCTCCGGAATTGTTGGATTTTCGGAAATTTGCGATGCAAAAGAATTAGTAGATGCCCCCCTGCGGCTGTGTTGCATACACTTGCAGGACCCGCCCCCCATTCCCCACACGAGTGCGACTAGAAACTTGTTGAACCCCCGCGCAATATATCCTCTCTCGACATCCTTCCCGGCCCCCGCGTACAGGGTGCTTGGCCGCCACAAGGAGAAGATCAACGGACGCGATAACTTGCCTATGTTCTTGCGGCCACGGTTCGGAACAACCTGCAGTACCAGGCGGCGTAGGGGATAGGGTGTACGGGGGGCGGCAACCTGTTCCTGAGTGAAGCGCATAGCAGCGGCAAATATTGATGAATGGCATGCTTTGCTTTGTGTCGACAAGCAAGCCTGTACAAAAGGTGTTGCTTGAGTGTAGAAACAAAGATTGTCGGAATTTACTTCGTTTGCTATGATCGAACTTGCTTTTTTACAGGCCGTGGGCAATCTTTCGTCGTCAAGATAGTTTGCCGAATGTGTCGAACCCACTGAGGACCGCAGCGCGAAACATAGTGTTTCGGCCTGTTGTTTTCGGGGTGGACAGGACTGTACATACTAATGCCGGTATGAATTTCTCGCTTTTCACGTGTGAAAGCACATTTTTTATGTCGAATCTAATTTTGCAGAAAATCATTTTGTTTTTCGTCGCACGGTTTGGAATAACGTCTACAATATAGGTTCCGAGATTCGCCTAGACGCCAGCTATATTTCGTCTTCAAGGTAGTTTGCCGAATGTGTCGAACTAACGGATAACAGCAGCGCCGAAAACAGTGTAATGGCCTGTTTTTTGTCTGGGTGGGCAAGACTATACATACTGAAGCCGGTACTGAAATTCTCTGTCCCGCAACGTCCGTACGTACAAACAAGCCGCATGTTCGTGGATTCCACTAAATGTCAGCTATCTTTCTGCAGCGAGTTGCTTTCACTAATATACAAAACCCAAGAGAACAGCAGAGCCAAAGATAGTGTATTGGCACTTTTTGTCGGTGTTGTACGAGGCTATGTATACTACATTCAGTACACTATTTCGGATCTCTGGAGCGGAAAAGGTCAATATTACGTGAAAGCTAGGTTTGCGGTATTGCAATTATGAACCCCGCTGCGTCACGAATTACGCAAGCTTAGCATGTTCCCGTATTCGTCTAGACGTCAGCTATCTTTCGTCCACGAGGTCCGTCGCCGAAACGGTACAACTCACGGAGAAGAACGCCTTCCAAAACACTCCCTTTTGCGTGCGGAAGAACGCCTTCCAAAACACTCCCTTTTGCGTGCGGAGGTCCGACTACCCGAACCCGCGCAAAAAAGCCTCAAACACAATCGAACACCAAAACCAGGATTTCTACTGCTGTGCATCGCATCGCGCCCCAGTTTCGCAGCAGGTGGCCTTGCAGAGCCATTTGCTGCGATATGGTTCAAAGTCGCCGGTGAAAGGCATGTGTAGAGTCGTTTGCGGGGCGGGAAATGTACACGAGGCGTCTCGTACCTCCGGCGGGCCCCTAAGGGCTTATTTGGACCCAAATACAACATTCTGTACCCAAAGAGTGCTTGTACGTGACCGAATGAAGGTTTGCGGGCAGCCGATCAGCTTCCCACAAGGCAACGGTGCCTTGAACACACTAAGCTGTGAGTGGGACTCTACCTAGGGCGCCCAGCCCCCAATGGGGTCTCTATCGTGCAGGGCGCTAAGCCCCGGCCAGGGCCGGTCGGACCCAAAAATGAGAGCCCACCGGTTCTCAACACATAGCGCACCAAAAACAGCCAAATTTCAGCAGGCGCCTTGATTTGGGTAGTTGGTAGTCCCCTCACCTTGTGGAGTCGCCATGGTGCCGCAGACCCACGCCGTGCTGACCGCCGAAATAAGCCACCTAGCGATACCCATAGCTCTGCGTCGATTTTTGTTTAATATCAGGTACGTGCCAGCCTTTCATTGGGCGGAAAGTTGACAGTCCCGTTTCGAAACCGTAAAAAATACATATATATATTTTGGTCGAAAAATTGAAAGCGGGACCCAGGGGATGGTCGACAGCCACCGTGGCCTTAACCCAATGCCAGCGCCATTGGACACTGTTTTGTTTTAACCCCTCCAGCGTGCAGTGTGTGCACTCGTCTTGACCCTCTCGTTACAGGAGTGGAAACAAACACACGCTGCTGCTGCTCTCCTATTCGAATTAAGCTGTACATTGTTACCGACGCGATGTGTTTAGAGTCGCTTCCGGCTGAATCGAGTGAAAATGAGCGCACATACACCGGACACTGCGAGCCTGATAAAAACAACAACAAACCATCCACGCTAACTAAGGTATTGCTTTGCGTTTTTCCATTGTCCTCCGCCGTTGTTCGGGGACTGTTTCAGGCTGCGCATCTGGTGGTCCTATTAGTTTGACTGGTACGCGCAGCTGGATAACCGACTGGTGGTGTGTGTTTGTGGTTTGGAGAGACAGGCCTCGCCGGCAGGTCGGAGGACAGTGCGCCCGTCACTAGGACTCAAATAACGCCGGCCGGCCATGGATTAAGGGGAGCAACATCGCATTTTGTTACCGTGTAGGCGTTCTCTTCGTTACATCTACCGGTGGGGCAAAGTTCCTTCAAGTGTAGTATAACCCTGGGCTAATTCAGTATTTCGTCTGTTTGTGAAATCGATCGGGGGAGCAAAGTACCTTGGGTTGCATACACGTAAACGAAGTATACCTATACCTTGTTGTTCTGAGCTGATCAGTATTGTTGTGATTCTACCAAAAAACAATACGTCAAATATATTTCCCTAGAAAAAAAGGTGCTTCTCAAAAGGTTACCCGTGTACACTGCTGCGAATACTGACTACTGTAGGATACCCAGGAAGGCACGCGGGTGGGAATGGCAGCTTGACAACACCCCCCTATATTGGAGGGTAGAAGACAGCAATAAACTAAGTTGAACCACTTACGTTGATGTTGGATTGTCGCACACGCACGGCTCGTTCAACCTCTGCTTTGTAACAGACGCTGTCCTCTGGCCTCTAATGTTTTTTGTTGCTCGTCGTTAGGCGATATTCTACTATACTTCGTATGTGTACTCACTGAACGTATTCTTTGGAATACGCAGCACAGTATATATTAATGGCGGTAGTTGCTCGCCACAGCAATCGGGTCTCTAACCCCGTGCGTGCAGGTACATGTTTACATATTGGTCCCGCTGGGTGAAGTGTCGTGGCATAATGCAACAGTCTCTCGACGTTACCAAGCGGGATAAATCTACGGTATCGCACCGCTAGAAAAGGCAAAACAATAGGCGCCGCTGTGCCATCAGACTGCTGTACAGTGCGACGGTATACATTCCATTCCTCTGTACTTATAGAGTATGCTCGTCATTAATAGAACTGTCGTGCCCGATACCACTGCCTGCCGGTGGCGACTTGACGCTATCGTCGTGATGTCGTTATGCATACAGCCGTCAACCCGCCGAACGAAATGAATATGCGGCTGAGTAAGGGAACACATGATCCTACACTACTGTACTACTAACACGGAGGACCATAGTAAACAGGACCTTCGGCATACACGAAAACGTATATATTTACCTAGTTTTACTAACAATATTGTGTCCTATTTAGGGCCCATATTAACGAGTACACAATAAATTCAATTTGTGAAAAAATAAAATTCAAATACGCTTTTCATTGGTCCACACACGCACCAGCACCAAATATTAGGATCTTGGGGTATAATCTTGGGTGGTGGTTCGGGTCCTGACCAATGAAGAGCGGATTTGTTTTTTTTTTTTCCAAATTGATATTTTTTTTCATCGTTAAAACGGGCCCTTACTATAATCCCCCGTAATCGTACAAAAACACTCTACCGCTACCAGTACGGAGCCACTTATACTACAGTACTAATAAAGTATTTGAAAAGGTTAAAACTTGCAGCTGCTGCTGGGGTCGATACTGCATCTCAAGTGTGGTCACGACCGACCCTCCATGGATCTTAGCGAACAACTGTACTTTCGAAATTTGGTATGATTTACACACAAAATGCCACTGGCTTTTTGGGGTTTGATGCGAGCCGGACGAGTCCGCCACTGGCAGAATCGGGAGGGGCGAGCGAAGCCAGAAGCCTCTAGCAAACAGCGCGGCGATAGGTGACCTCGTATATATTAAGTTAATAGGTTCTATTCGGCTCAAGACGCACTGCAAAACCAGCTTTCCAATGGCTAAGTGATAACCTCATGGTACATTCAATATCTAACAGCATACTTCGTATATACATTGTTTAATACGTATTGTGTTAGGGTAGCGCTCGCCTCTCAACACGTCTTCTAGATGACGTTTAATAGCGCCCCTCTCAAACGTCGGCCTTCTTGTGTTGTATTACAATATTACAGCAGTATTTACTGTGCTATCTGACAACAATGTGAAACACTTGCTCCATTTGCACCATCCACCTACTACGTCTGTCGCTTCAATCCATTGAATTCATTCATTCCTTTGATATCCAGGAGAGAACGCGGGTCCGAACACCAGACGCCACACTCTTACAAAGATCAAAATTGAGCAACAAGTTTCAGCGTTGGGTCTTCTTTATGAATCGATAAAATGGCTGTTTTGTGTTTAAGCTGTTATTACTTTGGTCTACTGTAGTACGTATCCCTCCCCTGTCTCTGGGCTCTCGAAAAGGGCGGTGTAGCGTTTGAAAAATCAAATATCGGGTTCCCTTGGAATACTTGACAAGACATTCGTATAACATACATAAAATCACGGTGATCCTCCTTATAAAATACCGTACTGACTCTCCTGACCCAAGTTTGACCAATATGATATACAAGGGTGACGTTTACGTGCTGTAGTATGCCTTACCAATTCAATCTAACCAAGTGACGAAATTAATATTTACCGTCCACCGTTATTCGGAAGCTACATATATATATGCACTGCTGTATGACTGCTCTGTCTTTTCATAGATATATTTGGTCTGTTTCGAACGTTTTGGCTACCACCTGGAGTCGACTGTAACGGCACGACAGTGTTTGGTTTTCTTCCTTAGCCTCTAGAGTACAGCGTAGTTTGGGGAAGTCGGCCAAATATAATTTTTATATATATATATACACACGTCATGTCGCCTTCTCATGCAATTTCGTAGCCTCAGTCTAAAGTTTTATCATGGAGATCGCGCTGATCCCCTGCCCAACCGTCTCGCATGACTCGTGTGGCAAGATGTTCTGACTCGTCGGTGGCGGGCGCTTCATTCCGACAGGTATAGTAGGCGAATGGACACGGAAGAGAGCAACCATGTGAAAAATTTAATGTCCGAATCTCAGCCTGGTTTTTGTTAAAAGACGCATTCGATGTACAGTACCATCAGTGGTTTAGAGAGAGGAAAAGCCCGAAACATCCACCGTCGTCGCACTTCAGGGCGGCATCAGAAGGTTCGAGAGAAGGCTGAACATTGTTAGGAGAATGCCATCAAGGGGGTTTCGCCGCACCCTACTTGGAGTACTACTCGTATTAATTTTGTAGTGTCGACGCTTCTGCGTGGTGGGTGTTCTGTCCCAACCCGACTATGCCTCGTGCAGACAGCACAACGATAGCGACGATCATATCTATAAGGCGGCTGCCGCCTCTTTGGCTCGCTTGCAGGCGACGAAGCCGGACATGGCCGTAGTTATGCTAAATAATCGGGGTTGGGCGGTTCGCGTGAGGGACAAAAGAGGGTGTCGATCCATGTTTTAGGTAGCTGGGATATGTATGCGACCAAGAGGCAGCCCGATGAAGCGCATGCGAGTGTGCCGGCACGATCCGACCACGACGCCTGCACCTGTAGAATTCGTTGTGTTTGTCACCGTCAAATAACTCTACCAGGCGAATCAGCTTCGTCTCACATGCACCTCAAACCGTGGAATTCAGAGGACGTTCTGGTGGCCCATATGCTAGAGTATCGTTGAAGGTCGAGAACGCGAGGTATTTCTCGTTCCGCCGCAAGCAACGAACGAACAGACAAACGAACAAACAAAACTAAACACACCGGCAAACAATCGAACAAACAACACGTAATAAATAAGCAATTATGAAAACAAACAAACAAACAAACAAACACCGGAGCGTCGTTCCCCTATGAATACCGACAACCCTATATACTACCTCTAAGGCCAGATCTTATGCAATATTAGTTTTGTTGTTGAAAACGGAAGGAAGTCGGAAGTCGGATTTTTCACCGGCAACAAATCACACCACATCGTTATTCGGCGTGCCATCTTATCGTGATTTTGGTTTTATTTCATGGGGGGAAAAATAAAATCAGAACAGAACTGAGATTTTGAACTCCACGACACGAAAGAGTGATCTATGCCGGGTCGGGCGATCAACCTTCACCACCAGGTCTTCGAAAACAGGGGACGGACTGGGAGCATCCTGCGGAGCTGCGTAAGGGCCTGTCTAGTCGCTGTGGGCCAGCAAGGAGCTCTGGCTTTCACGGAGCATGAGCTGCTGTAGCGGTCGTAGTCATAAAAAAGCCGTTAGAGATTGTTTTGATGGTTTGTTTTGGCCATGGTGCAGCTGCTGCTGTGCGGCCACAGCACATGCGATGGTGGCCAAGGTGCTGATGATCCTCCCCTCTCCCTGCTGGTCGATGCGCGAGTGCTGTGTCCCAGCTGTGTACAAGAGTAGCCAAGCACGTAGCGCAGTGATCCGTCGTGAGCCCACAGTCTATAACCCATAAAAAAATGTTTAATGCCTCCGAGGTCTCGTGCAAAAGCGTTTTCAATCGCTTCCTAATATATCACCAATTGGTTGAAAAAGGCCGCCAAACACAACCATTTTGTCAAATATTATCATCAGTAAAATCAAGGTGGAACGTTTTGTCCACCAAACAGGCCCCATAAGACGCGATTTTGATCAAATCTGATAATATTTGGGACCTGATACCCCGGAACCTCCGTAAAGATTAATATAATCACCAAAATAATACTGCATAACATCTGGCCTAATTATAGAAATTCGAGTCGGAGCAACCAAATAGAATGAATCATTTCTCGCATGCGCATTGTTTTTCCGTACCCATTGACCAATTCAAAATGCCACATCAACACTACAGTAGTGACGATAGCTTGTAAGTCTCCGCGAGAGCAATGCGCGCTGATATATATGTGTGATGTGTGCTTCCTGGAATGGGCATGTATCCGTGCCATGGTCCTACAACGAAACTATCGTTATTGATAGCTATCACGGCGGGTCGTCATCATAGTGCATAGGAACTAAGGTGCACAATCGTACGTATACGAACCACATCTGGCCCATTATTTGCCCCCATAGTTGGCGTATTTACTCTATGGTCCCCTGTAACACTATCACTGAGGACCATTCCTTGTAAAAAGGACCTAGTATTGGGAACAACAATAGGTAAATAAATTGGTTTTTTGTCTGTGCCGTAGGTCCTGTTTACTATGGTCCCTCTATAGTAGTGTTGGTAAGCAATCCATTTGCTGTGCTTTTAACTTTTTTGGGTTTTCTGTTGCCTTGTTTTTTGTTTTTTTTCCTTTGGCGTTAACAAGGCATACGAAAACCCACACATGTACTATTTTTGTTTTTTTTTGTTTATTATTATATACGATCGTAGCACTAACAAGAACCACTAAAAAAAAAGCAGCTGATAGGTATAGAGCTTACAGTGGCCATAGACCCCATACACTAGTTTGTATGGCGTTAGTGTAAGGCATACACTTTGATGAAGCGGGAAGATGGAAACAAGCAAGGCCTACGGGTAGTTGATTGGATTACAGACTTTCAGTTATTAAGCAACTCGAATCCGCCACAATTGACAAGCTTGACCGTGTTGATTAAAAGAAAAAACGAAATGGCACTGTTAAACGTCGGCCTCAAAATCAAGACGGTCAGTATTTTGTTTTATACCTGTTTGTTGACGCTTGAAAACAAAACATGTTTGTGTTTGGTTTTTGGCATTTCTCGGTATTCAATACTACCTATTACAGGTGCGACTATAAGTACTGGGGTTATCGCTACACTGGCTGCTGGCTGTTCGTGTGATTGCCGTGATGTCCACGCACCAGTATCGTTGTGAGATGCGGCAGGCCGTAGTAGGCTGTAAGCCATATACAATCAGATGATTCCATGTGTCGTACTAATGCTTATTTACAGGGGGCATGAAAAACATCGAACTATCTCATGTTCATTCAGTTATTGGCCTTTTGGTACCATAAATATAGCTACTCCGAACCAATTTTGTTGGCGACATCGGTTTCCCGGTACCTAAACGATGTTGCGATGTTTAAAATGCGGTATGTTCCCGGTATCCATCACCGATCACGTGCGATTTACCTCGTATAAAATGGTAGAATATGTACCTGTTTGGGAATTACCCAACGTTTTACAGCGTAGGTGGACAGGATGACGACGACGCGGGTAAACTGTGACGGGACGGTACCTCTGCCGTGATTCTTTCATCTCGTCGTCCGGTCCCATTCCTCCCAGCAAATGGACCAACCACACCATAAGCTACCGTACCGTGCCGTCAAGCACGTATTTCTCCTTTGAAACTACCATCGATTCCCGTCAGGAGGAGGATTGACGTCATAAACTACCCTCGCTTCCCGTCCATATTATTGGACTTACCAGTCAAGCCCGTCCAAAACTACGTTTCCCCCCGGAACGAAAAGTCCCTTGATGCGTGCTACGACAGAGATAGCACTTTGTGGCGGCGCGTGATATTCCACCGGAGCTTAAAGAGCGTCCCGAGACGTGCCCTCAGAATTGTCAATCCTCCCGCCACGCAAATAGTTCCCACCAGAAACGTATGGCGAACATCCCGCCAAGGTGCACTTTCGGCAATGCGATGTACCAGGTACACTCCAGTGACCTTTCCATTCAAGACACCTGTATTTAACAAGTTGCCGTGTTTGCCATATACCTTCGTCACAACCAGGGCAACGAAAATACTCACGAACCACGTACACTACTACAATGCACATGACGCCCATCCAGCCATACACCCGTGCATCGACATCTATGTGCAGGCAAGAACTAAATACACCGGCATATACTATCCCCGGACAAACTCGAGGCGGCGCTTCTCCTGTGCGCCATAGTGTATGTTACCCACCACTGCATTCAGAAACTACCACCACGTCACAGTCGGCACAACATTGTCAACAACAAAAAGCCGCCCATGGTGCAGCAGCTTGCTACGCGTACGTGCCCGGAATGTGAAGCCGTATACAGCATAGAAGATACATGCTGCAGTAGAGGTAGCACTTTTGGCTACAATTGGGTTGTGAATGACGTGGCCTCCTTGACCCAGACTCGCCCGAGCGCCAATAAGTTTTAGCTATATATTTTCGTGTATATGTCTATAGGCCTTGGTAATCGTCATCGGGGTGTTCTTTGAGTTGTCTAAAAAAAAACATTACTGGGTGAGGTGTAGAGGTGCTCAAGTAAAAAAACACTCACAAAATAATAGTCACACCTGTATACCTTAGGGCCCGTTTGAACGAAGAAAAACAAAAAATCAATTTGGAAAAAAAAAAAAAAAAAAAAACGCTTTTCATTGGTCAACACGCGCACCAGCACCGAAGATTAGGATCTTGGGGGGTGCTGGTGCGTGTGTTGACCAATGAAAATCGAATTTGAATTTTATTTTTTTTACAAATTGAAATTATTTTATACTCGTTAATATGGGCCCTTAGCATGTGCCAGAAAAAGTGGTATTAAGATAATTTCAGTAGTACGCAAATGGTGGGGTTGTAGTTGGTAAGATATGATCCCCAAACCCGCCCGCCATCACTCAGGTTGGTTTAGGCGTTCGTTTGAGCCGGCAGTGAACGGCAACAGCGTGAACAAGGGGAAGGCGCTGAGGACCCTATGTTCCATATCGCAATCGTGCTTGCATCGCCGACTGTCCGCGTTTCTCAGGGCTGCAAAAGAAACCTGACACCAGAAGCAACGGACCCAGCGACCTTGCCCCAGCCAGGGTATACTAGAGACATAAACAAGTCAGCTGCCGTGACCGCCAATAATCAAAGGGGAGTTAATGCTCAGTCACATGTAGCAAGACATTGTGCATATTGGGCACCGTTATATCGCCCGTCCAAGTAATACGGCCTGCAGTACTTTCCCCGGCACCCCCCCCCGTCATTTACACATTTTCGCCCGTCGCTTTCCGGCCAATATTCCGACCTGTCCACAACCTCCATTCCCGTCGAAACCAACGGATCTTTACAGCCCTGAACGTGAAACCTCCGCTCTCTTCTCAAATAATTTTGTGGCAGCAAAACAAATAACGTTGGTAATGTCTGTCCTTCACAGTCACTAATTACTTCCCTCTTCCCCTTACCTTCCGTTCCCGCTACTAACTGTTTTCCCAACCACACTCGGAGGTCCTCTTCCCCGAGAAATATTGTTCCGGCCAAAAGTGATCAACCCGTCCCATCAATCACATGTTTCCACTTTTCCACACAATCCAACACCTGCAAACCCTCAGGCGATGGCGTGTTTGTCCAATAATGTAGAAACAACCTCCCCTCTTGAAAGTCCTTTGCGGGCGTGGTACCATTGCGAGACGTGTATCCCACAGCCCACACCGCCAACATCTCAGCGCTGACAGACCACCACAACAGCACCCACCGGTCGAACGTTTGCCTGTCGTGACCTAGTCTGGCGCAACCAAAGATAAGTTTATGGGAAACACTGCATCCCCCTACACCCCAACCCCCGACCAAGTCGAAGCTTGTAGCAAAAAATGCCTATGCCGACAACCATGAAGCAAGCCCTTGCGTTCGTTGGTGGCATCTTGCTACTCCTGCAAGTTTTTCCAGAAACTATCTACACGTCTACGCCCCGTTACAGACCTTCCCAAGCAAGATCATTTTTAATTTTGCGTCACCTACATTGATGGCAATGTTAATGTTCTCCAGCCCCTCACCGAACCGCGTAAATTTTCCGGTCATCGTATTTCCTCACTGGGACCCCGACAAGGACAACTCGTGCCACTTTCGCTTCCACTGTGCCGGTCGGGAAGGCTTGAGAGACACCCTCGAGCAAGAACATCGAAACGACTCAGTCTTCTCCATTCACTTTTGTCAGAGTGCGCCGCCCTAAACGCCGAACGATCCTGAACGCTCCTCGAACTCGGCGCCAGTGGCTTAGTCCCGCTCCCCGAACGACTAGAGGGTCCCGATTTTCCCCACCAAGTTCGGCAAACACCCGGACCACAAAGTGGCCGAGAAACACCGCTCAGGTAGATGAGGGTCCGCGCCCAGGGCTGGCTGGAGTTTCATCCATCATGCACATATACACCGGGATACCAAAATACCCCTTGCCCGAAGGTACCGACCGCTGACTTCCGTTCCCACACCCTTGCCCTGGTCAACATCCAAAGCCGACCACGTCACACCCAGCCACCTCACCAGCCCCGGCACCGTGGGCATCTACTCCATCCGCAATGGCGTCTTCACGGCATGCACTCCTTTGTCTACCGGGTGTCGGCGTACGTGTGGGTTCGTGTAACGTGCGTCTCTACCACCATGATCATCCGACGAATACCCTCTACCGACGAAGTTGTATTGCCGTTTTGGGCTGTACATGGGCTCGTTCGATTTGTTTTCCTTGCCCAAAACGGTCGTCAGCAAAACCTTTATAGCCACGACACCGCCATCGGGTCGATCGCCATATCCGGGGCTTGGACCGCGGACGCTCCACCTCCCCAATTATTGGAGTTCAGGCCGCCGATGGTTTAGCCACCATCCACTATTGGTCCTACAAGTCCAAGCCATCCGGTACTCATACAGTATTGGACCCGCCATCGCGCCGCCGCCGTCGCTAAAACCCCACGGGGTCACAGTCGAGTTCGGCTTCGGCTGGCCGATACAATGGTTACCGTACCGTCACGATTAGCGTATACCCAACCCCGCTCCACCAAGCCCTCAGACAGGGGACCCCCAAGGCGTTTGCAACTGACAACGCAAATTAAACGATATATGTGTAGACCGCGCTGCAGGTCCGCCCTGGCGGAAGAACGTCCGAGGCAGTATATTCTCCCCCACTCGACCTCCACCTGTCGGAGCTCGACGTAATCCTTTTCAAGGCTGACTGCAACTTTGCCTGTTGTGTAACCGGCAATGTCGCCTCTACCTCAGCGGCTGGCTCGTGTCGTCAAACCTTATGACGACTCTCACGGTGTGTCCTCGTTGAGCATTGCATCCACATGGATTGGGCGCGCGAACGACGCACGACGCCGACCCCCGGCTCCGCTTGCATCCTCTTTGTTTAGGTTAACTCCAGTTCCTGCCGAAAGGTCTTCCTCCCGTGCTAATTTATGTCGTATCGGTACCCGCAGTTCCCCGACGATCTCACCTTCGCGGCCCTTTGACGGCTCACAGAACATCTGCGCACAAAATAAACAGTTTATCTCAAACACACTGCTTTCAATATTTGCCCTTTATGCACTGAACACATCAATTGTACATCGTTGCCTCGTAAACACTGAACTTCAGAATACACGTTGGGGGGTATATACGATAGTCTCACACAGTAAATTATCCGGGTCATCGCTTAACACGTTTGACCGACACGGCTTTGGGTAATTCATTCCTGCTCGAACGTATAGCGTATTTGTGTTTCGGACGGGACCGCCTGTATAATTTGGACCTATTGGTAGGTTTGTCGTTCGGCGAGACACAATTTAGCCGCTAGCGCCAACGCTAGGGCCTCGACGAAACAACGGATTTTGTGACCCTCGTCCTTTAATTATCACGGTCAGTGTGACAAACAGTTGTTTTTTACGCATTGTTGTCCGATGCAAGTTGGAACCCTTTGCTTGATAAACTACAGTGGGCTTTATCTCGGACCTAGTGTCGCAAACATGTCCCGTTGTAATTATGATTGTGACTTCACCGGCCCGAATGTGATATGTTCACGGCGACAACCCCAGCTAACAAGACCGGGGCCTATGGTAGTAGCAATAGTACATGTATGAGCCGACTAGCGTCGAAGTTTTTTTTAATCAGAGGTTATTATTCAATATCCGCTTTTTTAGCCGGGCTGTTCCTTGATGGTGGCAATGCCGCCATTCTGTGGTGTAGTCGAAGGTTCCAAATCCTGCTGTAGCCACGACATTCTCCTCATGTACTGCTTGATGCGTCGTTTGTTAGTAAGAGCCTGGTATTACCACACAATACCTCCCATCGTAATATTGTACACAACGGTTGCGGGAAGCCCGTCACGAAGAAACAAGAAGCGAGGTAGAGTTGGTGTCGCAGGGTGAGCAGACGCCCTAGCCGCAGCTCCAACCACCAGCAACACACGCATTCATACCTGATGTTGATCACCGAACAGTGTGCACATGTATTGGGTAATGAGGCGTGGTGGTATGGGCAACACGACGAGGCAAGAACGCATGAAACACAAGCTATTGAACTGACCGTTTTGCAGCATCCCTAGAAACGTAGGCCCTATCGTTCTCCATCACAAACTGCAATAAACTACAGCTACGGCAGCAAAACAACAAGACGCTCGCAATCCACGATGGGTGTTAAACCAGAGAGAATAAAAACAGTTAACACTTTAGCGTCGCAGGAGAAACGACGTTATAGTCATTACCGGCACGGCGAAGCGAGCGAGGGGGGGGGGAGGGACAACTAACGAGGACTTAGGCGTTACGGTACATAATTCACCTGTTGGTGTTATATACGTGCAACTAGACGGAAAGGACCACATGCGCTGCCGTTTTCCCTCTTTCAGCGCTCACACTGGATAATCGACGAAGAAAACAAGTGTTGACGGCGTTAAAATTTTATCCTCAAACGGAATTGACAGCGCGATAACAACATAACTAAAGAGGAATAGGAGAAGACACGCTTAGATATCACCAGCGGCGAGGCTACAAACAGTAAAACGCCAAATATATTTGTGACCTCTTATTGCTAGTTCATTCTTAGCACGCCTCTCCTAGCGAAGTTCCATACAGGGCAGCAGTTCCGCTGCAGGAAATGGCCCTTAGTCGTCGTAGTGCTCGTAACATAGACAAGAGGATCGAGCCATGACGAAGGTGACATAGCGTGTTATTAAACGGCTTCACATGACTTTGTTCTGTCTCCAACCCGGTGCTTCTGCCCAGTATGAATGCATCACTTGTGTTGAACCTTTCCCACGTCAGGTCCACACCCGACGGAGCCAAACCCATCCACTCACGACCTTCAGCGCGTGCTGGCATAGAAACAGCTATTTTCGGCAAAAAATAGTTTATGAACGAATAGTCGAAGTTTGTTTTGTGTTGCACGATGTTTCTTAGTGTATACCTTCGGGGCAAACGTCCTTTTGAAACACAGACATAAAGCGACATGGCGACGGCACGTGACAACGACGACAGGCACACGACTTCGAGCACGCCCCGCCCATACCGCACTTCCCTCTGCTGCGTACAGTTCGTTGCTTGAAAAACACAGACATACGGTTACGAACGCGGGGGGAGGGGGAAAGTGTACTCGGTATTCATCCATGGCCGTAGTCGTAAGACCAAAGACCCTCGCATCATTACAATGCCGGGACGGAGCATGTCTGGTTTTTACCGACAAGACAGACATTAGTAGCACCACGCCCTACGCGCTGTGAGGAGGGGGGGGGTGGGGGTACTCATATCGTGCACGGCTGTAGTCGTATGACCATAGACCCTCGCATCCCTACAATGCCGGGACGGAGCACGCTCGGTTTTCACCAACCAGGCAGACATTACTTGCACCAAGCGCGAGCGCCGTGAGGTATTGGGCGAGTCGCATGGAGGGTGAGCTGCATCCTGATAAGAACCGCCTGTGAGGCGAACTTGCATATGGACGACAGCCTCCAATGAATTTATATAATTTCTGGTGTGGCCACTTCCAGAGACAGCAATAGGTATCACTACGTATCTGCCTTGTGGATGCCTCGCCATATACACACTACGTGATACGATCATTCCGCTTGTGCGGAGATGAAGTTATCAACCCCGATCAAATGGTCTAACAAGATCACCAGTATGGGTGACCGCCAAACAAAAACATAACAAAAAAACGGTACCCTGGTTGTCGAGCTCACGCTGCGAGAGGCGTGTTTTACAGCGTCGTTGCCAACCGACGCCAACCCAACCCATAAATATATAAACAGGTATAGGGGCGGAAGGGGTACAAGACGAGACGCGACAACACTTGAGAGGGAAGGGTGGTGTTCCTCCTGTATCCAGCCCAATTGTAATGCTACATAGAGTCGACGGGACACCAACTGTGCTGAACTTTTCCATCCTTGACATCACTCCCGCAAAAACGACGAAATGTAACCCTTCACTATTCTGTTATACGAACTTGAAGCACGGAAACGACAATGAAAACGAGCTCACCACAAAGCAAGGCGTCCCGCGAGGACCTCTATCGCAATTTGCAGAGAGGTATCGTATATTATCCAACCGTCACAGCGAGCAAAGGGAGCAGGGCGGGGGGGGGGGAGGATCATGTACACGGGCGAAGATCATGTGCATGGCTTCACGAGAGTATGACTTATTGCGTCCCCATCCCCATCCTACTTCTGCAGCATACATCAAACTATATATCCCCGTTGGCATATTGTCTATGTCAGTTGTTCATGCAAACAAAAACGTACGGCGGAGGCAAAAACATGCGGAGGGGGATAGTGGCGACCATGTGACGGTGACACGACGGGCTGTGCCAAAGAAGGGGTTGGCGTTGTCAAGCGACAGCCAAGTAGCACTCCTAGACGGAGAAACTGGCAGCACCAGGCGCCTACACGGATACTTGTCTCGTCACGCATGCCACAACGACAGTGGCAAAGCGAACCATCCAACGCGGCATACACAAAACAAACAGAAATAACGAACACGACGACACCGCCAAACACAGGCAACCAAGCCCCGCGACCGACACTGCCGATGTTCTACGTAGAGTCAACGTATAAAACGACCCCTTATGCACTACGTGGAAGGACAAGTCCTTTGTGATAAGACACGCCCCCTCCCTCCCCCCCCCTGCCCCTGTCTGCTTGTGCTTCCTCGGGGGGTGTGGGCGACAAATGAGAGCCATCGATGCACATGTCTTAATAATCAGCAGTCGTCGTCTTCCAGGTAGTTAACCCTGCTGCACTCGGTTTCGCTGTCGATGAAGACAACCGAGCTAGGGAGCACGAGCTCGCCTCCCGCCTGCACCAAGATTGCGGCATGGCTGTCCTGGTACGTGTCCCTAAAAACAGATTCCCCGGAGAGGACGGTTCTTCCTTCAGAACCGATGAATATGGCGGGAGTTTCCGTGTCGACGAAAAGAGCTGGCCCCGAAAACCTGAGAAAACCTGCGTTGTGCAGCGCGCCAGCGGTGCCGTCTACCATCGTGCAGTCCAAAAAGTCGGCTTTTGCTTCGTTCTTGAACCGGAACTGCGAACCGGCCGCGTTGTAGATTGCCCCGCCCGACCTAGCCGCGAGGTTTTCGAATTTCGCGTCACCCTTGATGTTGACCTTCCCCTCGTTGTATATGCCTCCTCCGTTGGTTCCGAACTCGCCGAAGATAGATATGTCCGATATGTCTACGCCGCCGTTGAACAGCACGGATCCCTGTTTGGCGACGAACAACCCACCCCCCGGACCATCCCTAACATCGCAGTTGGTAAAGGTGGCATGCCCGTCTACTCTGAAGTATCCGTCTGTGTAGACGCACCCTCCACGGCGTTGGTTAGAGGCGAAATCAGACCCTTCCTCGGCCACGGCCCGCACGCCGAAGTCGACCAGCTCTACGTCGTTCCTGAATCGGACGGTCGAGCCCTCTCCCACGAAAACGCCACCTCCGTCGACATCGTGACGGTCCGATCCGTGGAGCTTGACGTTCGTATCCCAGAAAATCTTCGCCCCGTTCGTGACCTCGAAACGGACCTGGTGTAGGTTGGACGTCGCGCTTGAGCTGTTGAGGTCCTCGCTAGACTCCACGGTGAGTGTGTTGGAGTCCATGCTCATCGTGGTGAAATCTGCGCAGTCGATTTCCACCGAAGGGTGGACTTGAATCACGACGTTCTGGGTCTTAGTGAGGTCGAACGCCGCCTGCAGCTCTTCGCACGTTTCCACTAGTCCGTGGCAGACGCCTGAGAGCAGCAGAAGGAGCCCAGCACTAGAAGCGATTGTCCTGTGGCGAACGGTTTGTGCAAAACGCGCAACGGACATTTGAAAATAAATAATAAGATATAGATAATACGGCACGCCACTGTTTCCAAAACAATCACTGTTGTGCGCAAGGACTCCCAGTGACAATAAATAAAAGGTGTGTTTTTTTTTGCATGTGCAGGTGGGGACACTGACTAGAGAACTGCAGCCGCTCTGTGGACAAATATAAGCGTGAGCGAGAAGGCGCCTCAGGCTTCGAAACGAGGTGTTTAGTCATACACATTCCTACGATTGTTTTACTGGATTGCACAAAGCGAAACTATATATTGTGTCTAGCAATCGTTGTTTCGTATCGACATAACACTCACCAGAGAGCCGCCACGTCCAAAGCGATGCCGTACGGGGACGGAAACTACACGGCAGGTACGCCTCACCGTGAATTAGTATCGTAAGTAGAAGCTTGACACGTATCTCACACAGGTCGCGGGTTAGAGTATGGAGTTAGGAAGGTAACACAGTCGTGGGGTACAGGTCACTACTCTAAACCCACTAGGATGCACTGCGTTCCTTGTCGTGGCCCCAAGTACTCCATGATGCTACGCACGTACACTGGACGAAAGTGACAAACGTGATGCGCGACACAGACAGTACGAATGATCCATACATCACGAGAAACAGTGCTAGCGGGTAAGTCGTGGGCATGCACCTTGTGCCCCGTCAACACCCTCATACTAGTCCTAGCCGCGAAATAAACATGGCGCGTCTAGACGTAGTACGATGTCGCAGGGTTGGGGGTGGAATTCAGATTAACGTTTGTAATTAACAGGGTTTCGTGCCACCACCCTGACCTCTAAGCTCGATAGACCCCGAATGAGAATCGCTAATATCTGTATATATATATCTGCAAGAAGACGGGTGCTACGATAGCACTTTATGGCTAGTATTATTCTGAACGCCGGAGCTCCTTAACCAAACTTCTTCGGAGCGTCATCGTATTCCGCAATGTAATGTTTTTCAGATACCTAGAGCATGGAATTGTTAATCGAGTAGACCTGCTCATGTGAGGACCCACATAAACAACTTGGCGCACCTCTAACGTATCACGTTTCAAACCTTACAACACTATTGGACATCAGCTACCGTGTCGACAGGGTAAAAACACCGATTAACAGTGAGGAGGGCCGTTAACCATGGGTGGGTTTCAGGCCGGACCCGCAGCTACCGAATCGGGCATTCTGCTAATGGCAGTGTAAAAACGGCTTCTAGAACCACGAGAATATGTTTACAACCGCTATCTCTTCATCGACAAGGGCAGACCGTTGCAATAACAGCGCAATACCATATTACGGATCGTACCACAGCCACAAACCAACACAGTAAGGCCCCTCGAGGTTGCTCCCCCATGTTGATGTACTCAACCAACGCCAAGCGTACACTTATTCGTCGCGTGCTAAATGCGCATATGTGACGACTATCATGCCACTGCACTCTGAATGCTGGCTTGGGGCTACACGTTTTGGGGTCGCAAGCAATTCGATGTCTAGAATGATAGATGTTTTGTAGGCAACTTTTTAACGGGCTAGCCGTGTTTCCAGATTAACATTGTGTTTAACAAGCAGCCACGTGCATGCCAATTGCAGATGTACGAAGTATGTATATTCCTGAACCACTTTACGATGGAGTGGAACTCCCTGCTTAAACGGGGGAGTGCTACGTAGTGAGCAAACGTTTATGGTTAACAGTTGACCCCGTTGAGACTCCGAGAAGGCGACCAACGAAGTGACAACGTAGGTGTTATGGACTGTCCAATTTGTATCAGCGGTCAAAAACCCGGAGGCCGTTACTGTGATCGTCGTTTGGTATTGTCAACGTTACACTTTGAAGTCCCGAGAGGCTCAAGACGGGTCGGTGATACTGATCTGCACGCCGTTCAAGAACGGAGAGGGAGCGCGACCACATGACTGAAACAACCACTAACCGTCCTAGTTCCCGGCACGCTTGAGTTTCAGCGCTGGGGCCTTTCATCTGCGACGTAGCTGCGAAGGTGCCCTTCATAAGCACTTCTAACCAACACACGCTGTCATATGTCAAAATACGATTTGCTTTGTATTGTAGCGTGGCTAGTCTCCCGGTTATCAAGTGTAGCACACATCGTCGAGCTTTCCACATAACAAAATCTGTTGTGGAGGCAATACCATGGAAACTCAATAAACGGCGATGTGCAGGTGTTCATTCAGTACGAGCAAGCATAGTGGCAGTACTAATACAGGCGAGATGCCAAACAGCTGATGGCGCCTGCCACTTCCGTTTATTCATCAAAAGCCCCGAGGGGCGCGGTACATGGAGCTTTACGTAGCGCGAATAGGACAAAGGGTTGTGAGCAGTTCATTTCAGCTTCAAGGGGGGTGGTGCACACTATTGTGTTTTTCCCCGGTGTCCCGTGGGAATTCCCGCGGGCTCCCGTGGGCTGCCGTGGTTTCCCACGGGAATCCCCGCGGTGTCCCGCGGGCATTCCCGTGGGATACCGTGGCAGCCCATGCGAATGTGAAAATCAAGCTGTGGGCTACCACGGGACACCACGGCACCCCGCGGGGCCCCACGGTATGTCGTGGTACCGCCCGTGGCTTCCGGTGGACTTTCCCGCGCGGGATTCGCCCGCGGGACGCCCAAACCCTAACCCTAACCCTAACCCTCAACACACGCCGCGGGACACCGCGGGAAGCCGAGGGTGCCGCGGGACACCGCGGGATACCGTCCTGAGGGTGCCGTGGGATACCGCGGGATACCTTCCTGAGGGTGCCGCGGGACACCGTGGGATACCGTAGGGTTAGGGTTAGGGTTAGGGTGCCGCGGGACACCGTGGTATACATTCCCACGGTGATCCTCGATGTCCCGCGGCGTTGCTGGCTTTCCGCGGTGTCCCGCGTCCCGGTTAGTAATCCTAACCCTAACCCTAACCCTAGCGTCGCGGGAAACCGCGAGACACCGCGGGAAAACGCGGAACACCGCGGGAAGCCGCGGGACACCGTTTGTGGGGCACCGCGGCATACCTCCTTCAGCACCGTGTGAGGAAGTAAGTGTGGCACGAATACACCGCGGGGAACCGAGGGAAAACGTTGGACACTTCGAGACACGGCGTCGCGGGAAATCGCGGGACACCGCGGGACACCGCGAGACACGTCGACGCGGGACACCGCGGGACACCGCGGGACACCACCGCGGGACATCGCGGGACACCGCGAGACACGTCGCCGCGGGACACCGCGAAAAACCGCGGGAAACCGCGGGACACCGCGCGACACCATCGCGGGACAACGCGTGGACACCGCCCACGTTTGTGTTGCTATGTACATGTTTCGTTGTTTCGTCTTTGGGCTTGGCCATGGTATTGTCCATCGGGTAGCACGCGGGACACCGCGGTAGACCGCGATGTACCTCGGTAGACCGCGGTGTCCCGTGGGGCACCGCGTGTTTCGCGGGGCACCGCGGGACGCCGTGGGACTTCAAGATTACGCCCGTTTGATATGAGGGAAAAACAGTCACAAGCACGTTCAACTTTTTTCACAATCGCGTATAATATAATGCTTGTGCGATACAACATTGGGTGCCTATGAGCTCCCGTGGGACACCACGGGAATTCCCACGGGACACCTTGCAAGGGGGAGGGGGTGAGCTGGGTCATCCTACAGATCACGCTAGGACCGTGGTGGTTTGGGTGGCCGCCAATGCCAGGGAAACAAGCGGTACCTGAATCATGTCTTGGGATAATATCCCCCTCGAAGACAGTTGTTGCGTAATAGTATGGGCCATCCAGTCACGTAACACTTGCACAAATATTCCTCATACTTAGTTCATAAAAAAATCGGAACAAACCACTCGGAATGTTTTGTATGTCAGTCAAATCGAACAGCGTCGACAACCATAAGAACACATTTGTAGCATTTTAAGGTGTATTGGATATGTATGATGACGGGGAACCATACATAGTAAATAGGACCCACTGTACACACATCTTACTAAGAGTATGTGGTCCTATTTACCATGGTCCTCCGTAATAGTAGCATCTTGGAACATGGAAATAATATGGGAATATGGAATGTTGGAATATTTAACCGCGATATGCTGCACATTACATACTGTATATATATATATATATATGCAATTCGAAATACAGCAGTACTGGACGTAAACAAAAAGGAAGAAGTCGATATAATCTTATATAATTGGAAATCTGGCGTTCTCGAACAATGCGGGCTCGGGGCCATTGTTTTTTATTAGCGTTTCCCCTGTTTTTGTTTTTATGCTTAAAACAAAATCAGGACAAACGGGAAACAAACAAACACCATCAAGACAATATGCTTATCAGATAGTCAAAGGTTAACAACGCCTGTTTATGTATGGGCGTTCAAGTTTACAAAGCAAGATGAGGAAGGTCTGGAGGTCTATACAAACATGGTGATTTTGCACACAATTAAGCTAAGTTCTACCCGAAAATACCTAGGTTAAAAATACGAGTAAATATGTCGGAAGAAGCGCGTTGTACGACGAAAACACTGAA
Source organism: Saccharina japonica (assembly GCA_008828725.1). Classification (NCBI taxonomy): domain Eukaryota; class Phaeophyceae; order Laminariales; family Laminariaceae; genus Saccharina; species Saccharina japonica. Next base: position 212,829 of record MEHQ01001857.1, read on the forward strand.
ATCGCACTTTGGGATTATCTATAACTATTCGTTCACACTTCTGTGTGGGGTTGAGCAGGGCAGAAATAACATATTAACTATTAACTTTTGTAATTTGCGCTTCCAGTAATGTTATGTACATGGTTGCACCTCGTCTTCGCCTACGACAGCTGTAGAGCAGTTACGGCCACTGTTTTGTGCTGGCCCTTGGTCTATTCAAGAAGGCCCGGCGAAGATCTCCTGTCCGACACTGCCCCCAGAGTGTGTGAAAACGGTAGTTAGAGTACATCACTCTACGTCGTATCAGTAGTATATTTGGCGCATGCGCACTACTGCTGTACCACACATCTACCGCACGTTCTTGCTACATACGAAATTCTTGTTGCATCTCCTGGGAATCTGCTTTTTATAGTACTTCTGCTACCAAAGCTACCGCTATACTACTGCCACGGTGCTTATAGTAAAACCCCCAGAAACCGCAGTGTTACTACGACTACGAACTGTACTACGAGTTGCTGCTGCTACTACCACTGCTGCTGCTGCTACTACTACTACTATGAATACTACTACTGCAACTACTACGGCTACTACCACTGCTGCTGCTGCTACTACTACTACTACTCCTACTACTACTACTACTACTACTACTACTACTACTACTACTACTACTACTGCTACCTCTACTACTACTACTTCTACCTCTACTACTACTACTACTACTACTCGACGCTACTACTACTACTACTACTACTACTACTATGTATACTATTTACAGTTTCAAACCATATAGTGTAGCACTTCTATTATTAGTATCAAAGCTCACCTCCGAAGCGCCATCATAGTCGCAGAACAGTCTGTCCCCGCCGACGCCTTTGGCTTTATGGCAGATAGAGAGGTCGATACGCCGGGAGAGATTGGTCGCACACCGATCGAGGTTGTATTTATAGCCCCCCAGCAAACGGAACTTGATCGAAAGCAGTGTGTTTAGTCTCGTATGAGGAGCTCGTTAGTGTTGGTTGTGAGAGAAGAACAGAGGGGGCAACGGTGGGTCAGAAGTCGGGCATAGCCCAAGACGAATAGCCAAAAAGTTTGAGCGGCCGTTTTTAGAATACTAGCGCAACCCCGAACAGGCCGATATACTTTCCGCCAGACGAACGATAATTACCCCCGGCCTTTTTTTGGCGGGTTCTCTTCTTGGTATCTGGTATAGTGTATGACGATGGAAACTGTTGGTATCGGAGTATTCGTAGCTAATTAAAACGGGAACAATGCCAGTGCAATGGAAAATCCATCAAAAATAACACCTGCGGATATTGAATACTGTATATATAGCACCTCGGAATTGAACTGGGCATTTATGTTTCTTACTTCATATTGGTATATATGTACAGGACGAACACTAATCGGCATTTACCTGATTAAACTTGGGGTCGACTATATACACACTGTATGTAGTATGGCCATTGCTAAACTTTAAATGTAAACTCTGTAGTACGCAAACTGTGTAATATTATTATCATACACAGCGTGGGATCAAATCACAGTACGTACAAACGGTCTATGGCGGGGCATCATAGTTCATAGGACCAACTAATTAAAAATTGTCAGTAAAAAGAGGGAAATGACATACATGTACGCACAAGTATACATCTACTGTATCTACAGTAGATAGATGCCAGTTGATAGCAAACCTTTACAAAATTGACCCCAACCACGACAAATAACGGACCAGAAACGGGACACGTGGCGAGTCCGCTTTCGTATTGTTTATAGATCATCAATACGAGTTCGTAGATTCATTTTGAATGGAAAGGCTACGTACATTATTTATTTGTCTCATGACCCTATACTGTAACCGTGAGTTACCATTCCTGGAAGATTCCGTCCCACCAATCCGTCAATGGCCGTCTACAAAGTCACTTCGAAGTACGAGTACTACTTTCCTCCTTTTGCTGGATACACGTTTTGGTTACATTTTAATTCGTACCAGGTATAACATATACCTCGTAGACCACTTACATGCATTACTGAATAGAAATACCTGGTACAATATATACCCGGTATGCTGACTGTGGCGACACGTATAATGTGTTTGTCTATTTCCATCATTCCGAGTGTGGTAAGGCGTTAAATGCGAAAATGTGCCGAATGTCACCCTTCTATTTTTATGACTTGTGAAACGCCGGACAGGAGCCAATAGAAGAGCTATAAATATATTAACACAAGTTATCCGTAGTGGGGGACTGCATGAGTTGTGCAATGTATCAAGCTTTCTCAGGTCTGACTTGTAACAACCTCCGTGTTTGAAGTGATTATAGTCCCTTTTAATATATATACCCCGCATGTATACATATGTGTGGATGGTATACATATGACTGGAACAAGCACCGCACATTGTTAGACGGCTAATATATTTGATATTCATGCATATTTGTCAGCACAATTAAAACACGAAGCCTACACCAATACCACAAATAACGCATAGAACAAAAATTCTACGCAGCTCGCAAAGTTGAGTATCTACTATTCAATCGGTTGAACTCACAGCTGACGTATTTATAATAATTTTATTTGATTAAAACAACGGGGACAGGCACGTTCGTTCAAATGAGAAGAGCACGGATTGTAAAGGATGCTACAAACAATGTGGAGTTCTACGCGGCATACGAACTCTAATTACATCCTATTTCTATACAGAGCTCTCGGCGTTGTCTTACCTGCCCTCTAGTAACTACTACTGTAATTTACCGAACACGCCTACGCGTCTATAGTTGACGTCAGTTTTTTGGCGAAGCCACTTCTACGTCACTGGGACCGGCTGAAGAATAGTGTCCGCTTTGCCCCTGGGGTTTAAAATCGTTCCACAAAAAAGCAAATCCCCAAACGTCAAAGGCGACAGGTTGCTCCTGTAAGTCTCGTACGTGCAACGCCCCTATGTCGAACACCTCGATGCCGATCCGATCCGGACCAAGAGCCTGCCCCCACATCTGGCCATGCCCCCCCCGGCTTCTAACGCGTGTTCGCCTAGCCGTCCCTCGTGGCGCTCGTTCTGACGCTCGTACGATGTCGCACTCGACATCCAGAACTTTAGTACCGACACGCACCTCGGTCCTGAAATATAATACCCGTACAGATATTCATGTCAACGATGAAACGACCCATACATCTTTTCGGATTGCTTTATATAACAGACCCGGCGCAGTCGTCAGTCGAGGGCCTCCTTCCCGCGGAGGACGAGCTCGCTTCGCCGAGGGGGGGGCACACCGAGATCGTATGTATGTACAGCATGCTAAGTTAAAATTTGCAGCACGTACTTGGAGGCCCTTTGTTGTGGATCTCGCAAGGAGAGGGGCGGGTCTGAGTTTCTTCACGACCAAAAGCTGCTAATAATAGCGAATTTCGCGGGGTGTTATACCTCGTACGACTACGGAACTACTAAGTGGTACGAGGCACACCGGCCGACAAGCTGGGGAGGGTGTTACAGCGGTTTCCCACGGGTCCGACGGTTTCCGGAAATAGGCTGGGCGTGATGATCGAAGCGGGCAATGTGAATTCAACTGGAAGATGAAACGCCTGCACGTAAGGATCCGTTGTCAGCTGGGCGAGCCCGCAACGCTTTTCTACCCCCGTATAGCTTGTTCTGCTACCCTCAGCGGTGTACTGCGCAAGGAGAGTACCAGTTAGGGCAGCGCTACACGATGGCTTACCAGCAAGAGCCGCAGGCTGCGTGGTACAACGGTAAATCAGTACATGGACTTGGAATGAGCGTCAACGTGTTGCGTACTTGCCCAGCACGTAAGGCTGGGGAGGAAGGCTCTGGGGTAACACAATCGATGTGTTGTGGTGCCGTTCATGTTGGGTTGTGACGAGAGTCCGGAGCAAAGCTCCCATCATGAGTGATACCCTGGTATGCATGTATGCGTTATAGCCTCCTCCTATAAACTGATATACACAAAGCACGATACTCTGACTTCGTGTCCAATCCGACAATAAAACTCGGGTCTCCGCGGCCACAATGAGGCGTACTGACCACTACACAAATTAGACATTTTTATTATCTTTCTTTGTCGAGGTCGAGAACATTTCTGGGTTTTGTGCGTGGTATATTTTATGATATTGCTTGGAGCGATTGTTGGTTGTCGAGAACCTTTTTGGGTTCGGTTATGAATGGGTCATTTGGTTTTATAGGTGTGTTACAGGGTATCCTATGCCGAAAATATTTTTGTGGGTTCATGCGTGGGGTTTTTGTTTTGTCGGGGACCTTCCTTGGTTTCATTCGTTGGCTATTTCACGATTTTGTTTGGAGGGATCTTGTTTTGTCAAGGACCCTTTTGGGTTTATAATGTGGGTTAATTTGTTTTACGCGTGTGTTCCGCGGGACTCAATGATAAAGTTATTTTGGTGGATTAGGCTGTCTTGTTTCACGCGTGTGTCACGGGGTGTGCTATGCGCGAATTGTCTTTGGGGGTCTTGGCGTAAGTTCGTAACGTTAGAGTTGAGCGGAGTTGATTGATTTTCGTTGTTGCGTTACTGCAGGAGGGCGGGAGCCACCCGCTCGTGATCGAGACGTGGGAAGGTCAGTGAAGAAGGCATCGCGGTGGATATTCCGGAAAGCCTCAATTGCAAGAAGGGCGACCTCTCACCGCGTTAGTGAGTAAGACGGCCCATGAGTGTGCGTGCCGGGGAGAATTTTTCCTCAGTATTGGTTTGCATAGTGTATTTCGGACCCACCGCTTTGGATATCGCGTGACCGGCCTCGTCCGGCCGACAAGCTGGGGGGGGATGTTTCAGTGGTTTTCCACGGGTCCGGGGGTTTCCAGAATAGAGCTGAGCGTATTGGTCGAAGGGGACAATGGGAATTCAACCCGGAGATAAGGCGCCTGTAGGTAAGGATGTACTCTAGGCTGGGGGAGCCAAAAATTATTTCCTAGCTCCGTATAGCTTGTACTGCTACCCTCAGCGCTGTACTACGCAAAGAGAGTACCAGCTAGGACAGTGCTACACGATGGCTTTACCAGCAAGGGCCGCACGCTGCGTGGTGCAACGGCCAGTGAGTGCAGGAGCTTGGAATGGGCGTGGACGTGTTGTGTACCTGCCCAGCAAGGAAGGCTGGGGGGAAAGGCTCTGGAATCATACAATCGATGTATGCTTGTGCCGTGGGTGTTGGGTCGTGACGAGAGTCCGGAGGAAAGCTCCCATCATGAGTGATATGCATGCATGCAGTATAGCCTCCTCCTCTGAACTGATAATCACAAAGCACGTTACTCAGAAACAACTACACTACCGTTGGTATACCTGGAGTTCTCGATCTTAGGCAATGTTGTAAACATTTAAAAGAAACCGAGAGACACCAGAAACACCAAGCAAACAGGGCTCTGATTTTGTGAACGGTCGGCTGGGGTGGCGTTTTGTTTTGGCAACAAACAAAACACATCCAATACGTCGACTACTTGAAAATGAAAACACGTGGCCCTTAGTAATCGAGATATGTTTCATGCGGCGTGTGAGACGAGGGCTAGGCGGGAATCTGCACGTCATCGGCAAACTTAATAAGTAGACATTATTGAGGAGTTATGTATGTGTGGTCGCTGAACCCATTCCTGAAACTATAACCCATGCATCACTAGCATTATATTTTTCCCGATACAGGTCTATCGCCTGTAGTACCCATACATTTATTTCATCAAAGTGCTATCCGTTTAGGTGAACAGCTGCAGGAGCCGAAGCGTAAATTCATTTGAAGGTAAAAAACAAAACAGCTATATTTCGATTTCTCTGCCATAGCAGCAGTGGTGTCCACCCGAAACTGCTCGGGAAACCCACCACTCCTACGTACGTTGAAAGAGCGCTTCATCGATTCCACGTGTACCGCTTTTCTGGAAAGGAAAATGTGTACCAGATACAAAACAACAAATATGTTGTCACAACTTGTCATCCTTTAACGAATACTCGTAAAAACCCTATTTATGAGTAAGCGGCGGGCTGCTATATTCGTGAGTACGGTGGTGCTGTAGCGGTGTGCAGTACACTGCACACTCTAGTACGTTGCCTGTACTACACACCGCACTATATGTATACGTATTTATAAGTGGTCGTCGTCTATATTATACACTGTGGCTGTATACCCACCAGTATCAGTACCTCTGAGTACATCCGTACCTCAGCTGACGCCGTTCCCAAAGCTTGTGGGCCTAGCGTAGTGGAGCTCAGTGCGTCATCGTATGCCACGACAACCCCCCACAACACACTACGGAAAAACCAGTGTAGCAGCTCAATAGTACCCATCCTTGAAAACTTTACTGGTCCAGCGTTCGTAGAGTTGGGAAAAGGATGCGCCGTGTTTCCACGTTTGTTTTTACGCGTGCTACGGTAGAGGTATAAAGGGTGGGGGTGATTTGTATTGTGATTGATCGGGTTCCTTATCCCAGCGTCGTCGGCCTTTTGACTCTTGTATTTCAATTTGCTTCGTCTTATAGTCAGCCCATAGGGATTGATTATCGGGTAGCGCTTTCAGTTCCGTCCGATATCTGTTTTATAACGAGGAATAGAGCCCCGCAAATAACCATACTCTCCGGAAAACACTACGTAGTGCACCTCTGACCATAGCATGCGACTACAGTAGTCCGAACACAACCGGCATTTAAACATCGCTTGGATAGCGCTGTCGACTCACAGTATATCATGTAGCGTTTGAAACGACTCCATGGCTCGACCCTTGGGCAGTATATATATATGTCGTCCTTGCTACTAGACACACGGGTGGTAAAGACTCCCCTTTGCAGAGTGCGGATCATCTCACCCAGCTCGGGCGAAAGTTCCACATCCCTCGGGAGGCAGCTGATCTACGTCCGAGACGATATATTCGTCTAGAAGTTTGAGACCGTGAACTGGATTCCCGAGAGCGAACCGAATGATTTCGGTATTCAACGCTTCCACCCCTATCTTTATCATGGCCGCAGTTACCGATTTACACACCGTAGATTCACTCCTTGCGGCCTGTGGCGCCTGGTGGTACTCATCAGAATAATTTACACCGTAATTTGTCGAATGATAATATGTAACCGACACAGAGGTTTGGATCCTCTGTCTACCACGACGAGTGGACTATCATTCTTTGTTTCGCTACTTGCGTATGTTCTGCGAGGGATTATATGGAGCCGGGTGAATGGTGATGCCGGGCTCGGGCGTTACCTAAAACTATCGTTCTTGGCGTGGTCCTCTCGATATTTTTTTTCTCGCGGCCACAGAATAGGCCAATTTTGGGCAAGGCTGCACACATCGAAAAGCTTTTCCGTAAAGAATGACGATATCAAGCTACACACGGCAGCACCTAGCACGTACTTGGTATTGTATAGTCACAGCCCGCAAGGAGCTGGCGATGGGGTGTCCATGTTTCTGAAATTGGAATATTTTGATATTTCAAGTATTGTTAGCCAAGTTATTCGGGAGGATATGTGTTTTCTGTAATCTGCTTATATCAAGCGACCAGGACAAACGGGGGCCTACCCCGATGAGCTAGGAGGACGTTTCAGGGAGCCCCATCTTGTTGTGAATTCGTGAGAAACCACCTGGACATCCGTGTAGTGGGACAGTTCCAGCCGACGGAGAGGTGGCGACATGGTCTACATGGTACGCCACTATATATCAAGCGTATACAGTGCACCTATACATGATCACGACCTGGAAACGTGATGTACAAAAGCACCACTGATCGTACCAACCGATGATCCTATAATTCGCTCAGACACGAGTAGAACATCACGAACACACTCTGTGGATCACTGCAATACGTAGCGGACTGAAGAATCATGTACTCTAAAGACACCATCGCAATCCAGTAGGGCGGCCGTGCGGAACATGTTTAGAAGCGTCAGATCGCGAGACGGACCCATGCGATTTGTACTCCGACACCACGCATGAGTGACTGATGTCCGGTGCGTGAATAGCTCTAGCCGAATATCAATCATCGCTTCTATACTGTGTGTTGAGAACAATGTGTTCAGCAACCTTAACAAAGTGGGAACGCCATCACTGGTGAAGCAACTACGAACCGTTCTAAACACGCCCAGTCTAATGCGCGATGAAATAATTTCCACCTATTCGATCCTGCTGAGTAGCAGCTTGGTTGTCGGGTGGGGGCCTTCACCTGCTGCGTGAACATAGGGATTGTTCCAGTTGCACCACGCGAATGTCATACGCACGCCAACGAGTTTCATATGCCATACTGACGCTGCTCACACTGATAGTAATAAAACACTGACTTCGTTCAATCCCAATAAGAGAACGTGCCTACGTTGCTTAGCAGACTACCCTAAAAATAGGAGTACTCTAAATCATACTTGATTCTGATTTACCGCCCGTGGTTTTCTTCCAGTGTACGGCAGCCGTACTTCAATACCTCTCCACTGAAAGCCAGGTGCTGGCCTTCCGACATTAAGTTGCCTGCGTTTTACGGTCTGTCTGTACGCGTATGTGCGCCGTATATCTTCAAAGTATTGCACGCTTTACCCCAGTCCGCGGGAGACGCTGTACAGAGCCAGTCGCGAACAAGCCCGCTTCAAACAAAATAATCGAACACAATGTTCGGCTTGCGGTAACGCTTGCAATAAACGGGGTAATTCGAGCATTCGCCACGATCACCGTGCAGCACAACGATGGGGGCAGGTCTGCCCCATTGCGACGGATGGTTTGACATCAGGTTCTCAATCTCCTAAGTTCTGCATCAACCATTACTAGGATAAAGCCGGCATCGAATACTTGAATCGGCTGCAAGCGACCACGTCGTCTCAACCACTGAATACCAATATCCCGCGCAAGCACGGCCAACTCCGTGGACGGCCGGAATGCTCAGTTTGAGCTAAACGACAACATCAAAAGGGAAACACGGGTGACCGAAACAAACACAACTCAGAAATACATAACCACAGCTATAACTACTTGATGTTTTATGTCGGACAGAAAGTACAAGGACACTCATCATGGACCATCGTGGTATGCCCAGAAACGCTTGATGCGATAAAGGTACTACCGTTTGTACCCTTTCTTTTTTTGCTGAAACGTTTTCGGAATGACGGGTTTCCTTCGCTCAAAATCGTCAAAATTTCATTCTCGTGATGCGATACGCTTCGTGATATACTTACTGTAGGCCGTGATAGCTTTCATCGGGTAGCCCCCCCCCCTCCCTTCCAACCCCCCCCTCCCTCCCAAAAAAAGCAGTTGTCGGATGAGGTATAGAACTCCGCAAGTAATAAGCCACCACCCTCAGATAAAAAGGCGGTGCACCTGCATGCAGGCTACCGTAGCACGCGTCCAGCCGGCACGACAAGACGCGACAAAGCACAGCCTACGCTTCGCATCGACCTTAGGATCTCTACATATATGGATGATATCGTTGTACCCTCCTGTCTTGTGACTCGAGGGATGTTGGCAGCAAACCAAGAAGCTCGAACGGAAACAGCCACGACCATACCAGTATCGAAGGGCCTCGGAGGTAAGATACCAGGATAACAGTAACCTTGGGACAACTACAACCACACGGCGAGACATTGCAGTGTCTATGTACTCAAAACGTCCACTTTAACGGCGAGACGAGGAGAAGAAATACGTACTCGAGGGAACACTAGCTCTTCTTTATTTTTCCTACACAGGGAAATGGCGAATCGATACCTGTAAAGCAATTCCAGGTGAACGTCACATCTACAACAGGGCCACCCCGCCACCACCTCTCGCGGATGATGCAACAAAACATATAAAATAACCACAGAGACGAAAGCGGAAAGGTCAACAAGATAAGCCCCCCCCCCCCGCCCCCCACCGCATTGGCCGCCATGATAAGCCGAAGGAAACAGGTAAGGTGGAACTCCGCACGGAACATACTTTTGCCCATCCAGCCGTCTACGCGTAACGCTCGACTGTTGATGAAAGGCTACATATTTACGTTTGACTTCCCTTTCACTAGCAAACATCGTCCTCCAAGAAGTTGACCCTGCTACAGTCGCCATCGCTGTCAACGAAGATCACCGAGCTGGGCATTTCGAGCTCGCCGCCTGACCCAACTAAAATTGCGGCATGACTGTCTTCGTAAGTGTCCCAAAACACAGACGTGTCTGAAAGCACGGTTCTGCCTTCGGGCCCAGCGTACAGAGCCGGGCTACCCGTGTCCACGAAGAGAGCCGGTCCAGAAAACTTAAAGTACCCCGCGTTGTATACAGCGGCGATGCCATCATGCGCAAGGCAGTCCACGAAGGTGGCCCTCGCACTGTTCTTGAATAACAATTGAGCGTCAACCGCGTTGTAGATAGCCGCGCCGCTTCTGGCAAACAGCGATTCAAATTTAGCGTCTCCCTTGATGTTGACCTTTCCCTCGTTCAAGATGCCACCTCCGTTGGTTCCAAAGTCTCCGAAGATTGATATGTTCGACATTTCAACGCCCCCGTTGAACAACACAGACCCCATCTCTCCGACGTACAGCGCACCGCCGCCCCCGCTATTCACGTTGCAGTTTTTGAACGTCGCCTCCCCGTCTACCCTGAAGTACCCGTTGGTGTAAACACACCCCCCATCAAGAACGTAGGAGGGATCATCAGAACCCTCATCGGGAACGCTCTGAATGCCGAAGTCGTCCATGTGCACGTCGTTCAGGAAACGAACGATGGAGCCCTCTCCGATGAACAAGCCTCCTCCATTGACGTCCAGCTTGTCTGTCCCGTGGAACTTCGCGTTTGTTTCCCAGGTCAACTTCGCTCCATCCGTGACCTCCAACCGGACCTGGTTCAGCTCCGAGTATCCGTGAAAAGTATCGATGTTTTCGCTAGACTGCACCGTGAGACTGTTAGAGTCCATGCTCATAGTGGTGATATCCACGCAGTCGATGTCTTGGAAGGGGTGCATCTCGATGACGACATCCTGGGTCTTGGTGAGGTCGAACGCCGCCTGTAGCTCTTGGCACGTTTCCACCAACCCATGACAGACGCTCGAGAACAGGAGAAGCAGCGTAACACTCTTGGCGATAGTCCTAAAATACATAAGCGTAAAGCACAGGGAATGGAGCAAACGGCATCGCTTAGATCCAGACTGTAAGTACGATAAAATTTCAACATACCATGCACAAACGAGGGCATTCACGGCACACGACAATCTTAGTGGTGGTCGTGGAGGAAGTAGTGACGTGTGCCTCCAAGCTGACGACACGTGAAGAGGTGCGTCTGAGACATCGGTGGGGAAAGGGCCAGGAATGGTGCGATAAAAAAAAACTCGAGTCCAGGCGAGAGAACCCACTCCTTTTTATACATACCCGTGTTTACTTACAGCAGGAGTGGTTACACAGGTACTTCTCGACACGGGCCATCCGCCGTAACTGGGCGTGAATGACTCGTGTACCAAGTTTCTACCCCCTTTATACATAGATTCAACATTCAGAATCGTCCGCTATGAGGCGAGGAGATACGAGTTTAAGAAATGAGCAAACACATCGCATGATCGTGTTAGTCTTCACCATATGATCGGTAAACATCCATAGCACACCACAGACACAAGAACGGATGCGCCAGGACTACGGATATCTATCCCAACGAACGCGACCAAGCTCAGGAAAAAAAAAAATCCTCGTGCGGTTGGCGAGATCGACGCAAGGTGTGTTTGGTTGATTAAACAAACACCACTTTCCAAGTTTGTTTTTTACAGTATTTTCAGGTGTTGTTCACGTCTTAATCGTCGATCAACCAGATATGTTCCGTATGTTTCGCTTCGTGGGCACATATCTCAAGAGAAACCATTCACATTCCATTTGGTAGGGTCTCTTTTAATACGTATCTGGTAGGCGGGTAGGCTGTTGGAGTCTGCTGTAACATTTCAGGGGTGAATTCGTTTGATTTCAGGAGTGAAAATTACACACATTGTACAACTACAACTAACGACTACAACTGATAGTTGCGCGCGGCTGCAACTACTCAGTTGTCGTCCCTCAACATCTAGTTGCATAGGTTTTCCACTCAGTAGTTGTCTGCAGACAACTAGTTGAACATGTTTTTCAAACAGTAGTTGTCTACAGACAACTACTAGTTGCACAATTTTCCCAAACAGTAGTTGTCTACAGACAACCAGTTGCACAACTTTTCCAAACAGTAGTTGTCTACGGGCAACTAAAAAACCAAACAGTAGTTGTCTGCAGACAACTAGTTGCACATCTTTTTCAAACAGTAGTTGATCTACAGACAACTAGTTGCACAACATTTTCAAACAGTAGTTGTCTGCAGACAACTACGATAGTTGCACAACATTTTCAAACAGTAATTTTCTGCAGACAACTAGTTGCACAACTTTTGCAAACAGTAGTTGTCTACAGACAACTAGTTGCACAACTTTTGCAAACAGTAGTTGTCTACAGACAACTAGTTGCACAACTTGTTCAAACAGTAGTTCTCTGCAGACAACGAGTTGCACAACTTTTGCCAACAGTAGTTGTCTACAGACAACAAGTAGCACACATTATATTGAAATAGCAGTTGTCTACAGTTTTTAAAACAGCAGGTGTCTACAGACAAGTAGTTGCACAACTTTTTCAAACAGTAGTTGTCTACAGACAAGTTGGACAACTGTTCAAACAGTAGCTGTCTACAGGCAACTAGTTGCACAACTTTTTCAAACAGTAGTTGTCTACATACAACTACTTTCACAACATTTTCAAACAGCAGTAGTAGTTGTCTGGCAGACAACTCCGAGTAGCTGGAGCTGTACAGGGTGTGAAATATTTATATTACGACGGGAAAAGACTCGCATTGTTCGTGACGTTTCCGATTTTGAAAGGAAATATGAATGAAGCAAATACGGTCACTAAATCGAGCCCAGGATAACGTTTAATATTAATAGGTAGTTTCGTTCTATACGACGGAAATCGCACTTTAGAAAAAGTCAATGTTCAGGGCGGGGCGGAAACCCAATGCTCTCATCTACGCCCAGCGTCGTCTCTTATTTGTTTTATATCGACGGAAAATCGTGATACAATATCCTCTTTTGTCCAAACTGAGAATGTTTGCGCCGAGTTCTCCCGATTTTGGGGTGCAGTTTATTTTAGGGCATTTGACAAAAAGGGGGACACCCCCAATATAGCGTAACAAAAGCGGGGACACTACTCGTACCAAGCACCCGCGGCGACGTTATCGTTAAAGAGGCGGTCGTCAACACCAATCCAACGGCCCAGCGTATTAACGGTATACTCATAGTCATATATTAACCATCACTCTGACCGAACAGCTCAACAGCTCACTTCCTGGTACAATAAGACTCTCCTCTCCTTTACGATATGGTATGTACCTGATATGCGCGTATACGAATACGGCGGTACCTGCACTAGTACATATATACGTACAGCAGCCAGCAGTGGTACCAGAGGAATACTACCATCCTTTGGTACGTACATATTTACGTATAGTCGTATGTATGTTGGTGATTGTTTTGGAACACAGGGCACAGGGCGCCAATCAATGTAATGCATTGATTTGCAGGGCAAGACCTTAAAATCAAGATTGATTCTGAACCAGATGTACTTGTCACTTGTCGCAGGACCTTCTCTCGTATGGTGTGCAGGCAATACTCACGGAATCATTTGTGATATATACGTACATCACGTATGCTGATCTGCTGACCACGTTTGTCTAGGTATGGGCCATTGGTCTTTTCGACGTTAGACGTCGTCTGTTGGGCGTGCCACAACAACCAGAACATGGAGTGGTTACTTACCCGTGGTGTTTTGACACAGAAAGGGGGATATATCTCCGCAGCGTGACAAAAAGGGGGACTTTACGCGCAAGGGGGGACTTTCCCAAACTAAGTAGATGGAAAGGGGGATACCCTCGCGTAGGCATAACGAAAAGGGGGATATGCTCACACCCCGCTATCGTTCACCCGCTAAACATATGAAGGAAAAAAAAAACGCTGTGGATGGTAGGGAGATGCCATGTGTGTGTGTGTGTGGCAAACACATCAGGTTATAATTTCGAGTCGATTTGACAGCATAAATAGGCGTACCCGGCGGCGAAAACCGATGTACCCCTTTTTATCACGATATAGGGGGGTGTACCCCTTTTTGTAAAATCCCCTTCATTTTATCACTCACTAATTGCTACTTCACTTTGAAGCGGCGCAGCCGCGTTTCTCGCCCGTTTCTGGTCCGGTTTGGGTCCGATTTGGGATCAGGGTTAGCGTTAGCGTTAGGGCTACGGTTAGGGTTAGGGGTTGGGTTGGCCTTGCGAAACCTGTGAACAAACAATCCTCCCCCCCGCTAAAAAATTAACTCATTGAAGCTGTCGTCCGTATGCAAGTCCGCCTCAGAGGTGGTTCTTAGCAGGATGTAGCTCACCCTCCATGCGACTCGATACATAATATATAAAGGGGATTTTACAAAAAGGGGTACACCCCCCTGTATCGTTACAAAAAGGGGGACATCGGTTTTCGCCGCCGGGTAAGCCCATGTACTCTTTCAAATCGACTCGAAATTAAAAACCGATGCGTTTGCCACACTCACATGGCACCTCCCTACCATCCCCAGCGTTTTTTTTTTATATGTTTAACGGGTGAACGAGAGCGATCAAAAGGGGTGTGTGAGCATATCCCCCTTTTTGTTATGCCTACGCGAGGGTATCCCCCTTTTCATCTACTTAGTTTGGGAAAGTCCCCCTTTTTTCGTAACGTCCCCCTTTTTGTAAATATGCAGAGAGGTATCCCCCTTTCTGTGTCAAAAAGACCTAGGGTAAGTGACCACTCCATGTTCTGGTTGTTGTGGCACGCCCAACAGACGACGTCTAACGTCGAAAAGACCAACGGCCCATACCTAGGCAAACGTGGCCAGCAGATCAGCATACATTGGTTGGTGCCCTGTGCCCTGTTGTCCTAAAGAATCACCAACATATATATATATATAAACGAGTATACGCGTAAATCAGGTACGTAACATGGCGTAAAGGAGAGAGGAGAGTCTTATTGTACCAGGAAATGAGCTGTTGAGCTGTTCGGTCAGAGTGATGGTAAATATATTATTATGAGTATACCGTTAATGCGCTGGGCCGTTGGATTGGTGTTGACGACCGCCTTTTTAACGATAACCTCGCCGCCGGTGCTTGGTAGTGTCCCCCCTTTTGTTACGATATATGGGGGGTGTCCCCCTTTTTGTCAAATGCCCATATATAAACTAGGTGTGTGATCCCATCGGCCTGACGGCGATCATGGCTGAGGTCGATGATTTGGTTTGAAACGTTACTAACCGAAACCAAAATTGACTTATGACTTATGACTCTACACAGACATAGAACGCACACGCAGACTATAGAATCCCCTCAGTAAATTTATATGGCAATTTCTCCCTGCGTTCTACAGTCCGTATAGAGCCATAAGGCCGTCTCTTATGATACTTTTTTTT
Organism: Saccharina japonica; assembly: GCA_008828725.1. Taxonomy (NCBI): domain Eukaryota; class Phaeophyceae; order Laminariales; family Laminariaceae; genus Saccharina; species Saccharina japonica. The sequence continues at coordinate 228,220 of MEHQ01001857.1, forward strand.
AGGTTCATAAATGCACCCTTTTGACCAAGGGCAAAAAAAGCAGCATCTTATGGAACTCAAAACGACAAAGGTTGAACACAAAAAATATGAACATCAGTTTGACGAAGCCACCTCGTTCATTCTGCGCCCCAGAATGAACAGGGTCAGAGGTTACAATCTGAAGTTCATATTTGGACGCTTGTATAGGTGTTTATATGCATCGTATATGTTTAGTATAACAGCAATGTGCACTCGTACTACTACTGCTGTATATTATACATCTACCTTGATCTACCCGGCACACCACCAGCAGATCTGCTGTATATACGGACTGAAGAGGCGGTCGAGTAACAAGCCCACACTCGCCCTGCCCACAGTCCGGAACTCTTACTACGACTTCGGGGAGGGACGATGAGGTGGATATGAGCCATCGATCGTCTTGAGGAGTTGTCGACGAACGAGCTCTGGCTGAGCAGCTCGTACTCTGCCACTGCTGCAGCATCTTGCTGTGAGCGTGTGTTTTTTCCCTATACAGAATGAGCCGACACGATGCTCTCGACTCGCCGAGCACGCTCGGCATCAGGGTGCCGTCACCGCTATCTTGGGGTCGAAAGAGCTGCGCGCGCTGAGGCGGCAAGTGCTGGGCGATGTTGGGGTGGCTCGATGCTAACTTTTGCTTTGAACGAGTACGATCTGGGTGGTACCTCCTGTGTACGTGCTGCTGTATACTCGTACATATCACATACTGGTATATACCTGGTATCACACCGGTCCAGGAGTACTCGGCAGTACTCGGTTTATGTGTGGTCTCTTGTCTTTCGTGGTCTCCGCGCAAGAAAAAAACAAAATGCGTTTTTTTGTCATACGCTTCGATAAGAAACTACACTCGGCTACGTACAAGACTTCAAAAATGAAGTCACAAACAGACGAGTCAAAAGGGGCCCATTTATGAACCTCGAAAACAATCCCATAAGAAACGGCCTAATATGCCATATGGACCGGTCAATTTTGGTTTCGGTCAATATCGCTTCAAACACAACGAACAGAACAAAACGTCGACCTCTCAGCCATGATCGCCGTCAGGCCGATGGAATCACACGACACTCGCACAAGAGTGCGACCTCTTTGTGCTGAAAACAGTGTGAGACGAGCTCGCGTAAAACTGCCCGCGCGGGCACACTTTCTTAGGTGGGCCCGCATTGAAAATAGAGCCTTTCCAAGCACAACGACGAGGTGGCACACCAACCAGGCATGCCTCTCGTTAGGGTTAGGGTTAGGGTTAGGGTTAGAGGTCCGGGTCGGGGTGCTGGCCGCCGTTAGTCGAAGCCAAGAATATGCTCATCATCCGGAACGAATACCTTAGGGTTTCGTCACAAAACGCTACCTCAGTAGAAACAGCATACTTTTATGCGGGCACGTCTGAGAAGTTCGCCTGAGCGGGCTGTTTTACGGCCACTGGTGTGGGACACACCGAGTCCTACACAAGAGTTCTAAGTACGTACGTAGTCAGTATCCAAAAATAAGAGATTATTAACGTCTGTCGCGTACTGGTACCGTTTACCAGGGGTACAGCAGTAACTGGTATACTGACTGCTGCTGTGTAGAATTGTTGCGTCAGAATTCCTGTCGTGTACCTGGTACACTATTACAGGGGATCCTAGTAAATAGGACCACATATTGTTATTGAAAATAGTATAATCTACGTAAAGGTTTTTGTCTGTACCGTATACATAGGTCCTATTTAGTATTTACTGGTATGGTCTCCCGTAATACGTAGCAATTTCTGCATCGTTTTCATCACCTCCTTCGCAGCGCCATCTATGCCACTCTCTCGTATTCCTCGAGCCGCCGACCTCGAAGCTACCGAATAGCCCCGTTCCCGATCTATATCCGCAAAAAAAAAAGAGAGACGAAACTGCACTTTTTTTTTCTTTTTTTTTTGTCCATCCCATTTATTATTTATTATCTTCGCCCTTCCTTTCTTTCTCCTCCCTAGTCGTAACTCAGATACGGGGTCACAAAGTGGGCTCCTCTCCCTCCTCCCCCACTACGGTTCTTGCCTTGCATTTTTATCGCGAGAAGACTTCAGCCTTTCCTTCCCTCGTCGACTCGCATCGAATTGTGCCTACCCACGCTACTATTAATTGGCGCTCTCAGCAGTTGATTCCGTTTTTTATTTATTTTTGCAAATAAACTCAAAAGTCCGACCCACGTGAGATTCGAACTCCAGACATCAACGTTCAGAAGCGTTCGAGGTTACCTCTAGACCATCGGGGCGATTTTTTGTTTTTTTTTTGTCCATCCCATTTATTATCTTCGCCCTTCCTTTCTCTCTCCTCCCTAGTCGTAACTCAGATCCGGGGTCACAAAGTGGGCTCCTCTCCCTCCTTTGCCTTGCATTTTTATCGCGAGAAGACTTCATTCAGCCTTTCCTTCCCTCGTCGACTCGCATCGAATTGTGCCTAGACCATCGGGGCGACCGACTTGCTTCATACGACGTATATACGAGTACAGGTCACCTAATCATAAGAATCAGGAAAGCTGGCTCAGGCGGGATTTCATATTTAAGAGGGAGTGATTTCTTCACTAATAAATTTCACAACAACGACTCTCGAATTTCTTATTTACATCTAAGTACGAGTATCAGCCTGGATTTTTATCAACCTGTTTCTTATTAGGTGTCCTGTACTGCAGTTGTACACGTATTAACACTTAACACTGCTGCCGCTGTCTGTATTAAATGTACGTACGTAGCCCAGCACAATCTCTAACTAACTGCTGTGTTGCTCCAAGTATACCACTACAGAGAGAATACGCGCGACAAAATAAAAATGCCCTTCATCGTGTTCCTCACATTTTGAGCGATTTGCCGAGCGCAAGACTTGTTTTTCTTGGTGGCCAACAAGAGAGACCACAGGGCAGACTCCGTCGATGAGACGTTGAATACCGGGTCGAAGAATTCCGGATTACACTGGGTCGCGAGAATGGAGACGTCGCCGCGCCACGATCCCGTCTCTAAGTGAGCTTGTCTCGTCGTAGACGTCGTTTGTAGAGTAGACAGAAACGGTTGCTGCTTTTGCGGGTTGTGCGACAGCAGTACGCGTAATTAAACTGCTGTCGGTAGGGGGAGAGCTGAGAGGACAGGGTCTGCAAAATGGTTTTTAAATTTTTACCCATCCCCCCGAGAATAATTTAAAAACAAAAAAATGCAGACTGAACCCGATATATGATAGCCCGACAGAGCTGTACGTCGTATGCATATGTATATACGAGTACTCGTAGGGACATTTTTTCTTGAACCCACGGCTAAAAAATACAGAAATTGAACACAATCGACTGAAGGACTAAAGGATAACATCACAGATCATACGGAAGTACGTATACGTACGTACGTACGTCATACATACGTGATACTAAACAACAAGTGAAATTCATATATGGGGGTACTTTACAATCTTGTTTTGTGCATTTTGCGTACACGATAGACTTGATATGTCCGAGCCATCAATATAAACCGTATGAGGGGTAAATATTAATGTTACCTGTTCATCAGTTCTGAACTCGGTATGAATACGCACGGAGTGATTGCAATTCGAAAGAACGTTCTTGGATATATCTCAGATTGTGTCATATGGCCCGGATACCTTTACGTACATGTTTACCTTGTTCTGTTTATACGCACTATTAATAGCTGGTTCCACGGAAAGGCGTAAAATCCCACCTTCGGGAAATGAGAAACGGAATACAGTAGTACGTACCAGGGCATTAATTAGGTGTTGCGCTGTTGCGCTGGCGCAACATTTGGCCAAAATAACGGTTTTGCGCAACAGTCGCCGCGAGGCTAGTTGCGCGCAGCGCAACACGCGTTTTTGGGCGCGCAACATTTTCGCCGCAGGCTAAAAAAGTTGTTGCGCGTTTTTTTCTCGCCGGGGTCGAGAAAAAATTTTGGGGGTCTTTTTTTCTTGATAAATAGTCGTAATTGGACATCTTTTAGGCTTTTTAGGCGTACATTCGCCCAAAGATCGCCATTTTTTCGCTTTTTNATGTTTCTCTCTCCTTCCTAGTCGTAACTCAGATCCGGGGTCACAAAGTAGGCTCTTCTCCCTCCTCCCCCACTACGGTTCTTGCCTTGCATTTTTATCGCGAGAAGATTTCAGCACTTTCTTCCCTCGTCGACTTGCGTCGGATTCCGCCTACCCACGCCACGAAGGCGCTCTCAGCAATTGGTTCCTTTTTATTTTTTCAAATAAAGACAAAATCTCTCACCACGGTGGGATTCGATCCTGGGTACCAATGATAGTAGTCTTTGAAGCTGACCACTACTCTACCGGGGCGACCGGCTTGAGGGGTAAATATTAATGTTACCTGTTCATCAGTTCTGAACTCGGTATGAATACGCACGGAGTGATTGCAATTCGAAAGAACGTTCTTGGATATATCTCAGATTGTGTCATATGGCCCGGATACCTTTACGTACATGTTTACCTTGTTCTGTTTATACGCACTATTAATAGCTTCTTCTTTTTTTTTTTTTTTTATCCTCCGGCGGATGGGTCAAAATAAAGCTTACGCCCTCCACACTTCCACGTCTCACTTCGTGCACTTCGTGTCGTGTGTCAATTCACTCCATGCCCCCTCGGAAGTATCAGCCCTTGCTGTCTACGACCTTCGGGAAATAGCTGGTTCCACGGAAAGGCGTAAAATCCCACCTTCGGGAAATAAGAAACGGAATACAGTAGTACGTACGTACGTACACTGATTTTTGGGTTTTTGTTTTCAACACTAAAGATATCTACACGACCGCATGAACAAGGGGAACACATCGGTGAAGCGATTTTAGTCGTGCGAGTCTGTGCGAGTTGTAGTTCGCGAGATATTGACAATGTCGTACTACAGCAGTACTTGGGGAGGCGCTATTTCACATAGATCGGGATGATATTCCTATATTTAAATCAAGATTATTTGAAATCAGGCCATATATCGGTCAGTACGTCGACAGATTCGACACTAGACATGTTGACATGATCGCATCAACTAGAGGAAGACGTTCGTGACACTTGTTTTGATTTGCAAGCCGTGAGGGGCTGTTATAAGAAACGCCGCCAAAGTACTAAATAGAACAATGTAAGGAGCAATTTTGGCACCTTAAGGGAATATAAAATCGTCACGGGAATCGTTTTTGCGCCTTGGTTTTTGAGAGATATAACACGAAAGTTTGACACGGTTGTGCGCAACAACAATACACAACATGTATATATATATATGTGGATGAGAAACGGTCACAGTTGCCAAAAAATACAGAAAATTTGGAAAAGAGTACCTAAAGAACGTTTTTTTTAAAGTTTAGGCGTCAGTTTTGTGTCGTGTTGTGACGCCAGATCCTGCAAAGTTTCGTTTTCCAACTCTCAAAAACCAAGGTGCAAAGCTGCGAAGGCGTAAAGCTCTGGCTGTCGCTGGAACCAGCCCGTAGGATGTAACGAATAGTAAATACCAGTCCGACCCCATAAAGAGCAGTAGAGGACACCTAAACCGATAAGAAACAGGCTAATGTGAAAATCAGCCTGGTGTTTGAAGTAACATAATAAATCCGAGAGTCCTTATCTCGAATTAAGAGGCAGAAAGCCTCATCTCAAAGAAGAAAAATATGGAATCCAGCCTGGTTCATCTTTGCTGTACTGCTGTAGCTGCTGCTGCTGCTGTATAATACTTGGTAAGGGACATGTCAAGTCTTCTCGCAAATTGTACCTCGAATACGAATGACGGCCGTATATCAATCTCCGGCACGCCCACTTGCCCACATTCCCATCTCTCTTTTTGTTTCCGACATATACAGCAGTACCGGCCCTATCCCAAGAAACCATAAATCGGGTGAAGGCCGAATTTCTCATTGTGGGCGCGCGCGAAAGCACACTTCACCAGCCGATTTTCCTAATTGAGAATTTCCGTTCCGATGAGAATGAAAATCGAATATATTGGTTTATGGGCGAGATACCTCGCTCATAAACGCAACTTCCCTTAAATCCTTGATTTTTCGAGCCTGTCAAGGTTGATTCCAATTTCGGTTTCGTGGTTCGATTCCTACCATCGAGGAACATATTTTTTAGGTCAAATTTTGATCGTGAGCGAAATACAACTCTTATTAAACACAATAACCATGTATTAAAATCGATTTTCAGTATAATCGGAAAGGCAATAAATTCCCAATCAGGAAAAGCGGCTGTTCTTTCATATAGTGCGCTTTATTGCTTTTGTCCCCGAGATAACGTTTCCCCCTGTAATGCCCGGTGAGTGATGCCTTGGGCTCAGGCCAGCAACAGGGAGGGGTCACTTTTTTTTAGCTTATTGACTGACTGGGCTGCATAAATCTTTCAATTTTTCATACTGACTTTCTTGTGAGTTCCTTTTCTTATGAGCGGGCCGGTACTGTATGTTTACATTTGGTTTTTTGGCGTTTTTGTCGACGCAACCAGGTACTACTTGGACCCGGTTATTTGTGTCCGTGGGCTGACAGCAATGCATTATGGATGTGTGTGTTGCACAGCAGTACGCGAAAGTATTTTAAGCATCTGGCGGCTAAGAATGTCAGACTGGGATACACCCCTGAAATAGAATATACTGCCCAAACATTCGCCAATGCCAACGCTAGAAGTAAAGCGCGTCTCTCTCGCTCAGCCTTTCAGGGGGATGGAAAAAGGGCAGTGTTGATCCGACCTACCATTGGGCTGGGTGGGAAGCTGATGCGGTGCGCGATAATTTCTCAAGGCACCGGGAAGCGTATCTCGAAGGTGCAGAAAAGGACCAATGACTCTCGCGTGGACGTGTTTTTCCAAGAATAACGCGTGGGCCCAGAGCGACTTCTGAATGGCGTGGGCTGAGAAGTGTTTTCGCAACCGACTTGTGCATGGGCGGGGTAGGGTGCCCGCGGAGAAATCGCTGCTGATATGGATAATTTGCACGAACAGACAACCGACAAGTTGAGGGCACACATCAAAAAGGAATGCAATAACTCGCTGGTGTTTACCCTGGAGGGTGCACGAACGCACTGCAGCTCATCATTGCCGGCCTCGGGGCATTCATCAGGATCGTGGTTGGGAAATAACTCGACCTATAGCTTGAGAACGGGGACAATATAGAACAGTCGAAGCGTAACGCGCTGACTGTATCCGATCGATATGTCTTGTTTATCAAGTGGGTCGCAACAGTCGTGGACACCAGCGACAACCGCGCTGGCTTCAGGTTCCGCCTGTTCGAGAAGACAGGCATCCTGATGGCGGCGTACGTGACACGTTGCCCGCGAATCAACCTGGGGGGGCTGACTGAGCCTTTGGCATTCATGGGCGATGCAAGCCAGGACGAGGTTTTAATAATCATGATTACGGTGATGATTATTCGTACTCTTAATAGTCTTGGAAATAGTGTAGGTAGTCTTTAATCGAGTGAATAACGATTGTGTATCTACGGGGAGTGTGATTCCTCGCTGAGCTTACCGAGCAGAATAGAACTACGAGACTTCCCAGGGAGTGAGGGGTGACATGTGCGAAGACGCAACCACGAGAGCGCGGTCGTGGCTTGCGTGAGGCCAGATGTTCGCCTTCGGCGAAACGATTGAGGAGAGGTGTTTTTGAGCCGAAACATCAATTATTTAAACGCTAAAAAAGTGTTTTATAATATATACCTGGTATATGCTGACCACGCAGTTTACGCTTACGTCATGTTCACCGGTTAAAGCAAGTGTGATGCTTTCGACACAAAAACATGATTGAAGACGCCGGGGACGTCCATGTATGCACGAAATATACTATTAACGTGCCCCCTGTGTGGCCAAACGGACAAAGTGTACACGGCCAGTACGAGGTACATGTTGGACCAAACCCGGAGCATAGGTCTTGCTCGAAATCAACTCGATGGAATTTCTAGCCTGAACGATCGTGTCGTCCCGAATGGTACGCAGTTCGCAGCGTTGACCGTGCCGCACTGCGCTGATGGCCTTACATCCGCGATGCGATGTATACTTGAACGCGGATTCTCATTATTACACTCAAATTGGAAGATATTAATATTGTTTTGCAGTCTGTCAGAGGGCGATCGAGAATGTCGATGTCTACGTACGATAGTCGCTAAACGAAAAAGCCGCATCAAACCGTAGACTATATGTGTAACTTACCGTGCAGGGTAAAGACGAGCGTCAGAGGCCAGCCGAGCCCTCGTGCGGGACTAGGAAGCACAGCAGTTGACACACAGCCAATACCACATAACATGATGGATACATAAATCTTATACAAAAAACGAGCCAAGACCAAGTGCGTGCGAAACTCCCCGTTCATGTGCACCGTATGTCCCGGTTGCGTGTGCCGAGAGACTAAGGGCATACCTCAGACAAGCTTCCCAGGCAACGCGACAAGGCCCGAATAGTGTACATCCACTATTAACCGCTTACGGGAACCGCTTTTCCGTACTCATATTTAAAAGGGCTTTCCATTGCTCGCTCTCCTCACTATCGCGAGTACCAAGCCCGTTATGTATCAGGAATAAATGCGAAACTCTACCAAGAAGGGAACAACATAAAACTGACCGTCGGAAGAGATCATATCGTTGAGATTCCGGCCGGAAGGCAACATTACAGTAATCGTTGACTGAACGCCCCACAAAGCACGGCGAAGACTGGATGATACATACGGAAAAGGGACCGTCACGGTCTCTCTCGTCACAAGTACATGAACGAAGACTGTTAGCAGGAACGAACCCAAAAAAAGAAACAAATGACATACCAGCACATACACCAACCAGCGGAAGACCATATTTACGACATAGATCAAGAGCAACATTGCAGGAGTCATAGAATGAAAAGCCTCAGAACGTACAACGGGGTCTGCAGTATACATACGATAAAGTTATCCACACGGTCGCTTCGTCTGTATTACAAAAAACAACTATACTTGTCAGAAGCACCAACGGACGCAACACGAAAGCAAAATACCAGTCACACACAAACTGACCCACAGCAGACATTCCACGGTACCGCCATCAGCCGAAGGCAAATATTACAGTAACCATATTCAAAAAGGGCCCGCGAAGTACCGCCAGGACTGCAACATTCATACCCGAAACACTATCCTCACCATCGGTCGTTTTCTCCATCGGGCATGCCAACGCTGCCAGTGAGAACAAACGCAAGGCACAAGGAAGAAACAAACCACACAACGACAATCGAAGGCGCATAGCACCCGTCCTACCACCAGTCCGAGACTAAACTGAACTATGTGGTTGTCGACCGACAACGTCAAGAAGTACGGCGAGGAGTCGGCGGGGGGGAAAACCCAAGACGACACCACATGCTGGAGTAGATGACAAGCCGGTGACCTTATTCGGTTTCCAGCCCGATACTATATACATACCCCCACATTGACAGTGCATAACATATGCTGCATTTCGCCCGTTTCAAACTCAGGTTGAGAACGAGGCACAAACTCATCCCCCTTACCCATTCAGACAAACGATTCGAAGATACACGGAGATATTTACCATGTCCAATACATGAAAACGCACTCGTTGTGGCCTCGCGGAGCCAGTCCCAAAGTTTCCGTGAAATTTCCTATGGGATAGAACAAACCACAGTCGTCATACAAGGCCGCTTGAGTGCCTGATCCCCTTATATGGGGAGCGAGGGGAGGGCGAGCGACGCAACAAGACCAAGCAGGCGTGTTGGACATCCCCATTAGGGGCAAGTGTCATCGTCAACCCTGCTGCACTGCGAGTCGCTTTCAACGAAAGTAACAGAGTCGGGAATCGTTAGCGTTCCTCCAGAGGCAACCCGAATAGCGGGAGAGTTGGCCTCGTCGTACTTGTCCCAAAACACGGAGTTTTCCGACAGTACGGTGTTTCCATCGGACGAAATGTATATAGCAGGGGTGTACGTGTCGACGAAAAGAGCCGGGCCCGAAAACTTGAACAAGCCCCGGTTGTCCAGCGCGCCAGCGGTGCCGTCGTTGGCCGTGCAGTCTATGAAAATCGCCCTCGCGCTGTTCTTGAAGCGGAATTGCGCGTCAACCGCGTTGAAAATTGCGCCGCCAGACCTAGCGCTGAGATTTTCGAATTTGGCGTCCGCTTTGATGTTGACCTTGCCTTCGTTGTAGATGGCTCCTCCGTTGCCCCCGTCGTCATCGATGATGGACACATCCGATATGACAAGTGCGCCGTTAAATAGCACGGAGCCCTCGGGCCCGACATACAGCGCGCCGCCGGGGCCCGGGGGGCTCTCCCCGCCCCCCACCACCTCGCAGTTCGTGAACGTAGCCTCGCCGTCCACCCTAAAGTAGCCGTCGGTGTAGACACACCCTCCGCTGAGAACGTACGAAGAGTAGTCGCCTAAGTCGTTATCGCTGCGGATGCCGTAGTCGACGATTTCCAGGTTGCTCCGGAAGCGAGCGGTCGAGCCCTCGCCGATGAAGAGTGCTCCGCCGTTGACATCGTGCCCTTCAGACCCGATGAACTTCGCCTTCGTCTCCCATACCAGCTTCGCCCCGTTCGTGATCTCAAACCGGACCTGGTTAAGGTCCGAGGTTCCGAAGAAGTTGCCGACATCTCCCTCGCTGGATTCGACGGTGAGAGAGTTGGAATCCATGCTCATCGTGGTGAACTCCGCGCAGTCGATCTCTTGGAAGGGGTGCATCTGGACGACGACATCCTGGGTCTTGGTGAGGTCGAACGCCGCCTGCAGCTCCTCGCACGTTTCCACCAACCCGTGGCAGACGCTGGAGAACAGCAGGAGGAGCGTAGAGCTCGAGGCGATGGTCCTGCAATGCGATGTTGCCGATTTTTACCGGGGAAGGCGTGGACAAGGCTTGACAATGAGCGAGATGGTAGACATGATAAACATTGGCCTTATCGTAGACCAAGAACAACATCGTATTTTGAGTGGCGGTCGTGCCGGGGGAAAACATCACAAGTACGTCTCGGGTAAAATAGGCGTGTCGGGTCGGATAGGGCGCGAGCATGCTATAGGAAGGTCGCAGATACTGTGCACGCGGAGAAATAAGTCGGTGACGATACGTCACGGACATCGAAGTTAGGCATGCTACGGTATCTTATGCATATAATTGGAGGCATTCAGTGGATTCAGTTCTGTCGTGCCCGAAGGATCATTCACGATTGTCACGCTCCAACCAATATGGTGCACCAATTAGTTGGTAAAGTAGTACGATGTTGTTTGTTTCGGTATCATGTTACGTGATTCGGCCCAGTGCTCGCAGTGCAGGCAGCCGCAGCCGCCCTATTACGATACGTCGCTCGTGACCAGTGCATACCTCGTGCCCATTTCAAATAGGTGGTGGCGCTGAGAAACTGCCTGCTGTCGTAAGAGGAATGTGCTAACATCTCTACACTGCTGTGATCATAAGATACCCGCGGGGAACTACATGTAATTCAAGCATATCGCCGCAATTTTCGTGAACCAAAAGCAATGCCAATTGCTACGAATTCGAACGACACACACGTAGTTGTATCATACTGGCCGCCATAAGAAGTTGACAGAATAGTTAACTCATGAGAACCACAAAATGGTTTTGAGGGTTCAGAGGGGTGTGAGAGGAATCAATGAACCCATGGCCTGAGCTGCTGCCAGCAGTAGTAACGCGAAAAGTGAATTTGTTGTGTGTGCGATACGATTGAACAGAAGCAAATCGTGTTGGTGTCAATTTTTTGTGCAATGTATAACTCCCTCTTGATGCAGGTGACAACCTTACAAACACCTAACCCAAGTTTAGTAGGGGTAGGAATGAGGGTTGGGCTGGGTGTACGGCCGCACGTTGTTCCCATCAGGAAACTCCTCTTATCGCCGAGGCAGGTCAATACGCGAACAGTATTCCCCGTAACAATCCGCGCTAATAGGTCGCAATAGGAGCTGGGTCCATCACAGTTTTTCATAATTTGCATGAAGGTCCATGTAAGTAATGTTTTCTTCCAGACTTCCATGGAAGTTTTCTGGCTTTCATAGAAATAAATGTTTCTTCCATGGAAGCAATATTCCAGTTGAAGCCGGCCTTCGGCCACTCTACAGGTCTTGTGCGGTTCCGCGCTGTGCGCTAGACGGTGTCTGATATCCATTATTAATTGATCGACGTTTTGGTAATCGGAATGGGAAGTGAGACGGTGTACCAAGTGGGATCAGCGAGCGAGTTCATCGAAGATTTTCTCGCTTCGGTGTTTTTAAATTCCATGGAATGTAAAAACCTTTCACGGAAGTTGAATTTTCTGGAAGCATACTAATTTCCGTATGGAATGAAATTGGAAGAATATCAGTCCCGGGAAGCTAAATATAATTCCAACTTACTTCCATTCAAGTTGAATTAGCTGAATAGAAAGCAACTTACTTCCATTCAAGACGAATTTACTCCCCATGGTAGTTAATCGATTCTTCAGTATGGTGGTAACTAACTTTACTTCTTGCTTGAAGTAAACAAAGCTTCCATCGTGACTTCCTGAAGGTAAACTCAGAATATATCCCATTTTCGGAGATAGTGTCGCCCCGGTAGTCTAGCGGTCAGCTTAACCCATTCAGAACTGAAAACAATTTCTCCGACTAATTCCAAGTAGTTTTGTCCCCAATTTCGTGGGACCAGCTACTAGCAATAGCAATAGTACCGAGTTCAAATGCCACAGCCGTGATGAAATGTTTCCTATATTTGCAACAACATTAAAATGGAGCCAATTGCTGAGAGCGCCTTCGTATAGCGTGGGTACTACGTAGGTGGAATTCAACGCAAGACCACGAGAAAAGAAAGTGCGGAAACCTTCTCGCGGTAAAAATGTAAAGCACGTACGGTAGTGGGGAGGGAAGAGAAGAACCTACTTAGTGACCCCAGATCTGAGTGACGACTAAAGAAGCAGAGAAAACAGAAGGGCGAAGATAATATATGGGATGGAAACAGATTTAAATAAAATGGTCGATAAGCGGCAGTCCCTCCCGCCTGCCGCAGACCATACAACAGCAGCAGCTTGCTTGTTTGAACCATGATTTGGTGTGTACGTGTGTACAGCATGTTTAGTTTTTAATTCCATGAATTTACATGTTCCTGGGATGCCTTGTGTCAGTGTGGTCTTGTACCCGGTCGTTGGGATATCACTTGCTTTAAATTACCGATTAATTTGCGATAATTTTATATTCGTGTTTTCTTCTGCCTCACAGTTTGTGAACTGTTACCACATTATTACGTCAATATCTACAGGATTAGGAAACAGGGCAGACACTGGGTGAAGCGCTGTTGTTGCCTAGAAGGAAGCTGATCAATGTGCTGACAGATACACACATTCACGAGTCACGACGAGTCGCACGAGTCACAACTTCAATATATCAATATATTCCATCTATGGTTATAATATTGGCTATTGTTTTTCATTGTTCTCGCAATACTCCCAATGAACACTTTCAAGCCGCGAGGACCTGATCCCAGTCGGACATTGGCCCTTCAAGCGGACGCTGTGTACATAATGGCTGCAACCAACGGGGGTCAAGAGCACAGCCAGCGGCAAGCAACCACCTGGCAACACCGAAGACCTTCACGTGAATATGTTTGCTCGGCAACGAAAATTACCCTGCTCAGAACTTCCAGCAATTTACACGGAAAACAATAATTTTGCATCTGTATGTATACCACGCACGCACGTACAACATAAAAGAAAAAAATCAGGCACATCAAGCAGAGTAGCGGTGCTAGCATGGTCTAGGTTCCACATACTTCCTGCCCTCCACGAACCTTGCAGCTAACGTCTGTTCGAGGTATAGCAGTGATACATACAGACATTTTATAGAGCGAGTTTGTAAATAATGGGAATATTCCTACTGCAATGAATGGGACTTCAAATACGAAACGCATCTGAGGGCCATTATTTGTGAAAAACAAACTACAAAGCAAATCTAACGCAGCAGCAGCGGCAGTACATAATAGCCTCACGTTGTCGACCTGGCACCTGGTCACTCAAACATATATATGCGTTCGTCTCGATACACCCTAGTGAAGGGTGATATACGCAGAAACTGCTTGGTCGTACAAATAGCACCCTCCACTCCTCCCCGCCACCTTCTCTTATCGGACATTTCCGACGCTCATTGTCATCTCGGGTTAAAGCTACACATCAGAAAAAAAACAGAAGTTCCAATTGTAGAGACATGGACGCACCGTGCAAAAATGCCCGGAACGTGTCTCAACGATACAGGGGTCGTCGATTATCTTGATGCAGGCGACTCAGTAGTTCCCAATCTTCGCATGATATACACAGCATAACTGTAGTAGGTACTTCTTCTGTTGTTCGTCTCACATTTGAAGCTGTATATCACGCCCAAGAAGAAAGCGTTCCACAGCCCGTAGTATTGCTACCGACGACGAAGATCCAGGCACACAGGGGAGGGTCTATCGACCAGGAAGAAAACAGAGTGCGGGTGGTCGATGTTCGGGAACGTATAGGTTGAAGGTGGCCACTTGTGAGGAGAGATAGACGCGATAGTGGTGGTGGTGGTGGTGGTGGTGTTGGTGGTGGTGGTGGTGTTGTTGTGATCGGTGTTGGTTTGTGGTCGTCGTAGCCTGTGGTAGAACAGCTGACGTACTTATGATAAGTTTATTTAATTGCCCGAGCGTGTTTGCCCTCACACGGTCGTTCCGATTGGCGACAGGTGGCGCGTGTGGCGCACTGCTGTGGTCATACCTGGCGAATTACCCCACATCAGACATACAGAATATATATATATTAAACAGTCAGTTGTGTCATGGCTCTATTTTTCAGCCGTCAAACATCCGACTAGTACGTACAGCTGTACCGAAACCGGTATACCGCCATGTATACGTACATACGTACTGCTGTAGTACCTCTCCACAAACTTCAGATTTCCTTCGTTCAATCTTCCACGTGTAAGATGCGGTATTTGGAAACATCCCAGCAGCAGTAGTCAGTAGTCAGTAGTCAGTAGTACTGAAATATGAAGGAATATGGTACTGAACATCATCATCCATCGGGTTTATAGAATGTCAACTGATACGCTGGCACGCTGACAGCTGATGATCATCATGTGAAAAAATGAACGACTTCAATGGAAAATGTAGTGTTTGTTGGGGAGGTATCCAGTCGTTCGTGTTATTGAATGGATTGCCTGCTTATTAATAGTGATGGTGTGCAGTTCGTCCAACTGGAGAGACAGAAGTTGGGAAGGATGAAAAATAAAAATGAAAGGAATAAGTCCATCTGCCTTAGTATGGGGGTCCCCACACGGGTGTGGGGGCGAGCAGAGAGGGGTCTAGTGGTGGGTGGGAGACCGGCGTTTGGAACGATGTTGATTTTCAAACAAATGTTTGGGTTTGATGTTCTAAACATATTTTTCGATGACGGCGCGCAAACCTCCGGCCCTATCCCGCCAAATGCTTCGCCTCAAAACATAAATAAGTTGAGTATGTACGATTCAATCGGTTGAACTCACAGCTGACGTATTTATAATAATTTTATAATAATTTTATGAATAGACGTGGTCCGCAGCAACCAGAAAACCATAACATATTTGGATAATTTGCGCATATCATATTAATATGACCGATACGTATAATGCGAGCTTTGTTTTGAGTTCGGAAAGGGGGTTATTGAACGCTGGGTCATATTTTCAGTCAATCTTGCAAATGATCATATATTTTCATGCATATATATATATGATATCTCTAAGAGGGGGCGGGCGGGCAGGTTATTTCTTCATCACACCGACCTCCCCCCCAGCGCTTGACACCTGCGGCCCTACGAGTAGGCTTAAGACTAGAGCCCGGTATAAACTGTTTCCTCTCCTTATATAGCGTGCCCCCCCCCCAGTCTCTGTGTTTCCCCCCAGTCAATCCACTGCACCCCCATGAACTTGAGGATCACCATATTCTCACCTCTATCCCCTCTTTGCAATCACACCTCCAACGATGCAGTGCCTCTCCACAACCCCCTGGTTTCCTTCGCTCAATAGTCCACACACACGTGTTTCACAATAGTATTATTGTTGTACGAGCTGGTGCCAAGAAAGTGCATAGAGTTCAACCGTCGATCAAGAAGAAACGAAACAGGGGCGGGTTCCGAGCTAAAGATTAATGTTTTTCACGACTTTTTCAGAGAGCGGTTTGCAATGCGTTTCAAGGTCTGAACTTTTGCACACACTTTGGCAATTTTTTTATGTATCGGGACAGGTTTTATGGAATTAAATTACGCGGGCGAAGCCCGCGCGATTTTTGGGAAACCCTTTCTTTTGCACGAATATATATTTTTTATGTTTGCGACGTTTTGGAGAGCCACAGCTACGTGTGGTGCTGGTTCTCAACACCATTACTCTTCGAAGTTGTCTTCAAATCCAACCAGCTTTTTTTGCGTTGGATACCTTGGACTTCTTGGCTTTGTGTTCCCGGTAGTATGACATAGAATGTACCTGGCAATATCCATTGACGCTGGGGAAAAAATAAGAAGCAACACAGCCAAAAACATACCCTTGCTTGAGACATAATATAACACAATAAGACACATTTTGTACAGGCTTCTTCCTCCGCCGCTGAAAGTGCAAGAGGGCGAGTTCTACGCAAACTTCGATGAATGTCGACGACCAGTGCGAATGTTGAATATTGTTCGAGATAAAAACGAAGGCAACCCCCGGCGGGGAGAAGGAACAACACCCGTGAAAGGGACGACACCTTTCTTAAAAAAAACTCCCACGAGTTGAGCTGGAAATAAAGATACGATAAAAATCACATTAACACCACCACATCCTTCTTGATGCTTGCCCAAGGGTGCAATCTGCACAAGCGCAGCGGATGTAACGAATGCTCGACCGTTTCGGAAAGTCTGCCTCTCTGCGCATCTCCTAGGACATATTGCGGACTCGGGGTTTGTGCCTTCCACCACCACTGCGCCCATTGTGCCCGTGCGCGTATGTATTGTGGCCACAAAGTTGACACGTAGAGACGGGAGGACGCCGCCGGAAGGGGAGGCGGCTGTACCGGAGATGGAAAAACGCTCCGAATATTTTCCTGGTCTGCAAACGCTCCACCAATTTAAAACGTGGACACTACTGACAGAAGGGAGCTACAAGCTTGGGTCGGTACGACATGAGGCGGATCGCCCGCGGGAATTGAAGCTGGTGTCTCCAGCGGCTCATCCCCTCCGACGACGGCGCTAGGAAGACTGTTATCCGCCGGGACTCACGTTTATAGCGCACCCTTGTTTGCTCGTATCTACATCAGCGTAAACGCCTTTCATCCCAACACCTATGTCGCTATCATCACTCGACTAACCACCAGCGCTTCCGCCCCCCAGTCGTTCATGTGGAATCTCATAGCCTGCCGGGGGTGCAGGTCGCGATAGAGCCATACGGCCCAAAACAACTAACAGGAAGGCGATCGTGCCTCGGTCCCGCATCACACCAATGGCTGCTTGCCCCGCGCTACTCTGCGACAAAAGCCTGACCCGTTCGTTTCGATACATCTGGTTCAATGCCAGCCTATAGATTCCAACGATCCGCGCGGTATGGACATTCCTCCAGGACTCGGATCAAACGGTTCTGGCAGCCGAACGGCGCCTTCCTGTTGATTATCTTGCGTCCTGGCTGACTCCCTGGCGACCAGCCAGCTCCTCCATGCGGATTCGGGCAATGCCGGTATTCCACTTTGCGGACGCTCGGCTGGTGGCGAATCCTGCATTCGAGCGAAACAACGGCAAGGAATACGATGATGGTGAACGACGAAAATGCAACGCAGTGAGACTTGTTCACCACCCGAGTAAAACATACCAGTATACAGTACGCATTACAAAACATACAGAGGAAATCTTTGAGCAAGGGGGTCTACCGTGCAATCGACGTGAGCCCGTAGAGAGTTTCCCATCACTCAGTCGGGAAGTGACTGCTGGTGCTACGGCAGGGGGTCTACCCCAATTTTCATTTCCGCGTTTTGGTCACTAGGGCGAATGACCCTGTACTTCACTCAAAAGTTAAACTTATAATTATTTTGTTGTCGTAGAGTAACAGCCAATCCCATAGGGGTGCTCGTCGCGAATACAAAATATAAGCGCTGAGTAAGACTGCAAAGAAAACGGGTAGTCACTCGTCCGAGTGGCTTTGAGTCCGTCTCGAAAGGGATGCGTGGTCAATGGTCAAATGACTAATGCAAGCAACAAATGAGTACGCCCCCCCCCCCATACCGTAGCAGGACTCTGGTCGCGACCTTCGCCCTCTCCATTGCCTTATTAACCTGGGTGTTCTAGCATGTCTGCATCGCTCATTTTTTACAACGAAGACGAGCGTTTAGCTCCTTCAGGGCGGTTTGGGGATCCCTGATTCCTAGAAGCAAACTATTAATAGCACCTGACGCCGGTGATCCCTTTTTCGCCTTGCCTTTATATCTGGGCTTTTTGCAGCTGTGGCAGCGATGCTGCTTTCCAATCAACTCAGAGTTGTAGCGCTCTCCATGAACCATTCGACTCTGTGGATCCCAGTCATCGCTCACCACCTAGAACATTGGCGTTGCGGGGAAAATCTGAGCTTCAGTATTATACCAACCAAAAGCAAATAAAATATACCTGATGGAGTAGGAGCACCCTCTTGACGATGACAGTAAAAAAACACCAATGCACACATGCTGCGCAACAGAGGTATAGACAAAACGGAGACTAAACGGAATGGTGATCGATTGCAAACATGCGCGGTCAAAGTTTTGGCCGATCGGCATAGCTCTATACGAAGCACTGTTATTAACGGTAAAGGTAAATACTAAACACACCACCGGCGGTGTACTTAGGCCCAAAAATACAACACCACCGCTCGTTCAAGGCACATAGTTTTCGGGGAAAGGACTAGCAGGGGTGTGTTGCTCTGGTCTCGGGCTATCATTGAAGCTATCGTGGTGCCAAATCGGGCGGCGGTGATGTCTACCCGGTATAAGCTTTTTTGTACTTGTATACACCGATGGTAATATACTGACATCTACTGCCTCTGCACGCGCAAGCCCGCATCTCCTGGAGTACTACTCGTAGCCCGTTTTGGTCCAGCGATAGCTTTTATGATAGCCCCAATTCAGAACAACATACGCCCGCGAGTCCTCTGCCCGTACGAGGTACCGGCAGCGAACGAGGTACAAGGTACGTGCGGCGAGCGGCGATGGCGTACACCGGTGCACCAGGTAAGCGTATGCCGAACAAAAGGCCTACAGGGCATGGGCCTTGGGATGGTACATCGTTAGTCCCATGACAGTGTCGGTACCTTGCACAAGGGGTCCGCAGGGTCGTCACAGGGTCAAATGCCTCGCAAGGGTGTGTCAAGGTGGTCAGAATAGCCACGTGTGCACCAGTAACATACTGGCATACGGGTGCAGGCGGCGAGCACGTACACAACTCCTGGAGTACCTGCCCGATTCGGCTCCACGATACCTTCCGTGATAGCCCTACACCAGGCCAACACACTTCTGCTAGTAATTTTTCCGTCCTAGGTGTGTGCGGCGAGCAATCGGTGGCGGTGTGTTAAGCATTACCGTAATAAAAGATACTGGTACCATGTACCAGATACTCGGCATGCCTGGCACCATACTCTACTTGTAGCACCTGGTAACTGTAGAGTAAATAAGACCCTACCATGGTGGCGAAGGTGCGTGCTGCATGAGTACAAGTTTGAGTGTGTGCTGTATATATGCGAGTACAAGTATATACGTATATCCAACCTGCGGTCGACGGTGCCTGCGAGCTAATACTGCTGTATCAGTAGCATACCGACAAGCAGTACCTCGAACTTCGAGTACGAGTATTTACGTACATACTGTCGTAGTCATACTGGTACCTGGTACGTACCCGGTATACAACAAGAACGACCATCAATACTCGTATCATACGAGCAGCTCTTCAGGCCAACAACTCACGTGCTCCCAACTCTCATAGAATGGACACGGGGGCGCCCTGATGTACCAGGCGCGGGCCGAGGAACTCCGAGGGGCAGACGAAGACAGCGGTCAGCCAAGGCGTGCCCATGCCCTTCAGTCTCAGGGAGTCGGGCCAGGCGCAGATGAGGTGCTCAAAGCAGTCCGCGTCTCCGCGTCTCCGGCGTCTCGACCAGGTTGTGTCGCTGGTAGCACCACCGCACTACATCGCCCACGCGGCCAACATCGACCTCTGGCTGCGGCCATCCTGCTATCTCTCCACCATGTGCTCTCTCTCTGCTGCTGTCTGCTCTTTGCTCTCCGCTGCTGCCTCTGGGAGCTGCCTCTTTCTCGATAATGCGGCGCAATGCTGCCTTGATGGGTAAGCTTATTGGTCAGTGCAACGTAGAATTCACGGATGCAACGTAGAATAGGACGTTTTGATTGGCCAATGCAACATAGATTCTGTCCCGGTGCGTTTTTAGTTCGCCGATATCGGTAAGGCATGTGGATCACGAAAATATACTTTTTTTTTTATTTGGTGATCGTGGTGACGAGTTATCTAAGATTAAAGGGGTTACAAAAGAGGTAAATACGCCTCCGCGGCCCCCCACGATGGAAATCCTAATACCTCCGAATCGTATGAATTTTTCTGGAGGGATGGGTGTAGCACTCCTGAACACGATTCCGAAGTCAGAAATGAAACCCAAACATATCTGCACTATTTATGCTCCTTGAAAGTTTACGCAAGAAAGCGGGGATAACTTGAGATAATACTGAAATAAGAGCGAAATATCCCCTCCCCAGGCATACATTCCACATTTTGATTCAAGCTCTACGGACATCATTCTGGGGTAATGTTGGGTCGGGGGTCACGCATTTATCATCAGAATACCCTAGCTCGGCGTTGTAATCGACCTACAGGTGTACAAATGCTGGGCTTTCGTGAGCAATTTCAATATTTCTGAGAATTTTGAAATTCGGTTCCCACCGCGAGTTTTTGTCTCAACACACTTCTGAGTGGCTTTACCTAACCCCTAAATCGGCCAAGCGGATGCGATTGCAGAGCTCTTCAAAGAAAAACAAGTTCAGGAATGCCTCGAAAAAAAGAATTCTACGCGAAGGTTAACTTGTATTTTTCTGACGAGTTTTTAGAACCGCGTCTTTGAACGTTTCAGAGCGAACCTTGAACTCGATTTTTTATTTTTATTTTTTTTCATGGTGGGAAGAGCGATTAATATTTAGCTCGGAACCCGCCCAGGGTGCATTCTTCAAAACAAAAGGTGTCCACATGACTGCATGAACTACAGTAGGTGAACACATCATCAGTTAATCCATTTTTGGTAAGTTGAAACTATCGAGAGTTATGCATTGTTGGTTCTTGAGTAGGCGATATTGCATACCGTATCACAGGGGCAGTGGGCTCCAGTGGTGAAATATATCTACTACTGTATATGATTTGCACACCTCGGATACGGAAACACATAATTAACATTCCACGTCAATGATTGGGCTCAGCGACTTTTGCTTTAACATTACGTCACTAATGTAGGGGACCTGACTCCTAGGTATCTTGGTAACATAGTAAACAGGACCTATGGTGCACACAAAAGCCTATATAATTACCTTTTTATGCTAACAAAATTTGGTCCTATTTACTATGGTCCCCCGTAATAGGTATCGTGGTAACATGAGAGCTAGAATGTTACGACACTGACGGGCGATTGCGTAACACAACGGATGCTATCATGTTACCTTGTCAGAGTATGTGGTCCATTGCGAGTAACACAACGTCAGCATCTTAGCCAAAATGCTGATCACACGCTACTGTAGGTCGACAAAACTCAGACTTCGTGTTCATGTGATGGCTTGAAGTATGGAGATCAAAAGCGAGCACTCGTAGCAACACAAGTTAGCAGATATCGTGCATCCCCGATAAAACATCAACACTCTATGTTCCTGATGTATTAGGTCGTACGTTCGAGTATGCAGACTTACAGTAGTTGTAACATGTTATGGAGGAATAACCTACTTGCTAGCGTTACAGGTGGATAACTTGCTGGCGGGGTCTCCGTTTTGTTTCGAGGACGTTGTTTACGGGGATCCCTCCTAAGTATTTCATGCTTGGGGTTTTAAAAATATGGTTGTTTGTTTGTTTTACCGGGGATACAATGCTATACTTCCCTCCCGGGGAAATTGTTATAGGTGTCCCCGCGCGGCAAGGGCGGGTTAAACTCCAGTACATTATGGGAGATTACGTTCATGCGCACCTTCACGTTGATTAAGTAAAACACTGGTACACTAGTAGCACATGTTACGTACCCAAGAGTCCAAAACGGAAACCCAGCAACATGATGTTAAAGCAAGGACAGGTCCAACCGTAATGCCGGTTACCCGTGTCATGCGCCCTACCCAATGGACAAAAACGGCAACACAGCAACATTACGTTTTAAGCAATGCCAACTTTAATCGTAGGAGAGTGATATCGAGCGGCAAGCGATCACCGGCGGCACTACTGTACACACCGCAGCAGCACATGCAGTAGACAGTTCCCAGACAGGTCTGCTGCCCTATGATCGTCGTAATAATCACTCGTGGCGGTGTGCTTTGTATTCTGCCCCAATTCCGGGGGGCCTAACTGTTTTCTTACAACATGCTCGGCCACCCCTTCGTGTGTGCAGAAGCCGTTTTCGTTTCCCGGCACGTTAACTGCTTCGTTACAGAGTTGTTTCGTTGTCTCCAAGCGTCTCATATTTTGAGCTCATACAGGTCGTTACGAGTATTGCCTAACAATCCGTGTATCTATACGTCGAAGAACTATAGTGGATACTTCCTTAACGCGTTACCAGTTTGCGTACAATGGTCGTCTGTACCAATTCATCTTTAGCCACAGCCTTGTGCGAGGCATGCTGCATTTAGGAAACCAATCCAGGGTGATGCGCCTGCAGTCGGAAGAAAGGGGAAAACGTCGAGGTACCTTTTCTGGCCAATATCGTCTCACATCGCCAAGATATCGATGATGGAGCTCGTATTGAGTGGCGCAGATGGCCGATCCCAGGCCTGCCAGGTAAAAACCTTCAAGGCGTTGTTCTGTGGAGTACGTCCGGAACCATACTCAGGTTTGTGTTGTGTTTGTTTTTGTATGTTACACACCGCGATTGATACACTGGTCGCCCCGGTGGTCTAACCGGTACCCACGAAGCCTGTTAGGTTGGAGGCCAAGGGCTCGAGCCTCCGTATGGAGATTGTATCCTCACTCAAATGGCGCCAACTGTCGAGAGCGCATTTTATAGCGTGGGCAGACCCAACTCGACGAGAGTTGACGAGGGAAGAAAGTGCTGAAATGTTCTCGCGATATGAATGCAAAAGGCAAGGTCCGTACTGGGGGAGGAGGGGGAAGAGCCTAACTACGAGCTGGGCTGGCCAATAATGGCCTTTTTACTCGTCCGACGGTTTCTCAACGAATCCAAAATATTACGACCCAAAGTTAGTAGCTGTGTGTTCCTGAGTTTACAGCGCATTTGCCGACGTTGGAACTTTCGAAATCAGAGTTAATTTCGTCGAAACAAAAAAGTAAAAAAATAGAAAGTACATGCCTTAAGTTAAACGAGATATATATATATGTCGATATAATTGTCTATCAGGTATATAACCCTTATCTTGCGGATTTCCCTCAAAATCGGTGTGTATTATCCTTGACGCATGACGAATCAACTGATATCCTTCACCATCGCCTAATTCGCCGATCATCAAAATATATGGTGTACGTAAGATTTCCTATACAAAGTCAAGATACTACGGGGAGAAACACGAAATGTGGGATTCTCACTCCATTTTTTTGTTGTTTTGGCTTGATTTTTTTTACACGTCTTACGTAACGGATAGACAAAGGAATTCATTCCTGCACCTTTTGATTTTTTTTTTTTCTGGTAGTTGTGCCCGAAACCAATTTCCGGATTTTTCTGAAATGTGCCTAGTTCACGAAAGAAAAACAAAAACAAAATGGTGCAGGAATGAATCCCTTTGGAAGACTATCAAGAAGCACGTGTCAAAATATCAGATCAAAATTCGAAAAACCCAACTGAGAAAGTGGCTGGCCAACAAAAAAGCTGATCTTGGCCAGCCCAGCTCGTAGTGACCCCAGATCTAAGTTACGACGTGTAAAGAGAGAGACATAAATGTCGAAGATAAATAGAAGGATAGGAAAAAAAACGAATCACTGATACCCCATTCAACGTGCGGAGCTTCATAAACGTGGTAAGGAGAGCCGCACAAAGCCCTCCATGCCGTGGTGCGCTACGCCCCATTATAAGAATAAATGTGAACCATAGAAACCATTATCAACGTATTGCTGGCCCTGGTAGCAATACTCCACCAACGTGTTGCCTTGTTTCGTGTTAGCGTAAATATGTACGAGGTACGGCTATATATGTACGACACTACCTCGTACTACAATAGGATATGATACGTATAATGTGTAAGTTCGACGGGCATCGAGTACCAGGTACTGCATACAGGGCTTGTCAAGGGCCGACTCTGGTGGACCGTCCCGGAGTTGGGCCGGGTCGGGCCGCCCCATCAATATGTTATAAGATCGTTTGCGGTCCAGTCCGGCCCGGCCCGGTCCACCTAACTTGTCTATGGTGGGCCGCGGCCCGTCCTCGCCCGCCGAACTATCGGAGGATGGGCCGCGGCCCAGGCCGGTCAATCAAGATTTCAGAGGATTATGGGCTGCGGGCCGGCCCAGCTCATCAACTATTCCAACAGCCCTCGCTCGGATCGGCCCCCGGTCGAACATTGTTTTCCCAAATTCCGGCCCGACCCGATCAATCGCCTCACCTGGCAACAAGGGCCAATGGACAAGGGCCTTACATTGGCCGGCCTGATGGGTTTTATGGGCGGGCCTAAGAATTTGGAAGGCCGCCCCAAGGGTCGGCCCATGTATTGTGCCATTCTAAAAGGTGCATAAGTATACGCTGACGTGATTGAATTTACGACAGGTTTTGGATTTTTCGTTGTTATGTTCACGTCCGGATCACGAGGGACAGCTGTGTTTGGTCCATGATACACACCAAACAAGTGCCCAGCACTCACACATTTCTGCTCCAACAACTCGATCGACATGCTTCCATACCAACTGTGGGCCACCATCGCGTCGTGTTGCTTCAACAACCGTAGGAGCAGCAGTAGTAGCAGAAGCAGGAGCACTACCCGCACTACCACCACCACCACTACCACCACCGCGAGTGCTGCTGCAAAACAGTCTCCTGCAGTGAATTTAATTTGCCTTTCTGGCAGCTGGGTGGTTGGGACGAAATATGCACTAGAGCTGGCTGGCTTGTTCTAGAAGATTGGAGCTGGAGATCACGAACCATCGAGCTTCCGCCACACCCGGGGAGGATAGGGTACCACATGCCTTGATATATCAAATACCTCCATACATTTACAACTTAACCAACAGGGGACAACAGCGGCGATCTCTTGAGTGGAAACAGCCCCGCACGGTGTGGAAAACCACCCCCCATTTGTAGGGAAAATAGACTAGAAATGTCGATCAACAGATGCTACAAGAGTTTTAGCCTTTTAAACTCGATTTCCACCACATTCTCCCTCACTAAACCTGACTTATCTCTTCGGTGTAAGTCAGGAACCCCGATGAGACTCTGAGTATCCAAGTTTTACCTCCGACTTTTTGGTACTGGACTCAGTATGCAATGATCGCATTGCTCTCATCGTTCCTTTCTGGGTGTTTTTTTTCTAAGTGAGTGAGTTTTACAGGTTCTTGAACATGAGATTTTGCCCATTTTTTCCTTTTCATGGGAAGGTGAGGATCGAACCACCGACCTCACTCTTCAGAATCTCACGTCCTGCCGTCGACGCCATTGTAGGGAAAGTAGACTAAAAATGTCGATCAACAGATGCTACAAGAGTTTTAGTCTTTTAAACTCGATTTCAACCACACATTTGTCTTATCACTGACTATAGGCGCCTTCCGCGGTAAGGCGGACTGGCCCTCCCCAGCTAAAAACAAAACAAAATCCAAAACCGTTTTTTGGTTCGCCTAGAGAACCCCGAAAACGCCGTATAAAAAAGTGGGCAAAATAAAAAAAGGTCTCGGATTGCCTCGAACTTTTTTTTTCACCACATTCCCGAACTTTTATGTTTTTGCCCACCTCGCCAATCGACTCCGCTTGGCCGACTTAAGGGGTTAGAGCCACTCAGAAAGTTGACCAGACAAAATCTCAGTGGGGGAGCGAAGTTAGAAAAAAACTGAAAAAAAGCAACAAAATGCTTACGGAAAGGCCCATTTTGGCATGGCTATTAGTCAACGGAGATACCGAACTGAGACATTATAACGTCGGATTCGTGATCCCAAACACAAATTTACCCACTCCTGATAAACTCAAGCCCTTCGCGGCACGTTGTTGGCGGTTTAAGGGGGAAGGGTTCTTATCGGACATTCCCGGTTTTGGCGTGTTTACATAAAGCTTTAACTCGGTCGCATGATCGAGTTCGGAAAACATAACGACGGATTCGGGATGCCCGCCCCAACATTACCATACCCTGACAATTTCAGCTCGGTCTGATGCTTTTCAAAAACAGGGGATTTTTTCGGACCATCCCCGCTCTATTTTTTTTGCTGAATTTCCTTAAGGGTATAGGTAAAACCGGTTGAAACTTGGCAATGAACATGGCTTTGAAAAAATTAAACTTCGAGTACCTCCAACTCATACCCCAATTAGGGTGTCATATTTTTTTCATACCTTAGCCGGGGATGGTTCGTCACCACCCCCCCCCAAACAAAAAAACAGTCCGCCTTACCGCGGAAGGCGCCTATAGCTGAAGTTCATGTAGCCAGTGCCACACCGTGACGATAGGGTGCCATCTCCGGATCAGAAATTGTTCCCATTCATCTACCACTCCAACATAATGCTCGAGAAAACTGAACCCCCCCTGGTTTCGTTGAGCTGAGATGCTGGCTCGAGCCCCATTATGTTCTGGTGCACGAATCTGGACAACCGACTTGCTGGGTGTTTTAAGGTTCGGAGAGACACGTCTTGCCGGCAGAGAGGAGGGCAGTGTGCCGGCCACACGCTCCTAAATGACGCCGACATTGGGCAGAGGGGAGCGCTCCATTTGCTTGTGTTGCCTAACAGACCTTCAGTTTCGCCACATCGATCGGTGGGGCAAAATGCTTTTTTTGGTGAGATATACGTATCTTCATACTGAGCAGTTCGTTTGTTGACGTGATTCTACGAGAAAAAAAGAGGACTCACGAAATTTCTTCGATTTTTCCGGTTTTCTCACATGACTATCCCCCTGTACACTACCCAGTACCTGCTGCTGCCTTCGCTCCTGCTGCTGCCGAGATATTTGGGCCTGTCGCTTGTGATACGTGGGGTCCTTGTTGGTCATGTGCGGGCAGTGTTTGCCTGATTCAGTTATGATGAGATGTTTCCACCGTGCGCGCAGACCGACAAAACACCACTAAGTTCACGCTTCTCCTTGTAAACCCATTCCGGTGTAAAGCCAGTCAATCTGACTACCTCGTACCAAATAGCCCTTCAATTTGTCAATGTGTCAACGGTCTTTAGGTCCTTGGGGTCCCTTTGACTTGTTTAAGCGAGGATCCGTCAGGCGTGAAAACCTTGAAATTGTACATCTCCACCCAACTAAACGAGACGGGGACCGGAATTAAAAACTTCGCTGCTGTAGCCAAGACCGTGCTCGTCAGAACGGTGATGGAGATGGGTGATATACATCCGGTCGGAGGTACTGCACGACTGCTGTAGAGGCATGTGTTGTACGATACAGTACGTACGTAATGCACTTTTTGTATTGCTACACAGCAGATTACTATCGTGGAGGGGTAAACGGTACTACTGTAGTAACTGTAGACCCCCCCGGTGAAATACCACTTCTGTACATAGTGGAAACCTGCCAGACCACTGTGGTGGAAATCGAGTTTAAAAGGCTAAAACTCTTGTAGCATCTGTTGATCGACATTTTTAGTCTACTTTCCCTACAATGGCGTCGTCGGCAGGACGTGAGATTCTGAAGAGTGAGGTCGGTGGTTCGATTCTCACCTTCATCCCATAAAAAGGAAAAAATGGGAAAAATTTCATGTTCAAGAACCTGTAAAACTCACTCACTTAGAAAACACCCAGAAAGGAACGATGAGAGCAATGCGATCATTGCATACTGAGTCCAGTACCAAAACGTCGGAGGTAAAACTTGGATACTCAGAATCTCATCGTGGTTCCTGACTTACACCGAAGAGATAAGTCAGGTTTAGTGAGGGAGAATGTGGTGGAAATCGAGTTTAAAAGGCTAAAACTCTTGTAGCATCTGTTGATCGACATTTTTAGTCTACTTTCCCTACACCACAATACCCGCGCGCGTGTGGTATATTCATATTCGACAGGAAGTCAGAGGCCGGAGAACGCAGAGAGACGATCGAGGCGAGCACCATGGACGCAGCCACGACCATATACGAGGAGAGGCTCCGTCTGGCGGACTCTATCAATGACTACAAGCGCTTATTTACGGAGGCACACTGCAAACTCCTGGTGGGCGAGGCCTTGAAGGCGACACCGGAAGGGTCGGAGAGGTTGGAATATATCGTAGCACTGGCGCGTAGATGCAAAACTGGGCTCGTCTCTGCTGAGCAGCTTGCCGAACAAGTCAACGAGGCGTACTCGCTGCGCCCAATACTGCAGCAGCAGGAGGGCAAGGAGGAGAAGCGGGAGGGGGGTGGAGAGGACGATGTCGACAAGAATGAGGAGGCAAACAAGGACGAGGAGGAAGACGAGGAGGAGGAGGAGGAGGAGGAGGAGGAGGAGAAGGAAGAGGAGGGGGGGAAGGAGGCCGACGACGAGGTACGATAATGCTTGTTGCAAGCAGTTTTCGGGTAGTGCTGCACCGCGCGATGTCTGAGGATGCAGCACACGGTGTCTACCTACCTAACCAAGTAAAGTCTGAGCACCTCGGACAATTGATGGTGTGGATAATGAGACTTGGGATCTATCAAACTCATCGTTGCATTAAATTGTGTTGTCTCGACGTGCCATTTGTAGCATTCGTATTGCCTGGCGTCGTTTCGTAAAAATCCGGCGTGGTCCACAGCAGTACTCCATACCACCGCACAGGCTAGGTTTGCTTTGCGATGGGTTAATGTTCCCACACTACAAGTACAACAGCAGTACCTATGATTGATGTATACGGGGCGGATCCGCGGGAGGGGAGGGGTTCCCAGCGTATTCGGAGGGCTTTGCGGCCCGGGTCCAAAATCCACACTAATTTCAAGATCATAAAATCTATATACTAAAATCAAGTCATCCATACTAAAGTCAAGTAATTGTTTTTTCAAAGAGTCCCCCAGATGTGAAAAATTGGCTCTCCAGAACTTCGGTCAGAATCGAAATCGACCCGTAACTTCGCGACTTAGCGGCTTTTACACTAATTTCAAGATAAAAAGGCCAGACGTAAAAAAATCGACCAAAACAATTTTCGCTCCTAAATTCAGGGTTTACTGAACTCAGACACAGTGTGTTTGTTGATTATTGGGTGATAACCAAAAACGGGTACTCGTACGAGTACCCGGTCGGTTTTCACTCGAAAACGGGTACATGCTATATGTGTGTGTGTTCTTCACATTTAACCTTCCTTTTTACCCGTCGACATCCAGCACACCTAGTGTCCGTGCCGATTCTTCATACTTAAAAGGTACCAGTTATGTGGTCACAAAACTACGACACAGAGATACTACACTCAGTGCAGTATGCAGAACAGACAATGCAATGCCATACCAGCTATGCGACATGCAAGACCTACCCTGCTAGCAATCCAGGTGCATGAAAGAGGAACAAATACAACTAAAAAAGAGGAAAAACGAAAATGAAAAAGAGAATACAAAAATTGCATAATTTAGCAAACCAACCAAAGTAGAAGAATGTCGTAGCAGTCTGGAGTTTGGCGGAACGGAGAGAAAAATTAGAAACAGGGGGGGGGGTGGTTCCAGTAGGGGTGCCTGGGACGGAAAGATCAAGGGAGGGCATACACAGCATGTCGATACAACAAGGGCAACAGCAGCAACAACAGCAGCAGTAGCAGCAGCATAGCAGTAGCAACAGTACAGCAGCAGCAGCAGCAGCAGCTAGCCGTAGACAGAGTCGACGGCAGGATCATAGGAAGTAGGGAGACAGCACGTGGTGTTCCGTTGATCGCAATGCCCAAGGAGTACAGCAGCGAATACGAGGATGGGTCATCCTCGCAGGAGAGGGAGATGCGGAGTGAGATGAAGATCAAGAAGCTGAGAGAGGAGTTGGAGCAAGCAGAGCAAGCGAGGAAAGATGAGCGAGCCAAGGAGGATACAGCCAGGGAGGCGAGGAGCAAGGCAGCAGGCGGGGCGGATGGTGAACACGAAGAGAGGAGTAGCGGACGAGGCATTCCAGCAGAGGACGGCGGTGGGGGACTCCGGGAGGTCCGCGAGGAGAGCTCGAAGGAGGGTACGGGTGAGAACGCGGAAATTCCGTCAGCAGACAGAGAGAAGATGGCTGCAGAGAAACGATTGTTCGAGCAGGAAGTGGAGAAAGTGGTAGATAGGAGAATGCATGCCCTAGGTGTAGGCGGACGAACCTATGATACATGCCGTGAACTCGCAAGCGCACCCAAAGAGCGCACGTGGCACAGGGAGCAGGATCCGCACAACCAGCGGG
Source organism: Saccharina japonica (assembly GCA_008828725.1). Classification (NCBI taxonomy): domain Eukaryota; class Phaeophyceae; order Laminariales; family Laminariaceae; genus Saccharina; species Saccharina japonica. Next base: position 258,818 of record MEHQ01001857.1, read on the forward strand.
AAACGTCCAGCCAGCGGGGGCCCCAGAGCGACATGGGAGAACCCTCGAAAAAATGGGGGGTTTCGTATGAGATGGAAGCGTGGGGGAATCGGGGATAATTCGGCCAAAGAACGCCAAATGAACAGGGAGGGGTTCAGGGCAACCGGATTCAGGAAGGAGGAGGGTGGGAGGTAGGGGATAGAGGCCCCCAATCAGATCCAGCAGAGGATGTCGGATACTGGAAGCATAGAAGAGGTGAAGACCGAGGGGAGCCCAGTTTCTGGACGCAACGAAGAAGGGGGGATCAAGAGGAGCCCAGCTGGGGTGGGAAAAAATGGGAGCTGGACAAAAGGGGGGATCCATGGAGAGTCGGATGGGGAGGCAATGGCATGGGATCGGAGAGGAGAAGGGAGAAGGGTTTCGGTGTGCCGAGATGGGGAAGGGAAGAGGAAAAAGGGGTCTGGGGGGGGAGGGCGAGCGATTTCAGGCCGGGAGATGAGTTCGGGGAGGGGGAAGGAGACCCGGGATCCAGCAGTTTCTTCAGGGAGCCCGAACCAGCGTCATGGACGCACGTGACAGACATGGGGATGGTCATGTGGGGAGTAATAAGAGCGGATGGCGGAATACCGCCGTGGGGTTCTGTGAAGGAACGGGCGATGGCATCGCTGTGTCCGGAAATTTTCTTCATGACCAGGAAGGGCGAGAGGGACCTGATGAGTTTCGCCGACCTTGACCTTTCGTTGTATGCGAGGACGGAGCTATCGGGGAGGCGCAGGGGTGAGGGTGGGACGTCGCTTCCGGATAGAGTAGAGGCGACAATGGGGGTAATTATGTTCATGGCGACGCTCGCAATGGACGACAATACTCGGATGGGGAGGGAGGCGATAAGCCGGGTGGAGACACAGTGGGGGAACCAGTTCCAGCGAGTGAAGGAGGGAATACATCATTTTTTCGTGACCAACAGGAAGGTGGCGGAGACGGAGGCATTCGAGGAAGAGTTCACGAAACACTTCAATGCGGACTTGATGAAGCTGGGAGAGGCGGAGCGGATGACGGCCATGCAGCTGAAACGGAGGGGGACTACATGGCCGACGGCGAGGGAGGCTGGACGGCTGCCGGTTCCGACATTCCAGGAAACGGCGGCGTGGTTGCAGTTGGCGCCACTGCACATCAGAGCCGAGTACAATTGGAAGAAGGGGGGGGGCGGGGGACGCTGAGGCAATCGCCGAGGAGGAGAGGGGTGGAGGGAGAGGGAGAGGGAGAAGGAGAGGGCAGGAGAACGGGGGGGGGGGGGGCGCCAAGGTACATGGGCCAGCAGGGAGTGTCATTTCTTCAAGGAAGACGGGGATTGCCCGTTCATGAAGAAGTGGGGGGACTGCAAGTTTGAGCATGTGGGGGGGAAGCGAGCAAAGGACGAGAAGAATGGGGGGGGACGGAGGGAGGAGCGGTCGACCAGGGATAGGGACGGAGGAGGGGGAGAGAAAAGGAGGAAGCGTGAATGAGGACACGGGCTCTGCGGTTCCGCAGGGCCAACCGGAGTGACGCGGAGGTGGGGGGAGGCGCAGGCGCAAGGTGGAGGACACTGCGCGGACCGGGACGGCTGGGAGACCATCGCAGCGGAGGGCCCGGTGCCAGGGTCCATCAAAACTGTCAACTCAGGTGCGGTGGAGCGGACGAGTAAGAGGGGGCGGGGGGGGAACGGGGGGTGTGAGTGGGTGTGTGGGAAAGGGGTAGCGCAGAAGGAAGGGGGGGTTGTGTTGGACATCGGGGATGCACATGGGAGGACGGGCGGTGAACGTGGTAGGGAAGGCGGCAACGGGGCCGCACAAGGGACGGGTCAGTACGAGCGTGGCGGCGCCACGCAAGGAACGGGGGGCCGAGTGTGCGGCGGAGTCGCGCACAGAACGAGACGGGAGGTACGCGACGGGGTCGTACCGGAAAAGGGCAAGGAAGGGCACGGTGGTACCGAGCACGAAACGAAGGGGGAAGCGCGCGGCCGGGCTGGGTACGGTATGGGAGGGGAAATACGCGGCGGGGCCGCACATGGGACAAGGGGAGGGGTGCGCGGTGGGGGCGCGCACATAATGAGGGGAGAAACGAGCGGCGGGGCCGCACATGGACCAAGAGGGGAAAAACACGGCGGGGCCGTGCAAGGAACGATAATGGGGAAGAGCGGCGGGGCCGCACACGGATCAAGAGGGGAAGAACACGGCGGGGCCGGGCACATAACGGGAATGGCGGTGAGTGGCGGGGCCGCACACGGACCAAGGGTGGGAGAATACGACAGGGCCGTGCATAGAACGAGAATGGGGATGAGCGGTGGGGTCGCAGACGGACCAAGAGGACACGGCGGGGCCGTGCAGGGAGCGAGAGGGGGGACGAGCGGCGGGGCCGCCCACGGTTCAAGAGGGGAACAACACGGCGGGGCCGTGCACGGAACGAGAATGGGGAAGAACGGCAGGGCCGTTCACGGATCAAGAAGCGAAGAACACGGCGGGGCCGTGAACATAACGGGAATGGTGATGAGCGGCGGGGCCGCAGACGGACAAAGAGGGGAAGAACACGGCGGGGCCGTGCACAGAACGAGAGGGGGGACGGGCGGCGGGGCCGCCCACGGTTCAAGAAGGGAAGGACACGGCGGGGCCGTGCACGGAACGAGAGGGGGGAAGAACGGCGGGGCTGTTCACGGGTCAAGCGGGGAAGAACACGGCGGGGCCGTGCACATAACGGGAATGGGGATGAGCGGCGGGGCCGCACAAGGACCAAGGGTGGAAGGACACGGTGGGGCCGTGCACAGAACGAGAATGGGGGCGAGCGGCGGGGCCGCACACGGATCAAGAGGGGAAGAACACGGAGGGGCCGTGCACAGAACGAGAGGGGGGATGAGCGGCGGGGCCGCACACGGGCCAAGAGGGGAAGAACACGGCGGGGCCGTGCTTAGAACGAGAGGGTGGACGAGCGGCGGGGCCGCACAAGGACCAGGAGGGGAAGAACACGGCGGGGCCGGGCACAGGACGAGAAATGAGTTGAGCGGCGGGGCCGCACGCGGACCAAGAGGGGAGTAACACGGCGGGGCCGTGCATGGAACGAGAAGGGTGGCGAGCGGCGGAGCCGCACACGGACCAAGAGGGGAAGAACACGGCGGGGCCGTGCACAGAACGATAATGGAGACGGGCGGTGGGGCGGTAAACGAACCAAGAAGGGAGGACCACGGAGGGGCCGGGCATAAAACGAGGGAGGGGGTGCGAGGCAACCGCTCAGCGCGAGGGGAGGGGCAACAGGCGAGGGTGGTAGTGGAGCAAGATATCCAGAGGTGGAAGGGGGCGTTGGGGCGTTTGGGGAAGACAGGGGACGATGCGGGGGAACGGGACCGGCTGTTGCGGGTGGTGGCAGAGGTTGGGGGGGTTATGTTGCAACGGGACGGGGGAGACTTAGCGAAAGTGGTGTGGAGGATTGGGGGGGGGTTACTGGCACCCCATATTGATGCGGAGCGGGTGACGAAATTTTTCAAGGAACAGCACAATGTCGACCAGTTTTCACTATTGGAGCGGGTCGCGAAGGTGGGAGTGCCGGTGGATGTAGGCCCTGGGGGCAACCTCGAGCGCGAGCTGGCGTACGGGAACCATAGTAGCGCCGACAGACACGCGACCGAGGTGTGGGAGAAAGCGGTGGGTGACGTCAAGACGGGGAGAGCATTTGTGGTTCCGGTGAGGTTGGCGGGGTTGATCCGAGGCCTGAGGGTGAATCCAGTGGGGGTGGTGGAAGAGAAAGGGAAGAGGAGGATAATCCACGATGCGACATTCAGTAACGAACCGGAAGGAAGGGGGCAGGGGGGGCGGCCAGTGAACGAGACTACGTACTGGGAACAGATTCCGGAGTGCCACCTGGCGGACGTAATGCTTCAGATAGTGCGGAGGATTATGGGGCTACGAAAAAAATTTGGGAGAGGAAGGAGGATCCTGATTCAGAAGATGGACGTGAAGAGTGCATTTCGGCAGGTGGGGGTGGATCCAGCGGGGGCGGTGAACTTCGGGTATGTCCTGGGGGAGTTCCTGTTCGTCGACCTGCGGCTGCAGTTCGGGTGGAGGGGGAGTCCTGGGTGGTGGGGGGTGATAGCGAGTGCCATTCAACAGGCGCAGCGACAAACGACCCGAGCATCGGCGACGATCTTGGTCGCGGGAGTGGCGGCCACAGCACATGTCCGGGTCGCAGCGGATACAGGGGTAGTGGCGGAACCGTTTCCAGAGGATTGCACAGTAGAGGCGGTAGAGGGTGGAGGGGCAGGAGACACTGCGTGGGTGGTTTTTTTCATGGACGACGCGATATCGGTGGAGGTACAGTGGGAACCAGACGGGGGGAGATGCCTAGCGCTGGCGCAATCGCTGGCATCGATTCATTTTCAGGCCATGGGGGAGAGGGCGGAAGGGGAGGAGCCCCTGCTGTCGCACAGGAAGGTCACGGATTGGGCACCGCAACAGGAAGTGCTGGGATTCGACCTGGATACGGAGAAAATGACGATTTCACTGCCAGCTAGGAAGGTCAGGGAGCTGCAGGAGTTGCTGGGCGAGTGGCCCGAGGGGAGGCGCACGGCGACAGTACGAGAGGTTCTCGTGTTGGTAGGGAAGCTGCACCATGTGGCGTACGTGATTAGACCGGGGAGGTATTTCGTGCGGCGGCTTCTGCAGCTGAGCAAGCTGCATCTGAATGGGCAGGAGAAAAGGGGGGGGGGGGGGGGGGGGGGCGGGGAAGGAAGAAGGCGGAGGCCAGGAGGGTGCTGAAGCTGACGGAGGAGTTCATCGAGGATGTGGGGTGGTGGAGATGGTGCCTAAAGAAGGGCATGGCCGGGGAGGGGGAAAGGCTGGCGGCGCCGTTCTTCAGGTTCGTGAAGCAGGCCCACAAGAGGACCTGGTTTTCGGACGCTTCGTTCGAGGCGGTTGGGGGGTTGTGTCTGGAGACGGGCGTGTACTGGAGGTACAACTTGTCAGAGGAGGAGAGGGAAAGGACGATCAGGAGCAGGAAGGGCGGGGGCAGAAACCGTTTGTCCATCAACGTTCTGGAGCTGATGGGGATGGTGGTGACAGCCTACGTGATGATAGTGATCCGGAAAGACAGGCCAGAAAAGGAAGGGGAGCCGGTGCTGATGAGGGGGGATAGTTCGTCGGCGGTGCAGTGGGTAATTAACTGCGGGGGGGGGAGAGGTGAAGAGAGGTCGGGGGGGATGATGAGGATTATGGGAGTGTTGGAGCGGATAGGGGGGTGGTGTTTCCAGGCGAAGCATGTGCGGGGGGTGGAGAACGTACTGGCCGACGGGATAACGAGGTGGAAGGAGGATGAAATCCAGACCAGGCTGACCGCAGAACGTCCCACCGTCGTTTGGCAGGCCCAGGAGCTCGGGAAGGAAGGGACGGAGATGTGTTCGGAGATTTTGCGCGCAGCTACGCACTCGGACGAGTTGCGAGGTCGACTCGGAAGACTTATGCGCAAGGTTGGAGGATGTGGGTGAGCTGGAGGGTCCTGAGAGGAAAGGGGAATTGGTTGGGGGGGGGGATGAGCGAGTGGGAGCTGGTGGACGAGTTGACGGAGTTTATGGCCTACTGCTGTGCGGAGAGGAAGAACAAGGAGGCGACCGTGGCGGGGAAGCTGATCGCGGTGAACTTCTACCACGAACAGTGGGTGGGGTTGTCATTGCCGCTGCAACATTTCAGAATCAAAGCGGTGAGGAAGGGGATCAAGAGGGCGCACGTGGAGGCAGGGAACCAGACGAGGGTGAGGAGACCGCTAACCTGGGAAATGATCAAGGTGATGGAGGAGCGCGTAGACGAATGGGGCGTGGGGGGGAGGATAGCATGGATCGGGTTGGCCCTATCGTATCAGCTGTTGCTGAGGGCATCGGAATTGTTCGCAGGGGAGGGGGGGGGGTTGGTTCACCAGTCTGAACTGTTTGAGGGCGGAGGGACATAGCGTTCTCTCGAGAAGGGGGTACAACTGGGGCCGGGACGAGACGGGGGCGCTGCAGACCACAGTGAAGTACACTTCAAGGGGCGGCAAAGGGGACCAGGGATAGGACAAGGGGCGTCATGGTGGAGGAGATCGAAGCCGAGGCACGAAGGGCTGCGGGCTGGGCGGAGAACTGTGTGGAACCTAGTTGGTGGAAGTTGTTCGAGTTACACCATGACCAGACAGATGCCGGGGGGATAAGTGCCCCACCTTGACGTGGTCTACAGGAGCGGTGGGGAGTGGAAGGCTGTGGACAGAGGGCAGGCAAACTTCTGCTTTCGAGGACCCCGGCGCTGGAGAGCAGTGGGAGAGAAAAGGAAGATCGCAAGGGGAACGGGGTGCGGTGGCGAATGAAACCGGCAAAAGATTCGCTCTGCAGCTGGGGGAGGATCGGAGGATAGGCAGGAGCAACGAAAGGCTGGGCGCGAGATGGGGGTCCCATGGGTGATTTCAAGAGGGAGGGGAGATGGGCCTTCGCAAGAGCGTTAAATGGGGTATGTTGAAACGTCGAACATGAGGAGGATCCCCTGTCTGAGGTCTCTAAGAAGTGCTGGTGGGCCGGGTGGTCGGGGCATTCGGGGCGGCGCAGGGCCGGGGGGTGTTTAGGGGAGGGTATGCAATATAATCAAAAGGGCGGGCGTTAGGCCCGGGACGAAAGGGCTTTTCTATGGTGTTTCCTTCTGGAGGTTGAAAGGTCTGCGAAGTGCGGGGGAGGCAGGCAATGCGCTACAATCAGCTCTGGATAGGTAGACGGAGAGAGTGGCAGGGAAATGGACGAGGAGAGAGCCGTCCTGAGTTCGCCACCTCCCCCGGTGGTCGGCCACCGGGACTACATATAATGAACAAGCATTTTTCGTGACAGACGGAGACCAAGTAGAGATGTCTGAGTAGCATGTTCGTCGAGTTTTGCGGAACGGAGGGAGAAAAATTAGAAACAGAGGGGGGGTGGTATGTGGTTCAGTAGGGTGGTTCGGATGAAAGTTATCAAGGGTAAGTGGATACTACAGCATGTCGAGTACAACAAGGGCAACAGCAGCAACAACAGCCAGCCAGTAAGCATTCCAGACATAGCAGTTAGCGACAGTTCAGAGCAGCCCAAGCAGAAGCAGCAGCCTAGCCGTAGACAGAGTCGCACGGAGGATCTAAGGAAGTAGGGAACAGCACGTGGTGTATCGTTGGGATCGCAATCTCCCACCCTCCACGATTGCGTTCCGGAGCACGAGGAGGGTTAAAAGGGGGGGGGGTGGGCGCGAGAGATGGGGGAGGGGTTCTACGGGTTTATGTGTGTGTTTGGTTTGTGTGTTTGGGGTGATTTCGGCTGTTGAGGTTGTCTTGCCAGGGGTTTGGGCAGATCAGCTGCGTTACAACCAGCGGAAGGGGGATTTGGCTGATTGAGTGGTTGTCTGCAGAGTGCGTGGGAAAGGTCAGGCCGCGTACAATACTTGGAATAGGAGCGGCGGACGGCAGGGGGAAAAATGGACGGAGGAGAGACCGTCGAGAGTCCTGTCCACTCCCCCCGTGGGCGCCACCCGGATGAAACAATAATAACAGGTTTTTCTGCCAGGTGGCCGGGGGCAGGTCAGCGCGTGCAATAGCTGGATATGGAGCACGGGGGAGGGCGGGAGGCGGAAATGGACCGGCAGGGAAGACCCGTCTAGTTCGCCACCTCGCCGCCGTCGGGGCGCCACCGGATACAAGTACCACTGCAACAAGACATTTTCAGTCCGAAGAGGGAGACCCAAAATGTACTGACAGAGAAATCAACAATCAAGCAAACCAAATAAAAAGCATTACAAAAAAAGACAAGAATCGTGTCGTGGCTTCTCCCAGAGGATAATGCGATCTGCATAAAAACCACAAATTAAATGAAAGAAAATGCAAATTGAAACTCGGACCGATAAACAGCGCAAACATAGCAAGACTGAGAACAGACAGAAAGGACAGCCAGCCCGGAGACACCAAAGGCCACAGTCCGTGCGGCAGGTTCTGTGCCCCGTTAGTACAGCAGGTTCTACCAGGCTAGTCGGTCTGGCCACCTACTTGTTTGCGCGTCTCTTTTCCTCGCTTTCGTCATCGTCCTGGTTTCCCTTGATGACCCCTCGCCGCCAGCGCGTCGTATTAGTAGTTCGAAGGCGGAACAGGGACACAGTACTTGATTAGAAGCATTACCGCACATGCTAGGGACGCCCACCAACCACACGAAACGTTGCGACAGAAGAGATTTGAGAAAAGATATCAAACCGCGTGGGCGGGGAAGGCGACGGTAGATGCATCAGGAAAGGGGAAGACAGTGGGCTTCAGAGGTATACAGGGAGAGTTCACAAGAGAAGAACGTTAAGAACGTGCTTGTAGCTAAACGTGAAGAATACGAAGGCACGCAGGGGCCCAGACAAATAGTTTAAATGTAATTTTATGAAAGTACCGGGAAGCGAATGCTTTACCCATTGGATGGTTAAAAGTTGTATAACTGGATATGGAAACGAGTACGCACCTAAGAGATGGAGAGAGGAGTAGTTAGTAAACTTGTTTAAGAGAAGAGACAAGGCTTGACCCGGGGTAACTAATAGCGGGGATTAACGTACTAAGCACTTGTAGGTAAAACGTCTGTAGGATTTTTGAACGATAAGAATGGGAACCAATTGATGGAGAAGGAAAAGAAAAGATTAGCGAAGGCAAGCCAGGATTTAGGCCAAACCGTTAGCTAGCTGCAGTCGATCATGTTGTACACATTAGGTAGATAATCCAAAGGCAGGAAAAGACGCTAGGGCGCTAACAACGTACTGCTATCTTTTTAGATGTACAGAAGGCCTACGATACATTTGGAAGGAAATTCGGCTGTGGAAAAAGTTTGGGAAATTAGAAGGATGAAGAGGAAAGATGTGCAGAGAATGATGAAGAACGATGACGGAATGTGCGAGAAGATGCCTTGGCTGATGTTGGACGGAAAGGACAATTATACGAAGGGTACGTTGATATCTACAGGGGTTGCCAAGGGATGTACAGCTATTCGACCTAACCTATTCCAAAGGGGTATACATTATATTATTAGTCGAGTACAGTTAGCAGTAGAAGCCAGACGAGCATGCGCAGGGAAGTCACGTGGGGTTGGGGGAATACGGTGTCGTCGGTATTGATGTTTGCTGATGATTTCGCTTTGCATATCAGAAACATCCCGAAGGACTTGCAGAAAAGTAGAGAACCGGCAACTCGAGTACACCAGAAGTGAGAAGAGTGAAGGCGAACGTAAAAAACGTCCGCAGTGTTCTATTAACTGAAGACTTAGGAGAGTTCGGTAACTTGTAATGGAAGTGGGGAGAAGATGAAATTACCGCATTCGTAGACAGTATCGTACCTTTTGCGTAGAAATCTTCAAAAGATTGCTCTTGGGATGACACATAAGATAAAATAATAGGCAAGGGTAGGGCACACGTACGGACAAGATGGAAGCAGGTCGTAACAGATACGCACCTTGACACTCAGAATTAAGAGATGTATACTGAATGAATGTGATTGTACCAAAGCTAGAATATGCAGGAGAAGTAGTGGGAAAGGGAACGCAGCACAGCTGCCGTAACAACAGCTGGGAAGAAGCAGTACAGATGACACGCAGCTAAAAGGTACCTAGGATGCTGAAGTACGACGATTCAATACAGTATGAGAGCAGAACTGGAATTTACCCACTCTAAGACAAAATGATGACGTGCCGTATAGTTGAAATGGCAATATAAAGTAAAGTACACTGGCCAAATAAGAGGTTGCCAGCCAGTGGCCGATAAAGCTGTACTGGGAGAAAGTAACCAAAGGCCGAGCCTGGAATGTAAGGTCGGTAGGCGTAGCGTAGTCGAGCAAATTATGGAAGGAAAATAGGAAACCGCAAAAAGAGACGCTGGCGCATGATTAAGAAATTTACGCGGATATACAGACCCAGGAACGTGAAAGAAAGGAGTAGCAAAGAAGGGAAAGGACTAAGCACGTGTAGGTAAAAAAAGGGTGAAGGGGAAGAAACTTCGAGACTCGTACCGGGACAGCAGTCGGACAAGCGGCGGCTTGAGGAGAAGGTAATAGCTCGAATGAAGAACGTTATGCACGGGTCGCTAATTGGAGCTTGCCGCGAAAAAGCTGAAACTGCGATTTCGTGTAGCGGCGACCTGGCACTGTGCCAGAAGAAAGGAGAAGGAGGGATATCAGGTAGCCGGGTAGGAGGAGACAGTTAGAGGCACAGATGTGCCCATGCTGGGCAAAGGCCCACTAGAGAGTAGAGTTCAGCTCAGTGGAGAATTGGTGAAGCCGTACAAAGAGGAAAATGGATTGTGCTAGAGGAGGCAGATCGAGTGAAAATAGCACGATGTGAACTATGAGCAGTTTGTACACTAACTCATTAGCGGAGAGAAACGGATCGTACTCATTAGGAGATGAGATGGTTGGCCAACGACCGGCGAAGGCAGGAGGGGGACTCAAGATGTAGGCAAAAGGTTCTTGTAATATATTGGAAACAACGTTATATGACGGCGCAGAATGTTGGAGTGTCTCTAGTTAGGAGGTATGGAACGGGCGCTCCGCGGTCTCGATAAGGATGCTGACCGGTGTGGTCAATGGTCAATGGACTAAGGGCCAAGCAACAATATAGTGAGTAGCGCCTCCCCCCCCCCACCTCGTACTCCCTTTCTTGGGCGCCCCCATACAACGGGTACGTGGCATTCCAACTCCAATTGCCGTTTCGTTCTCGTGGTAAGCACACGAGCTGGCGCTGGCGCGAGTCCTGGAACTGAGACGGCAGCGGGGAATGACAAAAACAAATTAAACGGTAACGTACTAAGCACCAGCAAGGAAGCCTCTAGGAAAAATAGAAAGGCGGAAACAAAGGCAAAAGAGCGGATAGGGTACTTAATATAAGTGACAACAAAGTAACGACACGCAATGATCGCGCAGGGTTGTAGCATCGCGTGGTCGCGCCCCTTGACGAAGCGGAACAACAGGCATACAACAAGCAAAAAAAAGAAAAATACAGAAAAATAAATCAAAAACAGCAAACACACAAGCGGAGGAACACCACGCATACCGGACCCCAGTTTCCCTTCGCCCAGGCATCTAAAGGCTTAGCATGCGGCCCGCGCCGGGCTGTTTTAACGGCCGCTTGCAACAAGGACGGGTTCTTGAACAAGTTTTCGCGCCACTGCCGCCGGCCGTTTTAAATTTAACTTTAGTTAATTTTTCCATCCAAATGATAAATTAAATCCTTCGCCCCTTCCTTTTATTTCTCTCTAAGTGTACTTATCGGGGTACAGTAGGTCTTTTAATAGGTTTTAGGTTAACTGCAAAGCGCGCACGCCGGCACAGCCAACGGATCCGTATCATTCGCTTGGTGGCCGTCATCGGGGTCCGGCCAAAACCCGCCGGACGTGAGGAAATCGGCAGCCAACCTAACAGCCGCTCAGCCAACGCGTGCAGCTGGAGTAGGTCAAGTGGTGCAAGTGCGAGCCAGACCAACTTGGTACCGGGCAAGCTGCGCCGCATGCGAATTCGATACAGCCTGTGCAGTTTTTTATCGCACGGAGGAATACTTCAGCCTCCCTGTCCCTCGGTCGACTTGCATCTGAGATTAACTGTGGCTACGCCCCTACTATTAATAGGCGCTACTCAGCAGTTGGTTCGTTTATATACTATATATTTGAAATACGCTTCAAGAATTCCTCGACCCACGGTGAGATCTCGAATTCTCCACGACCAGTGTTAACGTTTATCAACAGCTGTTCGACCTTATCACTAGACGCATCGGGAGCGAGGCCGGGTTTTATGGCGTTCTTTGCAATTGCCATTACGGACGGGCACGAGTTCCCTATAAACACACCATAGCTAGCAAACGACGCGTGGCGTTGCAAGAGAGGGAGAAAGACAAAATAAAGCGAAAACACCTAGATATGAAACAACCCACAACCGAAATGTGTTTGGTCGCAGCTGTCGGGACAAAACCAATCCCGTTGCGCACCATCCTCTCGCCATACAGTTAGCAATGGCAGTATTGTTCATTGAAACCCGGCCCCTGTACACAACAACTGATTGTGGGTTATCATAACTGTTTTTTGCGTCTCTCTTTTTTCTTGCAATGCTAGGTTACGAAGACCGGGCAGCATCGCTCTGCGGATTCCTGGGCAAGAGGCCGGTTCCCGCCGAAGAGGTACGTCGCCTCACTTTCGAGTAAGCGGCCACATGTGTGGCACGATGCTGTGCGCGCTGACGCCTATGGCAAGAGGATATCGTTCTGAAGATGCATCTGACGATCTTGTTTTGTTG
>MEHQ01001857.1:272240-334754 GCA_008828725.1 Saccharina japonica
AGCCGTAGACAGAGTCGACGGCAGGATCATAGGAAGTAGGGAGACAGCACGTGGTGTTCCGTTGATCGCAATCTCCCACCCTCCCACCCGATTGCGTCACAAGCAGGGAGGGGGGGGGAGGGGGCGAGAGATGGGGGGGGGGGTTACGGGTTTATGTTTGTGTTTGGTTTGTGTGTTTGGGTTGATTTCGGCTGTTGAGGTTGTCTTCCAGGAGGTGGCAGATCCGCTGCGTACAAATGCTGGAAGAGGGGATTTTGGCTGTTGAGGTTGTCTGCCAGAGTGGGGGGCAGGTCAGCCGCTTACAATAGCTGGAATAGGAGACGGGGGAGGGGGGCAGGGCGAAATGGACGAGGGAGAGACCCGTCTGAGTTCGCCCACCTCACCCGTGGGCGCCACCGGATACAACTAATGAACAAGAAATTTTCGTGAAGAGGAGACCAAATCAACAAATAATCAAAAACAACCAAAAAAGCATGACAACAAAAAAAGAAAGCGTCGTGCTTCTCCCAGAGGAGATGCGACAGACAATAAAATCAAATGAAATAAAACGAAATGAAATATAATGAAACACAACGCAACTAGAGCAAGACTAAGAACCACAGGACAGGACAGGCAACCGGATCACACCAAATCCCCCTTCTAGGCAGCCGAGGCAGGTTTGTGCCCGTATTACAGACAGGTTCTACCATTTAGCCAGTCTGGTACCTTGCTACCCTGTCTGCCGTCTCCTTCCGGCTTTCGTCCGCCGCGGTTTCCCTATGAACCGCCCTCTGTCTCCATTCCCCTGGGCGCCACCCATACCACGGACGCGTGGCGCTTCCTACTCAGTTCCGTTTCGTTTTCGCGACATGCACGAAAGTCAAGGAAAGAGAAGAGGAAATATCAAAAACAAATTGAATATTCATACGCAGAGCTAAGCAACCAAAGATAGAATCAAGTAAAAAACACGCCCAGCGAGCCACGCGATTGGCCAAAAAACAATTCTACGAATTTTTGAGAGATACTGACCCGGGTACAACTACTTTAGATGTCTATTATGCTTGGCTTTCAACCGTTTTTGTTTATATATTTTGATCAACCACTTGCCTACAGTGTGCATCGCTCTCCACTGCGTCTGCGGCCGCTCTTTCGTTGTTTCGTTTTATTTCAAGCTTTTCACAATTCACATAAACTCTATTTAACCATTTTACGCACCTAGGTACGTATAAATACGTCTTCAGTCTTCGGAGTCATAAATACGACAATCCACCAAATATACTGCTGTTGTATGTGTGCACTGTCTGTGCACAGCAGTATCAACATGTTTTTTGTTTGTTTGTTTTTCCATGCATTTATCATGTTGGCTTCGCACTTCTGTCAGATCCGGCGTCACAGAGTAGGCTCTTCTCCCTCCCCCCCTACTACGGTTCTTGCCTTGATTTTTATCGCGCAGAGGGTTCAGCCTTCCCAATGCTCGTCGATTTCCATCGAATTTGGCCACCTCACGCTCTCGCGCTTTCCGATATTAATAGTCAAGATATATATATATACATATATTTTTTTTTTGGCGAGAAAAAGTCCCTACGAGCATGCACTCGGCGGGGCTCGAACTCACGTTTTTGACTTTTAACAGGCTCCGTGGTTACCCTTCAAGCCCACCGGGGCACATACCTGGTATGTACGTATGATACCCCCGTTTCGTACATTATCTAAAGCCTACGATACAACGCCATTTTTTTAATTAAATAATACTATTTCAAGTCATTAATTAGTTTTCACCTTCGAAGGACACGATATACGACTGATGTATTTTTACAGTAATACGACTGCTTCTTTAGTATACGTAGGGTGTATTTCAGGTACACGCTGAGACCAAGTAAAACACACATACTTGCCGCTTGAACCCTCTGCCTTTAAACACCCCTGACCCCTGATCCTGATCCCGACCCCACCCGGACGTGAACCCTCCAAACATAATCCGGGCACGTCTGAGTGTATAGTTAGGCGCCGACAAGTGTACCTGATTATCACTACCCCTCAGAAACGGGCGCAATCTGATTTTGACCAATCAATCCCGTGATGGCTCGTGGGATGTGGTGTTTTGACTCGATTCTATACTGTACCTGTTTTTGACTCAAACCGCCGCGGGTGTACCCTTTTTTGGCTATTTACCTTGAATATTTGTCTTGGGCGGATCCGGCAGTTACTATTATACACGTCATCGCTAAACACGATATTAAAGTACTTACAGTACGTATCTGATCAACAAACTACATTACCACCTATCGCGCTCTAACACCGCCTGTTGGACTTGGTGACCATTTAGTCTCCTGCTGTAGTGTCGTACATATCTCCTATATCACTGCTGAACAGCTGGTTCACTAGCGCTCGGGTTTACAATCCTCATAAATCTCGTCCCATAAAAGGTCCGGAAACAAACGAAACAAAAAGTCGACGACCAGGCCCGGTACTGACAGTGGGGGGCATACTTGCACAGAATGTTTACGTCGATCGTCAGGTGTGCAACAACTTGTCCAGGATTTTGACGAGTCATGAACGACGACGTTTTCCGCAGGAAAACCATGAAGTCGGGTGAAGAACATGTCACTACATAAAACTCCACGAGCTTCCGGTGGACCACGGAGCTCCACCACCTTTCGCCGCGACCTACTCCCTCCGCTTCTACCACTATATTATTTTCCCGCCATTGTCGCCTTTCTCCTTGCCGTCAACCAATTCGTCGAGGTTGTGTGCGTTGGTCGATTTGTGTTCAAGCGGGTGCGTTTCTCGTTTTCCGTTTCCATTTTGACCAGCGTGAGTCGGTACATCCTGCACATCCTCGCCCCGTCTTGCTCGAGTGGTCTGATATCAGACGTTTCCAATGCGCTCATTTTGCGAATGCAACACCACACCATCAAGTCATTCTCAGGTGTCGAGCCTGTCGCTCTACGCTATAGCAGCAAGTGGTTACTCGCCACAGCCATCCTCCTCGAGGCCGCCCAGCTTGACCTTGCGTGCATTATGGTTTTTGTTTTATCTTGGACGGGTACCCATCCACCCGCCACAAACTTTTCCACCACGGTATCAGCGGCTGACGAAGCCTTCAACGGTGTGGCGCGCCTTGTCGCCCTAGGCTGTGGCGGCGTGTCAACACACCATGCTGCTGTAGTGGTGGTTCTGGCACCCTGATACCACCTTTGTTATATTCCATCACCACTACTCGGCCGCAGTTTGATTACCCAGACCTGGACACGGGTTTGCCACACTGACGTTGAAGCAGGGGCTTTATTAGTGGAAACAGAGTGCCATCAACGTATTTCATGTGGCGAGACTTCGAAGCCTTTGAGCAGTGACATCACCGAGTGGCTATTGTTTCACTTGTTATCTGAAACTGTCCAACATCGCACACGTTGTTAGGCATCAAGGTTCTCCCCCCTGCTACTGAAAACGGGGGTTCCTCCGGCACCTGAACCTCCTCACTGACTGTTCTGCCCGCCCCCTACGATTACTGCACCCTCCCTCTGTTCGTCCTGGTTTTGCTTAAAGAAAAACCCACGCACCCACCGCCGCGCTTAGTTCCGTACTGTATGGTTGGAATATTTATTTGTTTTCATGTTATTTGACGTATATTGCTTAGATACAACGTACCATGTACGTACCTGGTATTGGTTTACAATACGTATTGGTATGTATTGTTTACCTGTATTTCACAAATCAGCTGTCAGGTCGAGTTTGGCGAGGAGGCAGCTTGGTTGGGTTCCTGGTGAGTCCTTGAGAGGTATTGAGGCAAACTTTTGTTTCTCTGGGCTACGATATATACGAGTACATTCTTGCCAATTCTTCGTTGCCGACCCCCTTGCACTTCTCGATTTTTAGTTATTATTTCTCCTCGAAGGTCAGCACATATTCATATTAACAGTTGTAATTTCTAAGAAACTTAACAAGATAAGCTCAATTTCCTAGCACCCACACCCTTCCCCGCTGTCGCGTACTCTATAGAACTCGTGTACAACTCTGCCAACACTACGAAAACCAGTGACGCAAGTAGCAGGCACTGCTGTCTCGAATCAACATCCATAAAAACATTAATGTTGCTGCTCTCGTGACCGTTTGCGTGCCGGTCGGGGGTCACCTTAACACTATTAACTAGCTGGCAGCTAATACATACATACGTGTTCCAGTGCGACTCAATTAAACTAATAACCCGCTAATACAACAGTACCCAGACGTCATTCCAATGCCTACCGGCAAACGCTTCCAAAATCTTCAAGGCTTATCACGGTATTTTGACGGGACGGTAACGACGGTAACGGCGGGACGGGGCGGTTAAACCGTCGTTAAACTGTTCCCGTTGTCCCGTCAAATCCCGTCCCGTCCCGTCCCGCCGACAAATCTCCAACCGTTAAACTTTACCGTCCCGTCCCGTCATCGAAATCTNCCTCCGTGGAAGTAGATGGTGGTAAAATACACCATGGGGTACACCATGGGGCTTTCCATGCCGTGGGCTACTCCATGGTATACACCGTGGTGTATCATGGTATATGCCATGATGTCATGGGGCATTTCACATGGTGTGCCGAAGGGTCACAGGATGCCCCATGGGCCCTTCCGACCAACGGTCCATGACACGTGCCACGGGACAACCATAGATACACCACCTGGAGTGTCCACGAATCAATCCGTGGGATCGTCCATGGGGTGTCCCATGAACGAATAGATACCATGGCATACCCCATGGACAGTTTCGTTTCACGGAATGTGCCCATGGGAAAGACCATGGCATTTTCCGCGAAACGTGCCATGGTGACCCTGGCATGTACCATATTTGAAGCAATTTAGTTGTGGGTTGGCGCATGGACGAAATGTCCACGCTGGCATCCACGGGTACCATGGAATAAACCATGGCGTCCTCCATGGTGCACCATGAACTAGAAGACCACGGGTCACGTAAATGTGGAATATACCGTGGTACACACCATGGACCGATGGACCAATGTACCATATGGTCCATTCGATGGGGCACGTTTATTCCATGGACGGGTTGCACCGTGGACATTGAACATACCCGTGGCCAACCACCGTTGCATTCATGGTGTGCCCCATAGTCTGCCCAACTATTATTACTTAAGGTAGCAATGATGTTGCTTGGTCCATGAACCAGTCCATGGTCCAACCCATGGTTAACCGGGCAGACAGCTTCACTCATAATAATTTACTGTTGAACGTACCAGTAGTAAAGGATTAACGAGTGTACCTCGTCGATAATACGAACTCGCTCGTCGTTGATATTAACAAGAGTACGTCGGCAGTATACCTGGTACCAATTAATGTTGAGTACCTGGTAGGTACGAGTACGTACCGGTAAATTTTGCTGCGTTCCCCTACATAAAAAACGCTTTATCTCGCAGAATAATCGACGAACCGGAATCTTGTGAAACGTCCGATCTATATGGGGGTGGCCCCCCCGACCAGCGAAAAAAAAATATGGGGGGGTCTCTAAAACCAAGTAAAAAAAAGGGAACAAAAAACGAAAAAAAAATATTTTTTGCTCATTTCGTCCTGTGATCACAGCGATCCGGTTTGTTTTTCATTCTGACCTTCCTAGGTGTGTGGTGTCGTTTTCTTTTTTTTTTGTGCGCCCTTGGTAGACGCCAAGACGGAGGGGGTGGTAGTGTCGGCTCGCTGGCCACATGTCGGACTGTTGGCTCGACTGTACCTGGGGATCGACACCAACCACCAGTTGTCAAGCAGAAAGGAACAGAACAACTTATTATCTGCTCTTTCTTTAGGCAGTCGTTAGCCAACTGCGCACCACCGTTGGGACTGACAAATTCGAAATGATGATGATCCTGCTCATACTGAACTCGCACTTAATCCCCGGGCTAGCGAAGGTTCTCCAGGATGTAGCGGCGTTAAAGGCTGACTGCGACGTGGAGGCTGCCGCATCAGTCGCTGCTCAAAACGCTGCGGCTGGCCTGATTGTCTAGTAGTAGTGGCACCCTCAAACGCGTCTAATATTTGATTACAGGAGTTCAAACCGCACGTGGGTCGAACTTTTGAAATTATTTGCAGAAATTAAGTAAAAAACGGAATCAACTGCTGAGAGAGCGGCTATTAACAGTAGCTAGGTAGGCCTAGGCCCAGGCCCTTAAGGCACGCCGCAGGCGCAAATAGGCATATGGATATAGGCCCGCCGCAGGCGAAAAAATTGAAATAGGCACGTAGATAGGCAAATGCCTGAAATGCCTTAAACGTGCCTATCTATGCCTGAAATAATGCCTTGAACGTGCCTGAAACCGTCAAGGCACACCCCACACTAATTTCAAGTAGTTTTAGGGTTTCAGGCATAAATGCCTATCTTGCTCAATCCCATACTAATTTCAAGTAGTTTGGGGTTTCAGGCATAAATGCCTATCTTGCTCAATCCCATACTAATTTCAAGTAGTTTGGGGTTTCAGGCATAAATGCCTACCTTACTTCCTATCTTGCTCAATCTCACACAAATTTTAAGTAGTTTTGGGTTTCAGGCATAAATGCCTATCTTGCTCAATCCACACTAATTTCAAGTAGTTTAGGGTTTCAGGCATAAATGCCTATCTTGCTCAATCCACACTAATTTCAAGTAGTTTAGGGTTTCAGGCATATATGCCTATCTTGCTCAATCCACACTAATTTCAAGTAGTTAAGGGTTTCAGGCATAAATGCCTATCTTGCTCAACCCAACACTAATTTCAAGTAGTTTAGGGTTTCAGACACAAATGCCTATCTTGCTCAACACGCGACTGTAACACATTTTGAACTGCACCTTCGTTTTCGGAGACGAACCACTAGACGAACTACCTGGTACTTGGAATTAGTTAGCATTTTCCCTTTGGAACTGCACAACTAACTGCGTTTTTCCTATGATACTTGATTGAAGTTTCGGAGCAACGAAATGGCAAAAAATAGCTAGTAATACGATTACTAGCTTAAAAACACAGACATACTTACTAATATCTCCCGCAGAGATCCCTCATCCCTCGCCTCTCAGAGCTCCCACTTCGAACACCGCCTCCTTTCATTACTTGCTCCTCTCTTTGTTCCGGTATATACTTTAGTTGCGGGAGGCTTCTTCCTCTTTCAGTTTTGGGTTCGTGCGGGTGCCTAGAGAGTGCGGCAGCGCGGGCGAGCCCGGCACCATCGCCGCTATATGGGAGGGCTCTGGCCAGTAGAGGGGGGGACGGAAGGAGCGCGGTCGCCTTTTTCGTGGCTAGGCGTGGCGTGTCCATCGAGACACGAGGGAAGCATGAAGGGTCTTTGTCTGCGTTGCTGCTTGCTGTATCAATCCAGTATGTCATAATTATAAAGGTCGTTTATTAGTGTAAAAGAACATTTAAGCGGTGCTTATTTTTCGGAACACACACCATTTTTTTTAATCAGAGAGTGACAGCAAGGCGGTTTGAACACCATCATGCTCGAGCGGGCGAACGAGGGCCACGGTGAGCACCGGGCTTCACGCGATGCGGGCCACGGGGCTCACTGGGGCAGAGAGGTAGTAAAGCTCGACCCGGGCCGGAGCGATGGCGAGGTGATCGCGGGGTGGCTGGAAGCGTCGAGGGTGGCAGAACGCGACAGCAGTCGTTTTAACTTTTTTGTTTTTTGAGCGGCGCGATCACGATAGTACGAGTCGTACGTGGTATGTCATTCGAAGTGCTACTGCTGTTACTGCTGTTGTTGCTTGCCGTTTTACAGTTGTTCGAGTACGAATACGAGTTCGAGTATAATACGAGTACGAGTACGAGTCGAGTACGATAACTAGTCGAGTGCGAGTACGAGTCGAGTACGAGTCGAGTACGAGTCGAGTTGATACGATGTACGAATACGTACATATGTCACAGATGAATAGTCGAGTACGGTCATCGTGGTACGTCGAGTAGGTCGTCGAGTACGTACGGTAGTATTTTCGTCTTTATTGTTTTTGGGGTTTTGTTTCATTCTTCACAACTTGGCGACCGTGCTGGTGTTGTGCGTTTTCTCTTTCATACAATAAAGTATACCAGGTATACTCGTACAAAGTACGAAGTACTTCGTACTCGTAATATTAATAGTGTCGTTGTACTACTGCCACACATACTCACGAAACATGCACAACTCACACACCCACAGCAGACAGCGCAGCGCCGTGCCGTGAGCCGTGTTGCTGTGCTTTCTCTTTCGAACGTACAGCTTTGTCGTGCTGGAGCATGGAGCTATTGTGCACCCCGAGCATGTTTTGCATGCATGTCAAGTCCGCCGTTTCTTTGCTGCACCATGAACCTCTTGGCATTTTCAAGTCGCGGTGCCTGCACTACATCATGGGGCCTCTTCTGTACCCCTTTCCTTGCGCGAGCGTAGCGGGCAGCGTCAGCCGCCCGCGAAGCGGAGCCGCCCGCGAAGCGGAGCCCTTGTACGTATATACAACAGCAAACAAGGCTGCAGGTGTGCGCGTTACCTACTGTAGCAATATATTCACAAGAATAATGGTGTACGGCGCTACGCAAATTTCCTCGAGACTCGACTATTAATAGGTATTTTGTACTGGCTCAACGTGAACCATCGTACGGTTATGCCATCATTCATCGTTGTATACGGCTTGGGAAAGCTACACTCCAGCTTGTGTTTTTTGGCTTCCGCGAAGTGTTGCGTATACCGTATTAATAATGGAACTGTGGACGCTCTCTAAAGCCATAACTCATATAATATGTATGAAACAAAACGAGCTTTGATTCGCACTGTTAATAAAAATAAACCATCAATTTCGAATCCAAACCTTGTGCATGCGCGGGCGAGCAAATATTCAAGCCCCAGCGTTGGTTCTCTGTTCTGCCCCATCACCCTTCAGCGATATGATCGGTCGATTCATCGGACATAAAAACCGCAAGAAAGCACCATCCAAATCATTGAAAGCCCGTTGCCTGGTCTACATCGTTCCGTGAAGAGCCTGCGTATCAGAAGACGCCAAGCAAGAGTGTTGTTCTACGTCACCCAATGACCCTCACTTGACGGCCCACTACGATTGGTGTTGACCGTTGACCCCTCTCTACCGCAATCTACGAAACTGCTGGTGGTGTGTGCGTACTTCCTTCTTTACCGGACATGGTGCCTGCCACCCAGAAGGTGGTATCGTGATACTCTGGGACACCATCCCTGGCTGTTAGCAGAGCTGTGGCCGTGCGGGATGCCTTGGCTGTGCGCTGTGCGTCTGTGCGTGCACTGATGATGCACTGCTGTGTGACGCGTGACCGAAATAAAAAACACAACAAATAATCCCCTTTCCCCTAAATTTGGGAGTTCCAATATAACGGCGTTTTTTATCATGCCTTTTTTATCATTTTGACATGCCTGGCCGTGCCTGAGAAACGATAGGCAATATAGGCACGAAAATCGCGTTCAGGCACGCTGTTTTCAGAAAAGGTCATTCAGGCATTATTTCAGGCATGCCTTAAAGGCCTGGGCCTAGGTAGGCCTTATTCGACGAGAGTCGACGAGGAAAGAAAGGACTGAAGTCTTCTCGCGATATAAATGCAAGACACGAACCGTAGTGGGGGAGGAGGAAGAGGAACCTACTTAGTGACTCCAGATCTGAGTTACGACCAGGAAGGAGAGAGAAAGGAGGGGCGAAGACAATACATGGGATGGAAAAAAACGACGAAACAATCAAACAAAAATCGTACTACAGCAGCAGTAACTGTAGAATCCGGCTTACAGCAAGGCCAAGCTGCGCATTTGTCCCAATGGACGCGATTCGAAGAGTGAAACAACGGCTAACCCTGCCTCGCCAAAACAAACAGCCGATACTGCTGTGAGTACCGTAAGAGGGACGGGGGGGGTGAGTGCTGGTGAGGGGGAACGATACATAAGGGAACTCAAATTTCTGCGAGCATTCATCAGCAGCTCCACTGCTCCCCGCAATGTAACCCCGGACCTGAGTAGCTTGACGTAGGGAGGGGCTGAGAGCATGGCGAAGATATAGATGGAACCGAGGGTGGTCGATTTTTTTTTTTCGACATCTCACAGAAATTTTTGTTCGTTAGGGGGGGGGGGGTACTAAAACCAAGTGAAAAAATGAAAAAAAGGGTATTTTTTTCTTCCATTTCCTTATTTCATCATGTGATCACAACGGTTGCAACGATTTTCTATTCCGACCTCTGGGGGTGTGGGGTGTCGTTTTCTCTTTTTTTCTGGACGCCCCTGATAAAATGGAGAAAAAAAAAACGAAAGAATAAGGCAAAATAATTAGCCGCTTGTATCCGCGACAACGGCAATGGGTATATAAGGGACCTCACAAGCTTCGCCTTATCCCCCTATGAATAGTGACTATATAAACAGGGGGGTGGGGTGTTACGTACCCCTAGATGAGGGACTTTCGTATATGCTGATATTATATAGGACGGGGTATACGTACGTATCGGAATACTGATTACAGTGAACTATCGCAGTGACATGAGCTGAAGGCTACCAAACAAAGGCTACGTACTTACTGACAAAATGAAATGGGAACGTATGAATGTGGAAGGACTACTGAATACTCTGAAACTTTCGAAGACGAAAGAGCATGCAACAAAAATGAAATAGGGCATATGTGAGCTGGGCATGTAGATAGAGTAAAGTTATTGGAATCCAGCGCTGTCGTTGACTGGTCGCGTGCAGGAGAGAAAAGGAGCAAGAGACTGGAACGGTTTTGGGGACGTATTGCCTGAAAGGTTGGAAGGGCTCAGAGCGCTCTAGGTGTCAAAATAAAATGAAAGATGTTTATTTATGATGTTTATACCTGGTTTCATACCGGTTCAGAAGTACTTGGCAGTGCGAGTACTTGGTTTATGTGTGGTCCCTCGTCTTTCGTGGTCTCCGGCCCATACGAAAAATAATCAAAGCGTTTTTTTTGTCATACACTTCCATAATAAACTACACTTGGCCACAATACTTCTAAAAATGAAGTCCAAAACAGACGAGTCAAATAGGGTCTATTTATGAACCTAAAAACAAGTCCTGTAAGGAAAGACCTTAAAGGGTACGAATTAACGCGCAAGGTTCAAATCGAATCGATTTCAAATCGTTTTTGTTTCTGAATCGAATCGATGTTTTTCCGATTGGAAGTGAAAATACGGCTTTGCGTCCTATCGGGTGAAACCACGTATGTTCCGTATGTTCTCGAAACATTAATCTGATTGGAATAACACGACTATACCACAGAATACCCGGCTGACAAGTACCGAGGAGATAAGCTGGGAGCGACGGCGTGCATCGTCACGTGCACGCCGCCTACAGCCTCTGTCGTATTTGTAAAGCCCAGGCAAGAAACTGTCACTCTCAGCTTCGCTTGTACGGACGGAGGAAGCCCTTAAACTCCACGTACCAGACAGGGACAGCGATGCAGCTATCGAAGTCGTGAGAGTTTCCTCCGTGTTTTGGGTCGATCGCTTGGTTCTCGTCGGGCTTGGCCGATCGAGCTGGTGGAAAATTTGGGCTTGCGACCGCCAATATTTGTTTTGAAGAGCCACCGCCGGGCCACGTTGTTCTATGGTCTGTAGCCGTGAGCGCGGCTGTTGCTCTGGTCGCCACCTGTTGAGGTTAACGATTTAATGTTTTGTTGGTGGTTGTCGTGAACAGCCTAAACAGCGACAGATCGCCTCGGGGACGTTCACCCAGTGGGAACATGCCATACATGTTGGATACACTCCAATCCAATCGATTCCAATCAAAGATGCCAGGAGACGGGCAACCGTCAAGCAGTTAGTCAGTCGAGGGCTTCCGTCAAGGCATTTCCATCCGTCTAGACGGATTGTCCACTGTCCCCGTTAGAAAAACGCCTCACTATATCTGTGGAAACCCCTTTTTTATTGTGCTGCTGGCTCCGACACAACATCATGAAGGAGTAAGGAGATATAAGGATATTGCTGTGTTGCTCGTTGCTCGTTGCTCGTGATATACGAAGTACACTGCTGAAGATCTGGAGTCCTAACGAGAAAAAAGTGGCAGGAAACGAATGGCGGACAAAACTCCATAACAAAAAACAGTTTTTTTTAAACATTGGTCAGGCGTTTTCCGAAAAACAGGGATTTTTATTGGTGTCCCAGAGAGTTGCCGTCAAGATACGTCCGTCAAGGCATTTGCCGTGATCCCGTCCTTCAAGGGGTAAAAGTGCCGTCTCCTGATATCTTTGATTCCAATCGATTCGAATAGGTGAATCGGTTCGATTCGATTTGCAAAAAATAAACTATTTCGGGACTTCTTTTGGAAATCCATCGGATCGGCTTTCCCTTGCCCCACAATACAAATGCCTTTTCGGCGATTCAGGTTTTGACCAATAAGATAAAAATTCAATCCGATTCAAAAACAAAAATCTATTTGAATTCGATTCAATTTGGAACTTGCCTTCGTCAAAACTGTGAGAACATCATTATCAAACAACATTCCTGTGTTGTGCACATATAGGATATGCTGTAGACCATAATTCTAGCCGTTATAATCTTGTACAGTAGTACTCTAGTCATCGAGACGCCAAAGTGCAGCCCCCATTTGCTCAGATTCTTCCTTCTCGTGTCTAGTTTTAACTGGCATGTATTCACCGCCAAAAACGAGGATGCACAAATATGTAACTCAGACATCCGTACTTAGTTTTGTTTTTTACCGCAACGTTATTCCAATATCAGTCACGGGTAGTTCAATCTATTACCAGCACAGGCCCGTGCCACGGCCTCCTGAGGGGTGTACGGGGACGACCACCTAACGTCTTATGGGGTATGATTGTGTGCGTCAAATAATGCACACGGCTCCCATGTCTTTTTCGGTCGGCATACCATGTGTTTAGGGACGTGCGGGTGTGCTCGAGCTATACCGGCAAGTATTTGATGATCACTGCAGTTATTGCCAAAGTTTTTGCCGAACGTCGGGAGATGGGAGGTGCGAACCGATACTTGCACCGTGATACAGGAAAATCTCTTTGGTCCACCCCAAAAATATATTGGTTACATTTTGTGCATAGTGCCCCGTGTCTACTTGGTTGAGTGTGCCCTGCGCAATTTGCGTGTGTCCGTTAGAGCTCTACCCGTTGGTGGATACTGCGGCTGCCCCCATCTTGTTTGTTTATCGTAGCGAACGTCTACAAAATAAGACTGTCGTTAAAGACAGCCAATATATCGCTGCCCGGTAGTGACGTGAGCATAACCACGAAGGTTATGTTGCATCCACAACCACATATGTCTCTGTGTGCACTTGACGTGATTTGACCGATCTGTCCCATGTTATGTCCCTCAATACCACACGAATCAGCGTTCAAGGCCTGACACAGCATGGTACGCTTTACCAAGCCGCTTACAGCCTTACTGGCGATGTCATTCGGCGCGAGCACAGTGATCGGTGAGCAAACAATACATGTGCTTGTCGCTGGTGCACAAGATATCTAATATTTGTGTCAGATTTACATGGAGGTTGATACTCTTCCCAAACGAGCTAAATTCGGCGTGAACTTTCACGACGACCGCAAATATCAACGGAAGTCAATATATGTTTAATCTGGGACCTGAACCATAGTGTAAAGGCAAACACTGGTTGGCGAAAACGTTGGCCATGTGATATGGTTTACACATTCTACAGGCCGTTGACACGGCATAAGGCCTGCCATTAGGTTCATAACGAGGTACACCTACCCTACTGAATCGCCTTGCCTCACGCATTCACGTGGCCCCCTTCCTATTTGATCGCGATTCAGGTCAAAACGCGTGCCTCTTTGGTGGTGAAATTTGCACCCCGGGATTTTCAGTCTTGTGAGTGAGAGTTGTTCGTAGTTTTAACAGGGAAAAACATTCGTCGAGGGGCTAATTTATCCAAGTGTTCGCCTACTCCTAACCGTAAACATACTGTTTTTCACAGATAATGTCCCTGCACACGGTAGGCATGCGTCAAGGTTTGATGTGCTCTGGGTGCATACCTGTGGAGGGTCGACGTTCGGCGTCTAAGAGTGCGTGTGCGTTGTCGGCCAGTGCGCTAGAATATATAGGTGCAACACGTTGAACAGATATACACAGTAGTAGCTAATAGAACAACGTCCCACTCAAACGACGCACGCTGGTCGTCACCAAATCCGCTGAATCCGCCGTACCCGGACGTTTTGCCGTACTGGATCTAGATACCCGAATGTCTACACTCGCTTCGTCGATTACGCCACGCATCGCAGAACGCGAGTGTCGAACATAATACATCTCCCCTCCACTTGTACGTCGAGTACAGGGACTTTCGAGGCTGCGGACTTACGGACGAAGACATGCAAGACCTCCCTACCTGCTTCGATAGCGCGGGACGCGAGTCCATTGTCGTGCTGTAAGTCAGTTTGTCTTCAGACGGCACAGATAGTGATGTAAACAAGGCCGAAAGTCGACAACCACTGGCCGTCGAGGGATACGTTGTGAAGTGGTCCAACGTACTGTCCTGAGTCAGCAGAGTTTCGCCCCCGCCGCCGCCGCCTTCAGAATGCTCACATAAGATCCTTCACGTTCTGTCCACGCGTCGGTGGCGCTACGCTTACATTATAGGCACCACGCATGTCATAGGCGCTGGTGGTTCACCTTATCCCCTTTCCAGTTTGCCCCTCGCTCGTTCTCGACGATGCTACATCACATTATTTTTAGGCCTGTCCTGACACGACGTCACCACCATATCGCCCGACGTGTGGGAGTCTACCATTGTTTTCACGTGTATGTAAATGTCGGCTTCAGCCTCCTCCCCGTTCCCCTGCGAAACGTCGACTTCAATCCACTGGGCCATGGGGGAGCGAACCGATAGAAGTAAACCGTATGAAGCAGTTCAAAAGCTTTACAACATCAAGTATGTAAACAAGGAAGCCATGTTAGATCTCCGGAAACAATCCCCACACGTTTCGTATTGAAATTAAATCGCTCCCGGGACCACGTCACCACGATAGAAGGATACTCGTTCGATATGCATGACATACTAACCAGGAGCAGGTCGACGCTTGAGGGCTGTCATCAGAGCAAACTCTCTCTCGAGCCTCCCAGCCATTCTATCAGTCCACTGACAAAATGAACGCGCGTGGCATCGAAGAAACACCGTAAATAGAGGGAAGATAACCAAGGACCGGCTGCTGAAAGTACCCAAAGATTAGACGTCGTGTCTACCTGTATTGTTTGTAGTGCGTAAGCACACAACGTCTATCTGTACACCCGATAATGTCATAATTTCGGGTATCCTCACATTCTGAATATCTACGACATGTCTGTGACTCTTTACTGCGATGCATGCATGCGATTGTTCAGGGAATTTAATGGGAACGGGCTTACGGCGGTACCCGCTGGCCTCTTCGTCGGATTGCCAGCTCTTCAAGTACTGTAAGTGGAGTCAGTGTGCTTCGTCCATTCTACTTTGGGCTTTTTGCACGTGCCTCCTGGTGATGTGGCTGGCTTTTTCTGTAGGTATTGGTGACACCTGAGGATATCATGTTTGTGAGAGTTTTTTCCAAAAGGTAATGGATTTCGGTTCACCTCCAGCTACCTTGTTCGACCCTGCCTTAGGGACATATGCTAAGGTGAAATAGCGTGTTGACCCTCGCTCGGGCTAAATCTATCGTCACCTAAAAAATAAACTACCTTGCACGTCGCTCCGTGGACGCTGTTGCGCCGTTGGGACAGGATACTGGGCTCAAACGCCATCGCGACCATCGAAGCTGGGGCTTTCACGGATTTGGAGTCTCTTGCTATTTTGTAAGTGAGACATCCATTACTTTACCCGTCTAAATCCGACGAAAGATACACTGAAACCTGGGTGTGACACATTTTTTGTTTAGCCACATCTCGTTTAGAGCCAACAGCCGTTAACTCATGTTCATGGGCTCAGGCACCACGTGTGTTCACACGCCACCGATATGAAAGTCCACTCTGGATACATGCAGGGTCTCGGGCAGATTTTGCAATTAACGCACCCCTCACGCCTGAAATTCGAATTCGTCGAATATGGTTGTTCACATATAAAACGCCACAGGCAATACCTCACCGCATCGAGGCAGTCCGCCAAACATAACTAAACGTTATGCGATTTTTGTGTATCATCAATGGAAACAATATAGTGTATACTTGCCAGTTTTAAGAGTCCTTATCAGAACACGGGCGGGACCACGCCTACACAGTTTACAACTTCCAGACTTTACAATCCTCGGGGCCATCATCTCACACCCGGAATCGATTTGTCGGTAACTCGCCGCTATGATGCATCCATGAAATATTTCAGGGTGCTCGACGAAAACTTGCTCAGCGCTGTACCGACCGGCCTCTTCGTCAATTTGCCAGCTCTGACTCGATTGTGAGTGGCGTCTGTGTTTTTGTTTTGTATCGAATGTAGCACGGGGCAAAGGTCGGAGTTCCACCTATAAGCCAATTCCTATCACTCAGTCGGCTCCCTGACTATTTTTAAAGGAGGTCGTCACTTGCCTTTAAGTTAAAAAGCCTCTTCATACCGGGATGCGTGAGGGTTTTTTGTTTATCTGTCTGCGTGCGTTGTGCTGTCGGTCTGATATGGCATCATTACTGATTGCGAGAGCGGTACGAGGCATATTTACACAAACCAGGCATCTGTGAAAGCAGGTGAGATAGGTGTGAAGTTGGTGACGGGTTTTGTTGCACGTCTTGGTCTAGTCGCGGCCACCGGACTGCTGTGGATTTCGTGGTGTGTTTTGGGTGCAGTGGGAGTTCGCCTTTTCCTATCGTTGTACTTTCGTCGAACGCGCCAGGTCTGCTGCAAGTATGAGTCCGCTTTGCCTGGTTTGCCTTTCTTCTCGTATACTTTAAATGTTGACTGCAGTGTTTGATAAAGGCAATGCCGCCTCTTCATAACCTCTCCATACCGTGGTGGAAAGGTATATACAGTACGATATTTGTATGTCTGCCGGTCGGTCTGCTATGCACTCATTATGTCTGAATTCATGCTTGGCTTGCATCGTCACTGATCACGACATATATATAGTTGGCCAATTCCCACAAACCACCCGGGGTATATGGAAGCGGGCGACATTGGATTTACGTGCCGGGTTCGTTTAGTTGAACCCCGTCTCGCGTTGGGCGTTTTCCCTTTTCAGCTGCGCTTCTAGCCGATGCTGCTGCGTGGTGTGAAACACGGTGGAAGTTTGTTTTACGTTTTTTTTTTAAGTTACACTTCGAAAGCACACGGCTTACACCAGTTGCGAGGCCGCCTTGCGTCATGTACATTGAACTTATTATACCCAGCCCACGGAATTGCGGTTCGCTCGTGCCCTGTATCGTCTCTTTCCGGGTCGGCAATTGTAGGCACATACCTGGAGTGAATTGCCGAAGTCGGTGGTTGGATGAATCGTAGAGCTGCTTACACGACGGGTTTCCTTAAAACGTATCGCTGCCCCTATCCCAGCGAGGCGTCCACACTCTTCACGTATTGTACGCATGGAACGGAGAGGGTTTAGCTTCGAGGTGCCGCCGACTATTGATGGCAGCATTATAGTGGAGGGCTTGCTCAGTGTAGACACTTTGATCGTGTGCAAGTTGGCCACTTCTACTTAATACACTTTGCGCGACATGCGGCAGCCCCGTCCGCTCCCAGCAGCATGGTAGCCTCTAATGTTGATTTTATTGTTATCGCTTTGTTGGTTCCATTGCGCCATTGAAACAGAGTGTTGGCCGCCAACGCTATCGACACCATCGCGGCTGACGCTTTCACTGGTTTGGGGTCTCTTCTAAATTTGTGAGTGAAGGAGCGAGGATGATGGTCCGCTTGACACGAAGAAACTGACATCGATAGGTCTATCACAGCCTTAACCGATGCTGCTACAGCACTTACCCGCTAACGATCAATGCTTTGTCCGCGTTAACATATTGTCGCAGCTAGTCTGAATGTCACCGAAGTCCACTCTCTCTCGTGATACGTACACCTCTCCACATATCAGGACCACACACATATATATATATATATATAAATATATATTGCGTAATATCGGCATCGGTAGACAAAACACACGCCAAATCACTGGTTCAGATAGACAACCAATGTATCGGTTTTGCATATGTTTATATTTGTATTTTTCGGTCACCATGGCCGGCGGTGGAATCGCAGAGTTTGTTATCGATGGACACCGGACGAGGGGAGACGATAGTATTACGAAGTGTGTACGATATTGTAGGGCGCCTAGGAGGTCCTCGTATGTATATGCTCATCGATGACTCTGAACGTGTCCTCATCGCAAACAAAAACAACCCATTTGATACCGTCATCCATACACAAGATCGTACGCACAAGGTTATGCCAACCCGTGTCCCAAACTGTGTTTTGTTGGATGCATATCGCCCTCCATGCGACTCGCTGAGCTCCCCGGGGTGTTTCGCGATTCGTTCAAGCGATGTGTTGGTGGTAGGAGCAATCCCACCGTTCTCCAACCCGGCGTTGTACGAGTAGGGATGCGAGGGTCAATGAGTATACGACTACGGCTATGCACTGCAAAAAACACTCACCCCCACCAGAACTGAGTGGTTGGGAGATAAGTGCCGAAAGAGAATGTTGCCGAGGGAGGCCGAGTGCCACGAGGCAACAAAGGATCTCGCGATCTGCAGTGAAGCTTCCTCCTAGACGAACACCATCTTCAAACGTTTCAGTGAACGTTGTCCATCAATTTGTTGCCTTCAGTAAATGGCGTCGTCACCTTGGAGACACTTTTTACCTATAAACCATAAATATATGCCGTACAACGTGCACGATATGTTTTGCATGCAGCAACCAGCCAGGCATAATAGAGTATCCACCTGTCGTACTGCAAGTTAATCCCGGAGTTCCGACTAAGAATCTAATGCATTAGGTATATCATTTTAGGTTTGCTTTTCACTCTACCTTGCTTACGTAGTCCCAGGTCGTGGCCAGAACTTCGTGTCTACATTTATTGTCCCCGTTACCTAACGTTTCCACACACTGACAACAAAAGCCATACACAGTAGCACAATACTCCTAATATAAGCCTACACAACGAAATCGAAACCAAACGAGAGATAACACCTGACCCAAGGGAAACCATCGAAAACGTAAAGAATCGATACGCTAAGTGTCAGTAGCAGATCCGACGCTTAAGCACAACCGTAACAAGGAGGACCCGCCCCTGCCATACCCCATAACACCCTCGGAGCGCCCCCGTCTAGAATCACGGTTGTGTTGAGCTAGGCACGCGGAGAAGGGCAGGTGTGTCACCTTTCAAGGGCGACCGACAGCAGTTATTTGCTGGCATCCCACGTTCAGCAATGATTTGTTGGCATCCGACGTTGGTGTATGTACATTCCGGCCGGGCCGGTAGAGACGCATGCAACTTGTGAGAGTTCACCATGTATTAGCTTAGGGTGGTTTACTCGAGCAGCTTTTGTACCTCACACGAAAAAAATTTTTCCAGGAAAACAATACTACGATAATACCACACAATGAAACACACATTGCAGCATTGCAGCAGAATAATCGAGATTCCGACGAGTTTAGGTTAAGGGACCCTTATCATTAAAAATAAACGAAAACAAACGTGCTACCTCAACTGTAGCACGCGACTAGAGTTAACCCCTTATAAAGAAAAAAACTGACGAATTGGAACTACGGCCGGCACCTCACAGCAACCTGTTGCTAGCCACCACAAGTATGGTTTGTGGTGGATCGTATCCTACCCTGCGGTTCGGGGGTACTCTAGAACCAGTGTTTGCTTGTTGTTGTCGTTTCCCCCTGTGTCTCCTTCTCGACCCTGCAAACGAAATCGACATATATCTCCCTAGGGAAGAGAAGAGCCGCGTTGTACGCCAGCGGGGTTAATCGATGGCTTGTCCGTGCTCTGTGGTGAACGCATGTCGTAGAGATGTGAGATATTGATTGTCAACGTCTTGTTGTGGAGGTGAACACGCCCGGACAAAGGCTGCCTAGAGGTGTTCTTCGGGGGTCGCGAAAACCATCCACGGCCACTCCTGCCCGGCGTCGGGGCATTCATGTAGTCGTTCCGCTGTTGAAAACCACTGCCCCTGCTGCAGACCGCATCTACGTGAGTTATCTATATAGTTTTTGTTTTGTCATTTCCGACCGCTACTATACATGTTTCGAACACTACTCTTGCTGTCGACACGGCATTGGTATGGGCGCGCTGCTGGCCATATTGTTCCAGCCACCAACGTGGGTACCAGAGGGTAGTCGGAAACAAAACGTTGCCGCGGCACATGGTTTACAGTTGCAACATCGCGTTCGTTTTCGTCATTGACCAGGGATCTCGCCATCAACCTGCTGGAGAGCCTTCCAGCAAACCTCTTCGCTGGGATGACGAATCTAGTTGAACTGTGAGTTAAAAGCATATTTGTTTATGGTTGGTAGCATCGCACCTCGGTTCCAGCTAGATGCACGCTTGGCCGACAGTGAATCAAGTCTTATTGTTTGGCTGGACCACGCGAGCGTCTGTGAAGTCACCCAGGCTCAACACAGACGAATAGTTTCGAACATTGTGTTGCTCGTGGTCTTATCGACCATTGGGGTGGAGAATTCCCCTTGCGGTCATCTCTAACGTTTCGCATATATATGTGGTGGCGCTGACGCGTTGCCACGAATCAGGAACGATGAGGGTCTGGTATGTCCTTTTCAAAGTTATCCGTGAGGTGTGATGTACATACTAATTACTTGTGCCCGTCGCTCGATGTCCAATTTGCGCAGTGTTGACCTAGGTGGTCAACTGATGTTCACTCGGAGATGCGTATACCTATGCCGTGGCACGACGTACATCCTGATACCTACCTATCTGACGTTCAGATACACCTGGTCATAATAAGTCCTCCGAAGGGAAGTTGATATAAAAAGCGAATCGACCCTGTTCTAGTGATAAACAACCCTCATTCATGCGGCAGCAACTTGACAATTTCGTTTACTCACGTTCGAAAGCACCACCCGTGTTTTCGTCTTCGGAACAGGGTTCTTTTTGAAAACAAGATCGGGATCCTGGAGGCGGGAATTTTCGACGACTTAGAAGCTGTTAAGACCTTGTGAGTGAGCGCGTGATAGTTGTATTTATGTAGATATACACGGAAACCGCAGATTCACGGATTGCTCGCGTTTCCCACATTACTTTCCTGCGCACTACCCTTGACTGTACGGTATGAAGCTACTGTAGTCATAGGGTGCATTCACGCCCATAAATCAGAAATGAGATTTGGGTGCGTACCATAAGCAGGGGGATATCTACCACCCCCCTGCTACTGCCAAACGTTGGAACATATATGTCATCTAAAACAGTAGTTGCCCCGACTAGATCCTCTATCGTAATCAAAATGAACGTACAACGTTTCACGTGAGTTTCAAGTGGAGGTACGCACGGGAGAAACGCATGTTTGATAGTCAGAGGGAAGGTTGGGGGACGTTGATATTCTCCGGTCAATAGCACCGTTACCCCGCATCAACGGCAAACTAGTATAGTACGCCGATAATCCTAAACATTGTGTGAGAGATACTGTAGTTCGTCCAAGAACCAGTTCCAAAGTTTGAGCTGTCGATTACGCACGGTTCCACAAAGTCAAAATTTGAAGGGGGGCCAAACTGATACCCTTGACCTCTTGTGTCGAAAAGAGACCACGTCAAAATTGTTTGGAGGCTGGGTGCACATATTGTGACTGTAATAGCCTTCGTTGCCAATCCGTGCCCTGTTGCACGCGTACACGTCTCCAGAGGGGGGACGTGTGTTGGTGAATGCAGTAGGTTACGTTCACAATAATAATATTGACGTACTTGGTTTTGGTCTCGTTAAATAGTTGGACGAACCACAGGCTTTCGCACTTGTTAGGTACCTGGTATCGGTTTGGGTAGCGATACATTCCAAGCCGGGATTTTGACGGGGATCGTAGGCCGAGTGGCATGTATTATAGGGGGACATATTTCGGCCCTAACCGCGTTGCCACACATTTCCCTCGTGCTTAAAAGGGTCTATTTCATCGTCCCTTGCGTGAGCCTACTTCTTGTTGTAAATGAAGACATGGTGGACCAACAGTTGGGGTGAATTATACCCACCAACTCAGCGGTGGCCGGGATCATTTGCGCTTGCCATGTCTCTTTCGCAAACGATCACAGTGGGTACGCCGCCTTTAGAGAAGAGTCTAACTGGCTTGAAGCATCCCTTGTATCGGAGATATGCAAGCTCAAGAAGATTTCGTGGGATAGATCGACTGTGGCATGTACTAACGCTACTTCTATCTTTCTACTTTCAACGAAACGACACACAACACACACGGCGCGCGCCATCTCCATAATGAATGTAATCCTACCAGTTGAGATACCTCTGTTTGTAGCTGGCTAATCGAACGTGGCGGTGTTTCAAAAACAACCTGGTGTCTGGACGTTGGAGCCGCCATGATTTCGTACAGTTTTGGGGGCATGGTGAGGCCTGCGACACTGATCACCAAAATACACATACATTCCAGGGCAGTCATCTATAAGGACGCTGCTCGCGCTCGTGCCTTCTATTGTTGCCACGTTGCGGTACGGGGGGGTCATCAGGTATTGTCTTCTCGGCTAAAGCATCACGGGTTTGTCATCTCCTGTCCGCCAGTGCGATACTGACCTGAAATTCGAATAACTCTCGCAAACCATTGGGTTACATCCGGACCTCACTAGTGCTGGCCTCTGACGCAAAAGGGGTAATTATTTCTCTAACCAACGCGAAGTAAGTGTAGTCGTGATTAAAACAAGCGGTGACAGTGAGGTTTTTTATCACTTAACAACTTGGCACGTTTCCAACGACGGCATATTTTCCTGGCAAACGCTTTTTTCACCGTCCCCTGCGCCGTGCTGCGCCGTGCTGCGCCGTGCTGCGCCTGCGGGGCACATGTAATGAGGCCGGACGAAACAATATGTTGATTAAAACATCGGCGAAATGTGCGCGGGATCATTTGTTGTAGTCATGCTTTTTATTTCCACACCCGTGACGGTGGGCACGCCGACGTTGAAGTTCAATGATTCGTATCTAAATGTGGGTACTTAGCAGATTGTATAGGTATATAGCTGGACATAAGACTTTTCTCGTCTCCCTTAGACGAGTCTGCACTCAGAAAAAGATGAAGATAGTATACCTGTCGCTAGGAACTCGCGCAGAAGGATAGTAGTAATTGTCGTCAGTTTGTGTGCATTGGTGGGGAAAACATCAGGAAAAAACGTCAACGACGTACCCCGAGAACCCCCTATGCGCTCCCTTCAGGCGGTACACGTGCATGATGGCGCAGACTAAGATCACGGGTTCGAAACCGTGTTGACCACTGTTTTTTCGCCGTTAGAGTTGCAGTACGTTTACTATGGAAGTAAATAAAAACTGGATGTTCACACCACTTACAGGTAGTACAGGTGCTTATCATCACAAGGGTCACGGTTTCGAGACCCGTGTACGACTACAAATTTCTATTTTTATGTGAGAGTGCAATGAATTAGACAGATAAAATCATGAGAATATGTTGGATAACCACGTAGTAGACGAATAAAATTCTGAGAATTTGATGCAAAGTGGCGACGGAAAAGTGCAGACAAATTGAACTGTTTAATCAAGTAAAAAAACAGTCGACTTTCTCGCAAGGGGTCCCTATCACGAGAGACTTGGTCAAAATTAGAAACTCGCATTCGCTCGTAATTACGTTTATTTTATGTGACATACCAGAGTACATCGGTCACATTTACCTGCCCGGGCTGTTGTTATATGATATGCGCCCGAAACTTTGTAGACATACGAATGTACATGCCAGACATCGCACGGCTAGCATGCCTTCGTATTGGTGATATGTTCCAATCTGTGCATAGCCCCCGCCACAAGACTTCGTTCCCAGTATTCCTTACACAACATTCGTATTTCTCTCTTGTTCCCTAAGACCTATGCCAATTGGAAAGCAAAGTTACCCTCAAAAGTTTCAATTCCTAAGATCCCCGCCAGATTGTTCCAGAACAAGCTTGCTATGGGACCGATTATTATAACGGAATATTCCCAACTTTTGGAAAAACCCGAAAAAAACAATTTTGGGGCCGATGTTGGGACAAGATCGGCTTGAGAAAAACTCAGGCGGATGTTAGTTCGAAGCGGCGAGATTCCGAGTCCTCGACAGACATGGATCGACGAAACCAACGACTGCGTCAGGAACTCTGATCGCGGTGCGATCGTTACGGGCTCCGACCCATCCTAGGTTCACCGTGTTCACCGTGTTCACACGATGGCCGGTGATATGTGACGGGCGCTGGCCAGGCGTCTGATAAACAAACAATTGGCTGCTGGTGTGCATAAAACAGATGACAAAGTTTCTCGATTCGTCTCAAATGGTAAAAAATAGGGTCTTCTTCGGTTTTGGGAGAAGAGCGTAAGACGCCGCCGGCACTCTCTCGCCCCCTAGACCATGGATCCACCTTATACTATCGAGGCCGTCATCTACACTCGTTGGCCTTGCCCGACCCGAAACGGGTTGGCCGTGAGCTAAGTCTATGTCGAGATCGAAGTCTATCGTGGCACGCGCTGATTTTTATCAGGGTGTTGATGATTTGCAATGAGAACATGCAAATTGCGCCGCCTGCAGCCGTTTGCAAAAAAATAAGAAACAAATCATATACATTTTCCCTTTTTTCCCACAGCCGCGGTACGAGCGGATCTTCAGCCTTAATATTTCAAAGATCGATTTCCAACTTTGCTTTCCCATTGGCATAATAGGTCAAAGAAATGAAACATAAGAGCATTCAACGTGACTAATTCCGCGTCGGCCACGCCTAAAACCCCAGGTAGTTGCGACAGGACAGCCTGTCTATGCGCCCGAATTACAACGGAAGTGTAGGCACGACCCACGCTTATCGTTGGCATGGCTATTCGTGATATATCGCATTTTTTGCTTAGGTTCCTCGACAGATACTTCGTGTCGTCGGGTTTTCTGTTTCTGTCTCCCAGTACGTCTGCTTGTAATTATATAGCTTTACTGCCGATTACGTGTCAAGTTCGTACATGTCTTTATACATTCAGGCAAGCCCCAAAATCACAAATCTGGCTGATCCGTCATTCGGGGGAAGACACTCTTCCTCAACACTACTGTAGACAGCGCGTATTGTCAAGAGAGCCGTCGCGTTGGCCCCGTACATCAACCATAAAGGAACAACGACTGACCTCGGAAGTTGACGGATAAAAAAGGCATATACATCCGGACAGCCCATTGCATCCACCACCATCCTCATCGAAGGTACAACTCCTCAGTCTACCAGTCAAATGTATCCGTCGTGTATTCGAGTACAACTAATAAGCTGAGTACATCCCAACATGTCTTACCTGAAGGCTTTCACCACAAGCACTCATGTCTGACCCCTTTCCTGCTTGAGGATGCTGATTTGGCTTGCCTCGCGTCTGGGGCCCGCGTTAGCATCGGTCCGTATGCACAAGTTACTCCCATATTTGCGCATCGTATGGGATTGCCACCAACCGTGAAATGGAACGTGCTACTGACATGGATACCGCATTGACACCCGTGTGCCGCTAACCCACTGGATTGAGCCATATCGCCTGAGCAATCAGAAACCTTACAACTAACCGTAATCCCCCGATTCATCGTACATCGTCGTGCCATCGCGTTTGCCGATTTTGATTAGATTGGCCGACGGCAACCTTCTGGAGACCCTTCCAGCACACCTTTTCGCCAATATGGGCGCTCTGACCGATCTGTGAGTACCTAAACAATGAATGCGTACGTTGATAACGTGCTAAACAAGGTGCAACCAGCTACGTGAAGACTAATTAATAATCGTAGCATCGTGTCGACTGCAACTGAAGCATCCCGTCGTTTCTGAAGTGGCTCGGGCTGGACAGGCGATGGTTTTGTTTTGAACTCATAAGCGGTGGACGTTGCCGCCTTATCGTAACGAAAACTCAAATGTCGAACATATGTTTTGCTTGTGTCTCAAGATATACGGCAGCATCTTGAATGCCACTGGTGTGCGAATATTCACTTTGAGCCGACGCGTGTTACGGTAGAGATATCAGTTTTTTGCTGAATCGTTTTCTGACCGATCGGGCTCCTTAACCCCAATTCGTTGGATTTTCGTTTTTGTGACGTATAATGTTTCAGAGTATCATTCGGTCATGAGATTTCTCATCCGGCAGCACTTTTATTTTCCTCCAAAATCATTTTTTTCGGTGAGGCATGACGCTACTTAAGTGAGGAGCTCAGAAAAAACATGCTACGCCTCTATCGTAGCAGGCGTCAGCCGAGGATATGTAGAAACTAACGATCAAGGTAGCAATACCCGTGAAATTTTGATTTGGAGTGTCACTGGTGGTGATCATCGATGGGCATGGAATTGGGTACGCGCTTTCTAACGTGTCAGTTGCTCACTCTGCGCAGTGTTTGACGAGCAGTAGGGTATACAAGTGGTAAAAGCGCACGCTCTTGTACGCAGATACCGTTATACAGATAGGCCTGAGCACATCACCACCTGTCAGGAAAAATCAGCAACAACAACAACAGCGTGCGTGCCCTGTTCGGACGCTATGTACAACGCGTCCATGCGACGGCAAATCCGTCGAGATTGTTTGATACAATGACTGTGACCACTCATTGATGCGTATTTTTAAACAGGTCCCTGGCAAACAACAAAATCGCTACCATCGAGACGGATGCTTTCGACGGTTTGGAGTCTATCGTATATATGTGAGTGAACGACTGAAGATACGTTCCTCTCGGTTGAAATATAAACACATTAGCAGTACGGCTTCATACGTTTTGGTGGTACGACACCTGCTAGCAGCGGCCGACAACTGGCCGGTATAATGGTGTGTACAGCGTTTAGTCGCACCAACGGAATTCACGTCGTATCCTATATGGATGCACACCGGGTTCTGGGGAGCGTTTGCTATCTCCCTGCCCCCCCCACAAATGCCAAACTCCGGCGGAGTAGCTGTCGAAGACGACGGTTACCCGGGGGGGATCGAGTGCCGTCATGCAAACGAACTTGACCCTATGGCAAGAGCAATGGGGCATTCGGGTGGGATATCGAGTAGACGCGGTCAGTTTAAACTGTTCAGCCCAGTCGCTTCTACACGTACCCCTGGGATAAAGGGAGAACCACATATATCACCGTGTGTACTCCACAGCGCGTGCAAGTATTGTGTACGTGCTGTCGGTCACTAGCTGTTTGCCCAGGATCAACTGCGATGCTCTAGAAGCAAAACAACTGGAGTATTTCGCTTCCAATGAAAGACTTCTATCCCGCTTGACTGTCTGACCACCAACCCCCACTATACTGTACCTCAGGACTGACAGACACATTTCGCCTTTACCATTAACGAAAGCTCCACACCAATGCAGCACAACGCGGTGGACCCGTCTACAGGCATCGGAATGTTGTGCATACCGTTTTACAATCGAATCACACGCTGGACAGGGCGTCCCCTTGGGGCGAGAGTCCCAGTGGATTTACTCGCCACTGGTTCCCACAGGGCGGGTTTGACGACCCCCCTGAACCCAGGATCAGGATCCATGAAAACCCCGACTGCTAGGACCTCGCTACGTAGCCAGCACGAACGAACTACGTCTACGCATAAGAATCATTAGTATACACGGCTCAAACAAGAGTGCCATCAATGGAACACCAGGTTGATTACTGCGGACGACAAGTTTCAGCAGGGGGTAGCATCGTCTCTTTTACCCCTGGATCTATACCCGCTTTAAAAGCCGGTGGATGTGCCGCGGATGTCCCATGACGCCCACTACCCTGAGAAAACTCACGAACCCTACAGAGACCCTACATCATTTGAGAAAACGATCAAAACGAAGACAATGACAGCCGGAGACGATCGAAAGCACATTTGAAACATAAAAAAATCAGTAAACTACGGATAAAATATGTTTCGGTGAGAACCTTTATCCGTGTAGACATAGGCTTACTTACTAGTATCTCGCTCAGTGATTGCTCATCCCTGGCCTCTGAGAGCTCCCACTTCGACACCGCCTCTTGTCAGTACTTGCTCAGCGTTGCTTTCTCTCTTTGTTCCCTATATACTTTAGTTCGCGAGAGGCGTCTTCCTCTTTCAGTTGTTTTGTTCGTGCGTGTTCCCAGAGAGCACGGCAGCGCGGGCGGGCCCGGCACCATCGCGGGTATGGGAGGGCACTGGCCAGTAGAGGGGGGGAGGGGGGGGGCGTACTCATTTGTTGCTTGCCTTAGTCATTTGACCATTGACCACGCATCCCTTCCGAGACGGGGCGCCGTTCCTACTCCTAATAGAGACACCTCCAACACTTGGGCGCTCATTACGTTGTTTCCATATATTACAAAGAAACCTTTTGCTAATCTTATCCCCTTCCTGCTTCGCCGCCTGTGGCCACCATCTATCTCCTAAGATAGCGATCGTTTTCTCGCTACTATTTAGTGTACCAAACTGCTCCATGTCACACTCGTCTATTTTCCTCATCTCCTCCTCTAGCACATCCCTTTCCTCCTTGTACCTTTCACATTCTCCCAGTATGTGAATTCTACTCTCTATGGCTTTGCCACATGGGCACATCTGTGCATCTACTTCCTCCTCCTCCCGGCTACTGGTATACCTCCTTCTTCTTTCTGGCAGGTCCATGTCCCCTACACGAAATCGCAGTTTCAGCTTTTTCGCGAAGTCCATCGGGCCGTGCAGATACCTTTTCATTCCTATTCCTTCTCTCAACCCCCCGTACATCTCTAAGTGTTCTTCCCCTTCCACCTTCTTTCTCAGTGCTAGCCTTTCCCTTCTTTCTATCCTTTCTTTCACTTCTGTCTTGTATCCGCTAAATTTCTCTATGGCCAGCGTCTCTTTTTGGTTTCCTATATCCTTCCATACTTTCTCGACTACGCTATCCCACCTTATTCCAGCTCGCCCTTTGGTTACTTTCTCCCATACAGCTTTATCAGCTATGGCTGGCAACCTCTTATTTGGCATGTTCTTTACTTTATATTGCAATTTCAACTTACGCACGTCTCTATTTGTCTTAAGTGGGTACATTCCCAGTTCTGCTCTCAATACTGTATTACTCGTCGTACTTGAGCATCCTAGTACTTTTTTAGCTGCTGTCATCTGTACTGTTTCCAGCTTTTTTACGAGCTTCGCGTTCCCTTCCCATACTTCTCCTGCATATTCTAGCTTTGGTACAATCACATTCATCAGTATACATCTCTTAATTCTAGTGTCAAGGTGCGAGTCTGTTAGGACTGCTTCCATCTTGCCTACGTGTGCCTTACCCTTGCCTATTATTTTATTTATGTGTGCATCCCAAGAGCAATCTTTTGAGATCTCTACGCCAAGTTATGTATACTGGTCTACGATCGGTAATTCATCTTCTCCCCACTTCCACTTACAAGTTACCGGACTCTCCTTATCTTCGTTACATACAACTACTGCGCACTTTTTCACGTTCGCCGTCACTCTCCACCTCCTGGTGTACTCTAGTGATTTCTCTATTTGTTTCTGCAATCCTTCGGGTGTTTCTGAAAGGCAGACGAAATCATCCGCAAACATCAATCCCGACACCGTATCTTCCCCCACCGTGACCCCCTGCGATGCTGCTTCTACTGCTACTATCATGTCAGTAATATATACCTTGAATAGGTTAGGTGATAGCGTACATCCCTGTGCAACTTCTTGTAGAATATCAACGCACTTCGATATTTCCCCGTCCAACATCACAGCACTGCTCGCACATTCCGTCATCTTCTTCATCATTCTCCACATCTTTCCTCTTATCCCTATTTCCCACAACTTTTTCCACAGCCCATTTCTCCATACTGTATCGTAGGCCTTCTGTACATCTAAAAAGAAACAGTACGTCGTTAGCCCCGCGTCTTTCCTGCCTTGGATTATGTTACCTAACGTGTACACATGGTCGACGCAGCTACGGTTTGGCCTAAATCCTGCTTGCGCTTCGCTAATGTTTTCTTCCTTCTCCATCATTGTTCCCATTCTATCGTTCAAAATCTTACAGAACGTTTTACCTACAGTGCTTAGTAGCGTTATCCCCCTATAGTTACCCGGGTCAGCCTTGTCTCCTTTCTTAAACAAGTTTACTACTACTCCTTCTCTCCATCCCTTAGGTGCGTACTCGTTTTTCCATATCCAGTTATACAACTTAACCATCATGGTAAGCATTCCTTCTCCCCCGTACTTCATAAACTCATTAACTATTTGGTCTGCTCCTGCTGCCTTTCTATTCCTAAGTTGAGCTACACACTGATTTACCTCTTCTCTTGTGAACTCTCCCTGTAACCCTTCTGAGCCACTGTCTTCCCTTTCGGATGCTTCTACTTTCGCCTCTGCCCACGCGTTGAGATCCTTCTCGAATTGTTTGTCGAACGCTTCGTTGGTTGTGGGCGTTCCTAGCTTGCGGTAATGCTCTACAAGTACTTCCCCTTTCCCCTTCGAACTACTAACCATTTTACCGTTCTGTGGTCTTAATGTAGCTATCCCCGTATCTGCCTCTCCTGCTTGTTTGCCTACAGTAGTATCCCTTTTACCCCTACCCACATCTGTTTTATCCCGCCATCACAGTCTTCATTCGTTTTATGAACTACGTCTTTCCATACCCCTTTCTTCTTCTTCTCAACCACCTTTTTTACTTTCTTTCTAGCAATACCATACTCCTCCCATCCTGACGTAGTTTTGCTTGATGTGTATCTTGCGTGTGCCTTTCTCCTTACTCTTATTGCCTCTTTTACTTCTTCATCCGACCATTTTACTGCTATATTGCGGGGGCGGAAGGAGCGCGGTCGCCGTTTTCATGGCTAGGCGTGTTGTGTCCATCGAGACACGAGAGAAGCATGCAGGCGCTTTGTCTGCGTTGCTGCTGCTGAATGTCCGAAAATATAAGGGTCGTTTATTCCTGTGAAATTCAAATAAAGCGGTGCTTATTTATCGGATCAAACATGATTTAAAGAGAAAGACCGGCAGTTTAAACACCACCATGATGGAGTGGGCGAACGACGGTCACGGTGAGCACCGGGCTTCACACGAGGCGGGCCACGGGGCTCACTGGGGCATAGAGGCAGTAGAGCTTGCCCCGGACCGAATCGATGGTGAGGTGGTCGCGGAGAGGCGGGGAGCGTCAAGGCTGACAACATGTCAACGACGTCTCAACTTTTTCTTCGTTTATGCGGCGCAATCGGCCTGATGGTTTTGTGTTTCAAAAATAAATATTCATGATTTTTAACATAATGTTAAAAATAGAGCAGTGGCCAAAATCGGGTATACCCGATGGGTTTGTGGCCCAAACAGGGTACCATTGTATTTTAGTGACCGCGACGACCCCAGGGCGCCATCTCATTGGCCAGCGCAGGCCACCAACCGACGCTGGCCACAAACCCATCAGGTATACCCGATTTTGGCTACTCACCCCCCAAGAGGTACCCGATAATTGTACCCACCTACCCGAAAATGGCCGGGCTGTTCGACCACCACGGCTCAACAGCCCACCACGCACCAGACGACGATTACTACACACCACGCACCTGCGTACCAGGTACGTATCACGACGTATTACGACGTATCCAGTCGAGTTCCGGCCGAGTCCCAACCTGTTACCGACGGATCCATTCGCTCTACGAGCTACTATATTACTGCTGCTGTGCTGTGCGGTGGCTGGTGGCTGGTGGCTCGTCGAGGAGGGAGAGAAAGAGCGGTGCTTTTTGGGTGGGAGAGGGAGCGAATCAACTACTACTACTGGTGTGCCGTGATGAGGTGGCTTTTGGTTGGGAGAGGGAGAGATAGCACTGTAAACCAACCACTACGGCTGGGCCGTGTTTTGAACCACTACTGCTGTGCCGTGTTTCGAAGTGGCACCACTACTGCTGTGCAGTGTTTCGAGGTGGCAAGTTTGGT
The DNA here is from genome assembly GCA_008828725.1 of Saccharina japonica. Taxonomy (NCBI): domain Eukaryota; class Phaeophyceae; order Laminariales; family Laminariaceae; genus Saccharina; species Saccharina japonica. The sequence continues at coordinate 304,099 of MEHQ01001857.1, forward strand.
TGGGTGTGAGAGGCTGCGCGAATCAACCAAATCATGGATACTTGTCGAGCAGATGGATGGATATCTATCAAGCAGATGGTTCCGTCGGTAACAGGGCTGGCTGGGGGCATGGATTTCGATGAAATTAGTCGTAATCGTCGTCTGGTGCGTGGTGGGCTGTTGCGCCGTGGTGGTCGAACAGCCCGGCCATTTTCGGGTAGGTGGGTACAATTATCGGGTACCTCTTGGGGGGTGAGTAGCCAAAATCGGGTATACCCGATGAGTTTGTGGCCAGCGTCGGGTGGTGGCCTGCGCTGGCCAATGAGATGGCGCCCTGGGGTCGTCGCGGTCACTAAAATACAATGGTACCCTGTTTTGGCCACAAACCCATCGGGTATACCCGATTTTGGCCACTGCTCTTAAAAATTTCGTCAGCTGTGAGAGTACGACCAATTGGTTTTCATTTCTTTCCGACCGTTTTTTGTTTTTCGCTCCTACCGTTTCGTCCGCGTACGAGTACAAGCAAGTACGAGTACGAGTACGTGTACTCCATAGATGCACGCATGTATGTACGTACGCAAACATGCGTACGACGTCTTTCTCTGTTTTGTTAATTTCCTGTTTTTCGTACTTCACAAGTCGACGACCGTGCTGTGCCGTGCTTTCTCTTTCATACACATATACAAAGTAGGAAGTACTACGAGCTGGGCCAGCCAAGACTCTACTAGAACAGTCAATCGGCTATGCCCCGCTCAATAATGCGTGTTTTGACGTGATGTTTCGACACGGTGTTCCTTAAGTACCAATCAACCTTTTCGATGTCATCCCTTTTTTAAGTTTTCTCAGGATATATGACCGATCCAACGATCCGTAAAATGAAACAGCGGTCATAACTAGTCCGAAAAAAAACAGGAAAAAAAAGGATGACACGGAGTACATTCGCATGTGTGTTTCAAATACGTGGTAAAAAGATCAGTTTTAAAAATGAAAAATTGAGCGGGGCATCGTAGTAAAACTGCCGTTTTCGTAATTAATTGCTTGTTTTCAGTATATAATCGTTTTTTTGTTATATCTCCTGATGGGTGATGAATTGGGCAATACAACTTGCATCGATCGTCTCCTCGTGTCTCAAGCATTGTCTACACCAATATTCAGCTTGATCGGGAATTACCATTTTTTAGCTGTCATGTGAAATTAGCGTCGAAATCTGGTAAAAAAAACAGATTTTTTGGTACTTCGAGGTTTTCGCGGATATCTCGGCGAAATCGAGTCGTTTGTTTTTAAAGTTAAGAAAAGTTCATACACTGTTTTTTTTTCGTCTCCAATTGTATGTCAGGATCATCTCTGCAAAAATTCCAAGTCTAACTCGTTAAATTGGCGGCGCTAGAAGCTCACAACAAAACATCCGTTTTATGGCTGGCCCAGCTCGTACTACCACCGTTGTTGTTGTTGTCGTCCGACCACACATACTCACGAAAAAGGCACAAATCACACACACCACAGCAGGCAGCGCAGCGCCGTGCTGTGGGCCGTGTGGCTGTGCTTTCTCTTTCAAACATGCAGCTTTGTTGTCCTGAAGTATGGAGCTAATAATATGCACCCCGAGTATGTTTTGTTTGCATGTCAAGTCCGTCGTTTCTTCACTGTACACCATGAACCTCTTGGCATTTTCAAGTCGGTGCTTGCTTGCACTACATCATGAACCTCTTTTGCCCCTTTCCTTGCGCAAGCGTAGCGGGCGGCGTCAGCCGCCCGCGGAGCGGAGCCCTTATTTTCCTTACCTTATATCGTTCATCCATCGTGACATGGGTAGTAGACAACTACTTACCGTATAGTCTGTTTGGAACTCAGACCAAACGGAATAGCCAAATGTGGACGAAATCGTTTGATTGGACGTCGAAACCTACAGAGCAAGACGTTTCGACGTCGTCCTATTCCCGCGTATCTATAGTAGCATTGCCATCAAATATTGACACGACGCCACCTCCTTTGAAGTATCTTCAGAAATAGATCCAAGTTCACCAGAGGGATCAAAGACAGTTGGTCCACGCCTAAAACATTCGTCGGCAGGCGATCGCCTGCGATGTGTGTCACACAACAAGCGAATCGTGATATTCCTTTGCGCATCGTCCCCTGAACGCTCTCGGAGTCGGTTTCAATACCCGCGCGGGCGTAGGATATATGTTGTGGTCATCGCGCTTTCGTTTCTGCTAGACGAATTGTCGGAGGAACAGTATGTGATGGATCTGCGGTAGCCTGTTGAATCCAGTCTGTTCAGGATTCCCTGTGCAGACACCTGCACAGTAACACTTCAAGCGCACGCCTGGGTGGCTATTTACATCTGTATAACTAATTTGGAATGATGTAGTAGGGCGTAGGGCGGCGTAGGGTGTAGTACGTATTTTCACTTGGAATTACTGTAGTGTGGAAGAACACCTGCTGTGGGCGGTGCCGGAAGCGCCCTGGGCCGTCTCGGCCCCGGATTTCGCCGAGGGAGGGTGTGCTGGGATGAGCAAGGGGCGAAACCCGCCCGCGGGTGCCGCGGCGGCCCGCGCTTGCTCCGCCACGACCGGCGCCCCAACCTCCCTGTGGCTGCTGTACTTGCGTTGCGGCGTGTGTGCGTGTAGCTGGTATATAAGGGCGGTTCCAGGTCAAAAACGAAGACATGATCGGGTATTTTATTTTCGGACAGTGATGTTTTGCGGAGGAACGGTCTGGTGCCCCCTCGACGACAACGATCGAGCGTTAGAACGGCCACCGGCAGGCGCGGCGAGCAAAATGCGAGGCGGGCGCCGGGGGAGATAGGGTCGGGGAGGGGCGCTGGCCTCCTCCGAGCGGACTCGGCGCCGGGCTGGTGCAGCGAGCGGCGTCGAGCGCTCCGGGGCGCCAGCAGCGAATCTCGCTAGATTTTGTTCAAGGAGTTCACACTTTTTCCGGTAAACATTAATGCCAGGGGCCCGGGGAAAGTTATTTTTCTCTTTCATTCTTTTGATATCCCTTTCGTTTGTTAGAGAAATGGTCTTTGGTTGTATATACCACTACGTACTAAACTACTACTACCTACTACTACTACTACTACTACTACTACTACTACTACTACTACTACTACTACTACTACCACTACTACCACTACTGCTACTACTACTACTGTACTACTACCACTACTACCAATAATACTACCACTACTACTACTGCTGAACGTATTGCTGTATATATCTGCTGTACACGAAACCACTCTTAACACGGCGGTCCGCGCTAGCTCCGGCACGAACACATACATATATATGCTGCACACACCCTATACACAACCATGTTCCACATTTTAACGCTGTGTTTACCACACAGCGGTCTTGCTGAGCACCGTACTGCCTATAACCGCTCTTTACCATGCTGCTACAACTGCATGTACCACATTTAAACGACGTGTGTGCCATACAACAGTCTGTACCATACTGCTACTACTATTGCTGTGTACCGTACTTCTGTACACAATAACCAGTTTGTACCATGCTGCTACAAGTGCTGTATACCATACTGCTATACACAACAACCGCCCTGTACCATCCTGCTGCTACTGCTGGGGGGGGGCGGGTGGCCGTTGATTGTATCATGCTGCTACAACTGCATGTACCACATTTAAACGCCGTGTATGCCATACAACAGTCTGTACCATACTGCTACTACTGCTGCTGCTGTGTACCGTACTGCTGTACACAATAATCAGTCTGTATCATTCTGCTACAAGTCAAGTGCTGTATACCATACTGCTATACACAATAACCGCCCTGTGCCATGCTGCTACTACTGCTGTGTACCGGGGGGGGGGGGGTGTCCGTTGATTGTACCATGCTGCTACTCCTCCTGTAAAATAGCCACCCTGTTGCTTGTGTTTTCAGTTGGAGTTAGTGCTGTACACAAAAACACTCTGAATAGTGTCATTGATTGTACCACTACGACTACACTACTACTACTACTACTACTACTACTACTACTACTACTGCAACTACTACTACTACTACAGGGATCTACTGATGTACGTACTGCTGTGCTGCTGTGTGATGATATGGAATGGTGTACGAAGGGCGTATATATATAGGGCGTAGGGTGTTGTAGGCCGTAGTATGTCTTTTCAGTTGGAAATTGTGTGGAGGGACGTCTGTCGTGGGCGGTGCCGAGGGAGGGGGTGGTGGGGTGCTCCAGGGGCGAAACTGGCCCTCGGGTGGCTACTACCACTACTACTACTACTACTACTACTACTACTACTACTAATACTACTACTACTACTACTATTACTACTACTATTACTACTACTACTACTACTACTGCTACTACTACTACTGCTACTACTACTACTACTACTACTACTACTACTACAGTACTACTACTACTACTACTAATACTACTACTACTACTTCTGCTGCTGCTGTACGTAGTGCTGTGCTGCTGTGTAATGATTTGGAATTATGTAGGGCGTATAGAGGGCGTAGGGTGTTGTAGGCCGCAGTATGTCTTTTCAGTTGGAATCAGTGTGGAGGAACGTCTGCTGTGGGCGGTGCCGGGAGCGCCCTAGGCTGTCTCGGCCCCGGATTTCGACGAGGGAGGGTGTGCCGGGGTGCGCAAGGGGCGAAACCGGCCCTCGGGTAGCGCGGCGGCCTACACTCGCCCGGACACGACGGGCGCCCCAACCTCCCTGCGGCTGCCGTACTTTCGTTTGCGGGGGGGGGGGTGGGGTGGCCGTTGTTTATACCACACAACCATGTACTACGTATCAACGCTGTGTATACCATAAAGCACTGTGTGCCGTACTGCTGTACGCATTAACCACTCCGTACCATCGATCGCGCGCTGCCGCTCGGTCGCCCGTCAGTCGTCCACGCGCCCGCCGCCCTTTGGTCGACCGCGAGCCCGCCGCCGCTCGGTCGACCGTGGCGGCCTTGCGCCGTCCTCGTCGATCGCCCGCCGCCGCCGCTCGCTCGGTCGCTCACCCGCCGTCGCCCTTGTATCTATTATTTCACGATTAGAGGTTGGTCGTTACAGTAGTCATGAGTGGACTGTAAGACGGCTCTTCTTCGTGACAACCGGCCCTACTTTCGATGGACAGATGGACACCTGTTAGAAACATTTTTTTGCATTTTACTTTTTACTGACAGCAGCACGACTACTACAGCAGCAGTCCCTATTCGTTATTTACTGTGTCAGCACGGCGACGACGACTCTCTGGTGACCTGGGACGACAAGGAAAGGCAGAACATCGAAACAAGAAGCCATAAACAGGGGGGGGGGGTCTTTCTCTACTCTGCTGTTATGTCTGCCTTCCTCCTCCTGCTGCTGCTGCTTCTGCTGCGGCTGCTCTTCGGTTGTCTCTGTGTCAGCATCTATCTGCGTGACGTGTGCACAGCACGTGCTATACGTTCGTTTTATATGTCAGCAACAGACACAAACAGCAAAACGTATGCATACTTATTTCACGCTAATCTCGACATATATAGATATTTGGACTATAACGCAAGGCAGAGCATCTGATCACAGGGAAACAAGAACATGGGGGCAAGGGGAGAGGTCCTACTCTGGTGCTCTGCCTAGCCTGCTGCTGGTTTGGGAGGTCCTACTCTGGTGCTCTGTTTTACCTGCCTGCTGCTTGCATCTGCTGCTGCTATGAACATACATACACACGTGCTGATGTGCGATTTGTGTGTCTGTACGTGAGATTTCGGCTCTTCTAGGTGAATCACGTGTGATACCAACTAATCGGTATGATGATGTTTTCTTGCTACTAGTGCTGTTGTGCTGTTGCATGTGCAGACTATAATACTAGAGGAACACGAGGTTGATATATAAGGCCGTCTCTTATGATTTGTTTTGTGAGGTTAATAAATGGACCCTTTTTGACCAAGGGCAAAAAAACAGCATCTGACTTTATGGAACTCAAAACGACGAAGTTTGATCACAAAAAATATGAACATCAATTTGACGAGGCCACCTCACTCGTTCTGCGCCCCAGAATGAACAGGGGCAGAGATTACAAAGCGGAGTTTGAATTTGAGACTTCGTATAGGTTTTAGGTTTTGGAGTGCATACTATATGTTTGGTATAACAGCAGTGTGTACTCGTATTATATTGACGACGTATATCTACCCGCCACACCGCCAGTAGAGCTGCTGTATATAATGTCGACGCTCTGCTGCTGGCGAGGCAACCCGTGTTTCTTGCGTCGCACTTACTATTAAGACCACTCCGTAGGAAAATCTTGTATATCTCTATTTTTTACCGGCCGACGTACACTTCGTATATTCCGGATTGACGCGCAGCCTCGCCGGGATCTTTCTGATTTGCATTGGTAACCATGCTCAAGCACCACAACTTGACGGTTGGTTTGTACACCTGACCGGCTGCCGCTACGTCGACGACACGTTCACCCTTCGTCGACGGTTTGCGGGCAAAATCATATTCACCGTCCTCCTCAAGCTTACTGATCTTCTCGATACAATGCCTGCGCTTCAATACCCGCATCATATGGGCCGCCTCGTTCGCCCCCTCCCCGTCGGTTTTTCTAGCCCGTGCCTTCTAGCTCTTCTTCCCCACCATCTCGTTCCGTGGTTGAAGTTGAAACATGCTGTACACCATGGCTGCATCAATCACGAAGCGAAACACGCGTTGAACAATAGTACGAGTTCACACCATCACTGAAGGCCTTGCGCCGTGATAGACGTATCCAAGCTCTCGCGATCATTCAGCCGCACGCATGCTCGTATACCGTTTGTGGAATTTGCACATAACGGCCAGCATGCTATTTGTTTGTTGGTTTGCTGTTTTTTATCCCGTTTAGTGTACTCGCTCTTCTTTTCTCTCTCCCTCTATATGATAACTCATATCTGGGGTCCCTGAATAGGATGTTCTCCTCCCTCCCCACTACGGTACGCGCCTTGCATTATATCGCGAGAATATTTCAGCACTTTCTCCCCTCGTCGACTTGGGTCAGATTGTGCCTACCCAAGCTATAGTAGGCGCTCTCGACAGTCGGTGTCATATCATGATATCTATATCCATACAAAAGACTTGAACCCCGGACTTCAATATTAGTATATTTCTTGGTTACCTGCTGGACCACCGGGGTGATCGGCTATGGCGCACCAAAATATTACTTCGTATTTGAACTGTAATATGTTGGCTCCTGTTAGTACCGTTTTGCCGCGCTTCCTACTTGTTTATGTTTTGTTTTTCGTGTACTGGCTTCCCTTTTTTTATTTGCACATCTTGTTCTTGGAAGGCTTATACCAGTACGACCATACATGAGTACCCACAGCTTGTACGAACGCTCCTTGGGGTCACCTCGCGCTCTTTAACCGTTAGCTTTAAAACCGAAGCATCGCAGGAAATCGTCTCGCGGCACCTAAAACCCCTGCGCGCATGTTTGTTTCTATGTTGCACAGACAGTATTTTTGTCATGTCTCATCTAAATGTACGCATGCATGTGTCAACACCTGGATTACGTAGTTGTTGTGGTTTCATGAACTTTTAATTCTGCTTTATTATTTTCACACTGCTGCGCGTGCCAGTTCAGCTCGTGTTGCACCAGGATATCTCATCGAAGTGGGGCTGGAAGACGTGCTCAATAGTCCCGATTAAGAGCTTTTACTTCAACCGCTGAAATTTGAACTTCAGCAGCAGCAGGACCACACTTTATTTTCGAGTTTTCTTGCTTCCCTTTTCGTACAACGACCTCGCGGTTCTTCCTGGTGTCGATTGAAATAAAATACCAACACTCCAACGAAGGGTGTAAAACTCCGCAAACAGTCTGTCAGGTATATGACACTCTGTACACTAGAATGGGTGGAATATGTGACCCCGGGTAATAACTCAGCGCCTCCCTGTATCAAATGAGCGACGTACCGCCTTGGTCGTTTGCTTGCACCTGGACCCCTTTGGGCGCTTCGTTGGTTTCCGTATTCACCACAGTAAAGGCGAAAACAACCTACCGGAAGTAGATGGGGGTTGCGATGCATTGCATTGGTTTGCCAAGATTGCCTCGTCCGTCGTAAACCCATCGAGCCACTGGTTTTGAATCACGTGACAATTACAGCCGAGCAGACGACGACTTCTTACGTGATTGAAGTGGCCACTCGTAGTCACGTCTGCTCCGGCTCTGTGTCGCGATAATACTGTAGCCTGGCCCCGCCGTTGAGGTTCTCTCCCACCTCAGCCTGAACCTACACATAAATGACCGCCATACTCATGTTGCTCTCCCGATCCCTACCAACCAAACGTTTGAGGCTACTCTTCGCATTAGCACGATATTCGTCCTAGCGCGCAGCTGACTCGCTTGTTCGGCCATCACGGAGGACACCTCACAATGTCAAACGAGCTTCACCTGGTACACGGTCACTTGTCCCGCCGTCTTCTGTTCCGCCGACATTGAATAGCCTACTCCAATTCAACCAGCTGGAGACCATTCCAGCAAACGCTTTCGCCGGGGCGGAGGCTGCGATGCAACTGTGAGTGATTCAAGGAAACCTTGTGGTAAGCTGTTATCACGTCGCGATCTGAAGTCATTTGGGTTGAGTGCAAGTAACGGAATTCGATAGTACGTCGAGTAGTGTGGCTGCACCCCCCGGTTGCACCTTAAGTGGTTCAGGTTAAACACCAGATGCATTGGTTTGTAATCGGATGCGGTGAATGCGATATCCATATCATACCGTGAGTCTGCGTAGCTGGTGTACAGAGTAGTTAGGAAGACTTTTCAGTCGGATTCTCGGTGGAATTGTGGCTTGGTTGTTCGTTCTGGGAGACAGTTGCTCGTTTGCGAAATGGACTCCATCCAGATAGCACTCGACGTATCATGCACACACGGCACTGAAAATGATGGCGTATGCTGAAACTCGGATACGCATGACCGTATTCATATCTGGTGAAGTAATTCGGTAGCAGCAGCGTGAGGGCATGGGCCGTGCTCTACTCCTAAGCCCCACTCTGTCGTGAGGCAGCCAATTGGTCATTGCTTTTCCTAACGCTTGGCGGTTGCACCTGACATTTCGTTGCTGGAACAGGGTACTGGCCGAAAACAGCATCCACACTATCGACGCCGATGCTTTCGCGGGGTTGGCGGCTCTAGATTCCCTGTGAGTAAGCGCCTGCGTGTGACGTGTAGCTCGGCCTAGGGCAAACGAACACGGAGATCACAACCACACACCAAACTGGGGCTGGTATAATCCTTGATCACACCACAGATGATTAATGCCGCTACCACATTAGACTGGCCGCGGCATGCCTTTTCGCCGCAGAATTCGGCGCCTGTTCGCGATGCTTACCCCAATCTGGAGAGAGTATCACATCTCACTCACATGTACAAACTATTAGGCAAGTAACTGTCGCAGTTTTTCCCCAGGGACATCGACTGCCGCAGTGAAAAACCCGTTTTCCTGGTTTTTAAGAAAGCTGCACCGGTATGGGGCGGCTGTCGAGATGTCGAGTGAAATATATGCAACGAAGAGCTGTTGCGATTGATGGCTTTATTACTCATAACCCTAGAAGAGCGGAGGGGAAGGACAACTTGCACCCGAAACACTGCGAACAGTGCGCGAGATGCTTCTCGCCGTGTTTTCGTCGAATACCTAATACCTGTGTTTCTCGTTGGACGCGTGCTACGGTAGAGGTCGCACGTTTGAGCTGAATCGTTTTCTGAACGATCAGGCTCCTTAACCCAAACTGGCTTGACTTTCATTTTCGCGACGAATAATGTTTCATGTATACTTCGGTCATGAGATTTCTCATCCCGCAGCACTTTTGTTTTCCTCCAAAATCATTTTCTCGGTGAGGTATGACGCTCCTTAAGTGAGGAGCCCAGAAAAAACATGGCGCACCTTTGTCGCAGCATTCGTCTTTGTAGTACGTTAGCGAGCGATAAGGGCTGCGAACTGTTTTCTGAGACGTGTGCTCTAAATCTTCAAACGAAAAGAGCGACGAGGTCCATGGACCGAAAATAAATGGCACAATCAAAGAAAGAGGGCGGGGACGAGGCTGCGAAGGGGCATTAAGGTACCCTCTCTGATCGTTCAGAATACTATCAACAAGCAGGCAAAAGAAAAGGCGCAGCAGCAGCAGCAGCAAAGCAAGCAGGCGGGGTGGACGCATCGAATGAATCCGTGCAGTTTAATGGTTTATGTTACGCTGCAGAAACCCGCCACCAGCAGCAGCAGGGAAATGCGCGTGTCACTGATAACGAGCCCCCACCAAAGTCGCTACATAGGTATTGGGCTCGCTTGGATAAGCGGGCAGTGTCGGTCTCAGACCCCTTGTCTAAGATGACTATTGTACGGCACCGCAGCCACCGTTCATCCTTATAATTGTGCAACATGTTCCGTGCCATTGTTTGCTCCCGTGTTAAGCTTTGTGCTAGGAAGCGCAGAAACCTGTTAGCCTGTCTGGTATGCGTATTCCATGGATCGCGGTTGCAGGGAGAGAGGTCGGCGTCAGAATATTACAGTAATACGCAACCACAAATAAATGTAACGTAGATCGGGTGTTGAGCATTCTGTGTTTCTACAACTTCTCTCCATGCCCCGCTCATAGAGTTACCCCCCCAGTAACGATACAACGCCATGTGACTACGCATTGTCCCGTTGTCAAATATTACCCCCCCCCAAAATCGCGGCAGTTACCACAAACCAGAGATATCTGTCAACGTTGGATAGGCCCTCCGGGCAATAACCCACCGCTTCCGGCGCCGTGTCTACCAATGAGTACCTTAATCATGATATTCCTCTTGCGTGATTTGGTGGGATATTTTCTGTTCACCGTATATATCCATATATCAGGAAAACGGAAAAGCAAGTCAGTGGGACCATCAGATATGTTTCCGTTGGTCTCAAAGCATGGCGTAAAATGGCTAATACCCCGGGAACATATTCCATTTATGTCTACAGCAGCTGGAAATGCACTGACATGTCTGCATTAATAATGTAGGCCGAGGTCGTTTCCAGCGCCTACCAACCTCCCCGCCTTGCGTTGGAATTTATGGCGTCATGGCCCCGCGTTTAAGTGACCCCACTTTTGAGGACTGCCCCTGCCTGGTCCCACGCGTGCACGCACATATGGCGCCCGTATATACGCAGTGTCTTCGATCGCAACCACACGAAACACCGAAACTACTGCAGGCACTAGAACGACAGTGATTCACACGAGTTTGTGACAAGCCGCACTTGATCCGTTTGAGCCACTGCCAACGGCACTCCGGAACGTAGAAATGCCTGTCAATACTTTCCACTGATGTTACACGGTATATAATGGCGGCATCGTGTTCGTCGTCGAATCGGAGCAGGTATCTCAACGGCAACGAGCTGGAGACCATTCCAGCTAACCTCTTCAATGATATGGGATCTCTGACCCAACTGTGAGTTTCGAAATACTTAAAAAGTATGTACATACACACACTACGATATATTGGTACCATCGCGTCTTTATTGCGGTCAATTGTTTCCAGAGCAAGCAATCGATGAAGATTACGACCAGTGTTATCGAGTTGTTATATCGTCTCTGGAGTGTGTCGAGCTGAACGGGTGACTATTACGATTGGAAATCACGCGTGGTGAAAATATCACCGTGCTCAAACTCTGTGGTTTGATCACTTTCTATGGCAAAATATAGTCATTTATGTTTGATACGACATTGTTGCTCCGGTGTACCGGTATTGCCTTGGATCGAAGGAGGTCAACAGCTGAACGTCTCTGTCAGAGTGATTTGGGTGTGTGGTGTGCCGTATACAACAGAAAGTTACCGTCGCTCGACGATTTGAGCGCGTTCGGTTTGTACCCAGTTGACGTTTAGTCCGCGCAGTGTACACAGGCGTTGTTTGCACTTTTTCGTGGGCGTACATTGTCTCGCCCTCGACAAAACCAAACGCTATAATCAACACTCGCTCAGACATTAGGAATCCTGATTGGGCTACTGTAAAGGGGTCACGTTATGGCTGAAACCGGTTCTGAGTGATTCGGATTCCCTTACCAAAAGCATCGTCGCACGTTTATTGTTATATCGTAGTAGGTTTCATTGTACGCTTTGGACATGGGTTCGTTCATGTGTTCGCTCTTTCATTTTCCTCCTGAATTCGTTTTTGGGGTGAGGCGTAGCGCTCCTCAGAGTGTTGAGCATCTATCGTTGCATACGTTTATTTATAGCAATACACTTCAAACATTGCTCCTATGTACGTGGGGCCCAATACAAATGCGCCCGGAATTACCAAGACGGGGGTGGCAGCAACACCGAATAGACCCAGTGCGAGTGATACATGCTCCACGCTGTCATGCAAGCAGCGGATTCTCTGTTGCCTGTTTACTTGTGCTGAAAGGCGGCATCCTGACGTTAGGGTTAGTACTGGCATTATGTATGTACTCTTCGCAGGCATTGCTAACGCGCCCTTTGTTCAACCTGGCCGTTGACGTTCGCCACCGGCTGTGAAATATGCCAGGGGATTAGAGGATAATAAGCTGGACAGGTTACCCGTGGATGCCTTCACGGGTTTATTGGCTATGGAGATATTGTGAGCGTTTTGTACGTGATCTTCTCGCTGTTGATAATGCCTGAACCGAAAAGGGGGGTTCGTGAACTTCGGCAGCGCTGACTGTGTTATATTTTTACCGTCCCGCCAATAGAGGTATGACGTCTGGCTTGCCGTATACAAGGATACACCATATAACACCGGTTGACGATACGTGTGTAACGCTTGTATACCGCGTAGTCTCCACACTATAGCGTTCATGTCCAGTTACACTGCCCCTGCCGAGTATCACTGGAGTAGAGCACAGTCATTCGCTGTGAGCACATGCTACGAGTTCGAACAACCTATTTCGTCCATTGTTTTCTGTACCACCCAACCGTGCTTTACGTGAAAACTCGTTAGCGGTACACAACTATCAAGGAAAATGACGTACTCTACGATACATCGAGCATTTGGTAAATGGCTTGTGTGCAACAGCCGTTGGCGGCAGCAGAAAAGCACACATAGAGATAAGACGATAATACAACAATTGTGTACCAACCATTGGTGAACAGTTTCAGCTGTTGTCCAGGTCGCGTCCGCAGCGTCGTGCACACTATTGACTTGCACCATCGGGGGGAGCGAACATTGATTGCCTATCTCGTCTAGAGTTTATGACACACATATGGCTGGTGTGTCATCCTATTATAAAATGGCCGAACGGCGGGCAAGACGACGCGTGTGAACGCCGATTGCCGTGGTGCCGACATACCGTCAGGCCTCGCACTTTACGAAACATTGGTATGTTCATGATGAGGCTGGAAATGAGGCTGGAAGCGCATGACAAGACTGCATAACAAGTCAACGTTGACCCATACGATTGGAAGTACCAATACGAAACAGAAGCGATCGATGTCGATACGATACAGAAAACCATCGTGCGGCAAGGATGATAACAGCCAAGGTGAGCTCAATTAAAAGCGCATATAGGTGCCACCTCGGACTGTTTAAATATCGCGGCTGACGAGAGCCAATAAAGTTTAGTCTGTCCTTGCGAAAAGGGGATTGGGTGCACAAACGATATCGCACTGACCGTTGACGTTCAATTTGCCTGTCTCTTTACCTGGCTCCAACTGTGTGATACCCTCTCCTCCGCTTCTCTTCTTTAGTAACCTTGACTCCAACTCTCTGACGACGCTTCCGGCTGGAATTTTCCTCGGCGTAGGGTCGTCCACATCGTTGCAGACAGTGTGAGTACTCCTGGGTTTTCCTCCACACCTGTGGTTCGTACACGTACAATATGGGCGGGGTGGAGATTCGGACCATTGTGCCGCTCCTGATGGCGAGACCGCCTGTCGACCTGCCATAGCGAGGAGGGGCCCAGTCACCTACGATATAAAATACCTACTACTTGAACAGCTACCACCGGCTATTAATAGTACGGGTGGTTACTTTGGTGTCTAGGCTCAGACCTGTATTGTGTGTGTTTATCTATGCCCCCTCGAAGGCCGATGTATTACTAAACGGGGATTATTCGTCCATCACTCTACTTTAGGAGGCTCGCTTAAACCCTCCGCGGCCAATTCGTTCATGATCCGCAATGACCATAATGTTTCACGTTGTACGGAGCTCTATTTAGCAAGAACCGCACGCACAAGACGCGCCTGAAACTCGCTTGCAAACTCGTATAGTGCTCCCGTACCGTGGTTGTAACTCCCGTGATTTGCTATACATCCGGTCTGACTGTGGTTCATTGTGCACCGATCACCGACGGCTACTTAGATGGACACAGCCACCATCGAAATGGCCGGCAAGGCTCGCCAACGACCCCTCCGTCTATTGTTCTCATGCGGTGCTATATTGGATGAACCATATGTAGGTTTCATTTCATGGTGGGCCTCGGCCGCTCTTGCTAAATATGGGATTCGGTGCAAGCAATATGGCTCCCCAGCAAAACAAAAACAGCCAACCAAGGAACGATATTCAACCACCATAATTACTAGAGGGCAAGAAACGAGGTCGGGGCCGAAACTACAATATACAACCAACAGAGCAGAGGTGTTCTTGCTTGCAGCTATTCTAGTACCAGGTATTTCCCAAGGATTGCAACTGAATCCCGGACGACACGCCAGCCACTCCACTGTTTACGTTATGTGGTGCACCTCTGGTTATGTCCCCTTCACCAATACCGTTACGTGCTGCCGTTCTGAGTCTGTAAAGTGAGATGCGGCTTGTCCGCTGCGTGTTTAGTGTTATGATATCTTCCTTCGCTGTCTTCCGAACCGCCTTTTGCAATATCAGGGGGCTGGATAACCCGGGCCTGCAATGCGTCCCCACCATGTAAGTTGTATTGTGCCTGGGTGCTTTGGGTGCGACGAACGTACGGGATGTCCGATATTCGGAAACATATTACAAACCGCTTTTCCTCGGACAGATTGGCACCCGACGGAGACCTCTCGGTTGCACTGCGTATCCGATACCGTCGTGTGCTTGAGGCCGTAAACAATAGAAATTTATCATACGTATTCACGTGGCGTGCGGCATGTATTCTACACGGTTGGCGACAGACTCTGGGCCGGAGATCGATGAGGGGTGTATTTTTATTCGGTGCGAAAGCTGCGGTGGGGTCAGCACACTATGCGCGTTTCGTTTTCGAGGCTAAGAGTCACTCGCACGATTAGCTACATACACGTATTTAAGTTCACGTGTCAAACGTGTAAACTATTGTTTAACTCGTGATATGCACTGCCATTCCATTGTTTGTGACTCTGCGCCAACCAATTTAGTGAGTATTCGTTTGTAGGTAAGGTGTGGTACAGGTCCATTGGGTTTAACGTCGTTGCCCCTGCGGTGATATTGGGGATGACCCCCCACACTACGTCGGGTCTCTGTTGTCGTCCGCCGTTCGTATAAGTTTGTTCGCGAAGGGGCGGTTACCGCAGGCATCCGATTCAAGGACTTGCCCACCGCCTTCTGTATAAGGGTTCGGGCGCGAGTGCGACGAACAATGGTGTCCCGGCGATGAGGTGTTAACCCAATAATGTCGCCCCCCCCTCCACCGCCTGTGCATGTCTGTACGTGCAACAGTATTGACGACAGTGACCTGAACCTGCCTACCACGGCTGACCTGTGCGGTGAGTACCTAAAGGGTTCAGAGCGGTGTGGAGCGATATAGTATCAACGTTAGTGTACCCAAGTCAGTTCAACGGGAGGTCCATGGCATCTCCGCTTGAAAATGGGAATGGAAGGCCGGTGGCGGTGCATGTTGTAGACAAGAGTGGATAATTGGGCCCAGAACGTCCACATGCGTATATTTACTTAACGAGCCTGATAGGTAGGCGATGACGTGACGTCTCACGGCTGTATCGAACTATTGCACAGTTTGCTGAATGTAGAATGTCGCCCGATATAACTGGATTTTAGAAGTTCCACACTCAACCTTTGACAAATGTATACGTATTTCCCAAGTTTGACTGTTGTTGTCATCTGAATCCTGCCGAACGCCTGCCTACCGCTGAAACAGGATGCACCCCAGCCGAAGCCGTATCATGCGAGGCGGACACAGTCTGTGCTCCCGGGGCCGTGGGCTACACCTGCGTTACGGGTAAGATACACTTAACCGAATAAATAAGAGACCACCCAGCTACTGCCAACCGATGTGCAAAAACAAGAATGTTTGGTAGGGTATACCTGTACCAGGGGCATATTTATTGCCCGTGCCGCACTTACCGAAGTGTCGGGTACCGGTATTGACAAAGTACCGAACTTAACGAAGTGTCGGGTACCGGTATTGAAGTTACAGAAGTGTTCGATAAGGTATTAAGCACAATACATAGAAAATACCGGTATCTCCGGTATTGTGGCCGAGGTAATACCGGTACCCGGAGAATACATAGGTGAGCATACCGAACTTGCCGAAGCGCCAGGTAGCGGTATAGGGAAAATACGGAACATACCGAAGTGTCGGGAACCGGGATTGAAATTGTACCGAGCTTGCCTGAGTGTGGGGTACCGGTATTAAAAAAGTACCAAACGCACCGAGGTGTCGGGTACCGGTATTGAAAAAGTACCGAACTTACCGAAATGTCCGGTACCGGTTTTGAAAAAGTACAGAACTTAACGAAGTGTCGGATACTGGCATTGAAAAAATATCCAAGCTACACACTACCGATAAAACACGGGTACCTCCGGCATGGTCGCCGAGGGTATACCGGTACCGGGGCGATACATAGGTGAGCGTACCGAACTTACCAAAGTGTCGGGTACCGGTATTGGGAAAAAAACTAAACATACCGAAGTGTCGGGAGTCGGTATTGAAAACGTACCGAACTTACCGAAGTGTCGGGTACTGAAAAAAATCGAATTTACACGAGTGTCAGGTACCGGTATTTACAAAGGCAATACACCCGGTATACTTCGGTACGTACCCTACCGAACATACCTTAATTAAATGTGTGCTCGTAACAACAGCAAACACACGGGGTGGGTAGCGGCGGTAAAAACGGTAATGCGGCCGTCGCTATCCCAACGACATAGCAAGCAGCAGCATGGTTAGCAGTGGCACCAGTCGCAGCAAAAACAACGACATAACACAACGGCAGAGGTGCAGAGGCAGCAGCCCTAACTTGGGCAATGGGCTGCTGCTGTGGGCTGTATTGTATACGAAGTATTTGATACGGTCCACGCGTGCTACTGCCATCGAGTGCTACGTTTAAAGACCGTCCTATACCCCAACCTTTCAACTTCGAAGCTCGGCATACAGTGTAGTATCATCGGCGATCTCGCGTTGTGCTGCTGACACTGCTGCTGGCACGTCAGTATTTGAAAATAAGTAGAGCAGCGATGGATTCGAGATGTCGCATTGAATTCCGGATATAGGGTGCATGGTACCAGTAATTTCTCAGGCAAGCACTCAAAGCTTCTCCACCTACACGAAGCTGTGCGGTGAGCGTGCCGTATAGCCTCCGCGGCGTCTCGAACCTCAACGGCGCGAGTTGGTGAAAATACAATCTATCCTTTGGTTCCGTACTCTCGGCGGTTGTTGTGTTGTGTCTACAGTCGTGCACGGTGGGTGTTAGATGAGTGCGTTGTGTCCCTCCAGAGCCGAGGACTAAATACGTAAATGCAGAGAAGATGTCATCAAACACAGTTAGACAGTACTCAACAAGCAGCAGACATTCTAACTAAATACATAATGGAAGCTATTACGCACCCCGGTATGAAGCGTTTTCGTTTGCCTTCAAGCAAGACACGGTCTCGCTGGCTTCGCTCCCTACTATCCCTTGCCTCATAATGCAGAGTTTATTTCTGCCTATAGGCTTACAACGATCTTGTTACTACTGTATCAAGGGAGGTACATTAGGCAAGATATCCTCATGTTTCCGGCAGGCCGTGTGCTTTCGAAGAAAAACGAACGAAACCTAAACACGAAATGCCGTCGCACTCAAAACACACCATCAAAACGACAGCCGCTCATTGACCGATGTTCACTATAACTAAAACGACTTGCGACAAACACACGTCCACGCGTTAGCCCTAGTCGCTCCGGTTCCTTAGATCCTGGGGAGCCGGTAAAGTGCAGCTCTCGTAATTTGCGGTAGCACATGAAATACAGACAGACTTGTTTCACTCGTGTAGTAGGCGTGTACGCACCCCCGCAGGAAGACACTTTGTTGACCTTATGGGAAAAGCGCGTCCTCATCGTGAGAAGTCTTGTTTTGTCGATAGGAAGGAAACGGCTTTATTGCAAGTCGAGCCTGCGTACATTGCATGTCTCGCCTCACCGTTGCAAGAGTTTGTTATACCCTCATATCTGAATTATCATAACATCATCATCCAATACGCCTGGGTGCTGCTTGCTGATGGCCCTGTTGTGTTATCGGCTGGTATTGCTCGCAATCTTACTTGTTGGTTCCGTACAGTTTGTACAGTCGACTCGGACTGCGACATAAACAGTGGCGAAGAATGCTGCTTGGTGACGAACGTCTGCGAAGATGCCAGTGACGTCGCCGCCGGTGCTTGCGGTGAGTAAACATGAACGAAAAAATGCGTGTTTAGCTCTTAAACGACCTTGTTGTTGTCCACACGACGGCAGGAACATACATGCTGTGGACGTATACCCGGTAGGTCGTTAGGCAGGCAGTATGTGAGAGCTCATGAGACTCCCTGCGACTACTCCGAACATCGTACCGCGGATCTCATACTCCTGATCTGACGGTCCGATACCTTCTCATCGATTCTCCTCCAGGTGACCCACACATGACTGGCTTCCGCGGCCAGAAGTTCGACTTTACGGGAGAAGACGGTGGTTGGTACAACGTCGTCTCGGACCTTCCGCGCATGCACCTCAACATGCGCGTTACCTCTCCTGTTCCTTCCGTACCCGAGATCACTTACATCACCGGAATCTCCGTCCTAACTAAGGACACCGACGACCTGGAGCACACGATCGTCATTTCCGTTGCCCACCCGCACAGCCTGGAGAGTTCCTGCCCAGTTGAAGCGTCGTCCTGTCTCGCCGATGGGGTGTTGAACGTGGTAGTCGATGGGGAAGAAGTTTTGCTTTCGCCCGGCGAGGTTAACGTGGCCCCAGGAGTTGCGATCGCCGCTGTTAACCTTCCCGGGGCGTGCCGCAGCTTTGGGTTCGAGAAATACTGGGAGCGGAAGAAACTTGAGCGCCTCGCTCAGATCGGTCGAAAGCTCAGTCTAACCTCGACTTTGGAGGACATGTCTGACTGGATTATTGCCGACCCCACTGCGACCAACATGGTGGAATGTCAGGAGTACGTCGCTAACGCTACCGAATTCGGGGGTGTTGGCGTGTTCGCCAAACAGTCTGAGCACGCCTCGTTTCAAATCATGACGCCTGCAGCGACAATCCGCTTGAGCCACGGAAGACTGCACCAGCTCCCCATGCGCGACCCGACGGACCAGTTCGACCTGCCCGACCACGTGGCTTGGCAAATGAACTTGGCCATTGACCACTCCAACATGGACCTTGATGCCACGGGCATCCTGGGCGAGACGCTGGTGCCTACTGTCGACGACAACGGTCGCCCTATCATGCAGGGCATGGGCGCCATTCGCGGGCAGCAGGAAGACTGTGAGTGCGACAAACGAGAAAATATAAATGCCCAAATAACAGTTTGTTTCCTGTTTGATATTTAAGGTGCGCTCATGGTGCATTTATCTGGCCGCACAAATGCACTATACAATACGCTACAGCACTTGAGAATTTTCTATTTAAACTCAGCCTCGCGTCTTATTTCCTCTCTAACTTCAGCAGAAATGCTTAAATCCAATTTCTTATTGGGATAAGAGGCGCAAAACGCCAATTTCGTGAAAATCAAATTCTTATTTTGCACAGGCGTTAAATGCGATCTGTTTTTTCTTGAGCGGTCGTCAACAATTTTTTTTTCACATGGCATTCAGGACTCATAATTCACAAGACATATTATTATTATGCTTGCTATCCGACAGTGTGTAGTGTTGTTCCCAAAAAGACTCAGGGAAAACAAAGTGAAGAACTCTCCAGATCAAAAGCGTAGCAGTATCATGTGACAGATCAAAACCGATACGACGCAAATGGACATTCATTAAAAACACGATAATGCTCTTCAGGACTGCCGGTATCAAATATGATATTCGCTCAACCCATTCAGATCTGAAAAATAAACTCCTACACTAATTCCAAGTAATTTTTCTCCAAATATGTGGGACCAGTTCTTGACATATATATTATTATTATGCTTGCCATCCGACAATGTGTACGTAGTGTTATTCCAAAAAAGACTCAGGGAACAGAAAGTAAAGAACTCTCCAGATCAAAAGCGTAGCAGTATCATGCGACAAATCAAAACCGAGGTGACGCAAATGGAAGGCTACTACATCTAACATCCTTCTATCTCATCCGCGACAAAACGACCAACCCCCCCCCCCCATGCACTCCCGAACAAGCATTTACCAGAAACCCGCTGTCCATAAATGGCTGGTTTATATATTGAACTTTCGTTTATTTTCAGCAGCAGCAATAATACTATTTTTGGTATAATTATGACCATATCAGTAATCCTTACGGAAAATGGCATAGCTCCAGTTCGATTGCTCAGATCTGCGACCGACCTACTTATAGGTTGTTCGCTGTAGAGTCTCTACGAGGTGTTGGGGCTCTTGGATCTGCAAGAAAGGGCAAGCATTGCCGTGTTTGCATCACGAAACGAAAGTGCTCCGCAGCAAGGTTTTGATCGTTTCGGAGCTCCTGTTTGTTATCTAAACTCTGCTGTGCCCACGTAGGACGCTACGGACGGTCGAACTAGAGGCCCAGGTCTAGACGCCCAGGTAGGTTCACCTACTATTAATAGTGCTCGGCGTCCTCGTCGAGAATCTGAGTTCAAACAGTATAAGCAGCCGGAGAAACTGCCATTTTTCAAATTCGTCTTGGGTACCACGGGTAAGGCGAGTCGTTTCCGAGTAAGATGAACTTTACGGGATGAACAAAGCGTCTGATCGATACGCCTTCTGATATACAAATGTTGACCATGAGCTAGGCTTTCTACAACTACTCATTGGTCGCCATTCTAAGCTGTAGAACTGGAGAAATGTCGTTTTGCGTAGGGAGTCATGAATATGCGGAAATTATACCAGAAGTAGTATTGCAACTAAAAAACAAAATGGATTTGTTTTTTATTCGCTCTTGTATTTTTTGCCCGAAGGTCGCCCTTAAGGGGGTAAGCACTACTTCAAGGTCCTGCAGGTACTGTAGAAGCAAGCAGTGCACCATCCACCACCGCACTGCTTCTATCCGCACCGAATAAAATGGAAAAACAATAGTGTTGCGATATTTTATTTGCATGTTTGTAGAGGGGAAAGGATTTTGTTTGGCGGGGAAAAAATGGATTTTGTTTGGCGGCAAGAAAAACAAACATATCAAAAACGTCGATACTTGGGACGGTTTTGGAGCGCGGAGGCGGCTTGGCTGGGGGTCTGATGTGGCCTTGGGAGGATGTTTGGGAAGTTTCTTATTTTTCAGGGGTACAGTGTATTCAGCCAAATTATTACCTGCCGACCCCCTTGCACTTCCCAATTTCTAATTATTATTTCCTCCTCGAGTCCAGCACAAATGCTTACCTGTAAATTCTAAAAGTTCCTTAAATCCCAGCCTGACAATCTTAACTGCCACATTCTCAAGTGCTGTCGCGTACTGTACGCCTGTTTCGACTATAAACAGTTTGCAGTAGTGAGGTTGGTTCTTTCGTTTCGAGACATTGTGTGCGAGAAATACACATTTGAACGTGACGACTTTACGTGGGTAGGCTGGCCCTCTCGACAATCCCATAATCTGAACAAAATGTGAATGCTCTCGTACGACGCACTGCAACCAGTCTCTCATAAACGTTAGTGTTCGTTTGCCTTATGATGTCCATAGACAGGTTTGTTATCTTCAGAGCTGTGAAAGGTAGGGTTTGCCCATTCGTTCGCGAGGTGGACCCTCGTTTTCGTGTTGTGCACACTACTCCTTTTGTCCCATCTTTTCAGGGTACCGCGTTGTACATAATCTTCGCTTGTTCGACAAAAACAAAAAGTGTCGATTGTTCTAAAACCGTATATTTGTTTCGCTATGCACACAGACTATAACTGCGAACACGCCCTATTTAACACAGCCTGTCTACTATTGACAAAAATGATGCAATAAAGGCATGGAGTTGGGAGACGATATTATCGATACTTGTTGGTTCCCCCCATTGGGCTGCCCTGGCACTTCGCGACGTCTTCGGAACGTCGGCAGTACCTTCCACTAAAAGGATGTTCGCTCTACGTTAAGGAGTGTCGAGTGCGCACGGGGCTGCGATTGATTTCCGGCGCTGGGTCTCACAACAACAATAACAGGTGTTGTTTCGAACACTTTAGTTTCGGAATACTCTCGGTCTGGTACTTCCGAAAGCACCATTGCTCGTTATTGGCACCCTTCCCGTCGTTTGAACACATCGAGCGCTTCAAACGATCGCATTCTCATGTGTCAACTCGAAGCTCTTTGCGATGATAGCCCTCTAAATTGCCTAATCAACCCCATACGAAATGCCCTACGGTTCCATTTGTGTGAGCACCATCAACGCCATGCTCCACACAAACACCTTCTCTAATATACTATGCTTTTGCCCTTCCGCCACATCGATGCCTCACCGCGTTCAAAAACAGATCGCGTCGACGGTCCCCTGGGCATCAAGGTTTCCCAAAGCCAGCATGACGAGTAAACATACACGCGTGCTTCGACCCCACCGGACACACTGTACTACAGGGTGGACCTCTCCGACGATTTCGATCGACGTCGGTCGCAGGCACCGGAATCCTTTGTTTTTTTGTCTTTTCAAAAATTTCATGTCCTCTTAAACTCCAGCGAGACTGGTCGGATGCATCTTTTAAGCTTCAACTGAGGTATTTGCGGGCGCGTTGACGTCTGTATTCGTGTAGACCTGTTTGTGAGGTCCATAACGTACGGATACTAGGAACTCGCACCCCGAGAGAACTCTGACAACATAGTAGATGACCGCAGTCTGTACAAGGCCCGTACGCTTACCGCAAATGGCAGGCGTTCGTGGTCGAGGACGCGATAGTCAGTGAAACAATTGTATCCGATGACGAAATAAGTTGGTTGCTTTAGTCGTGGGTTGGGTGCTACTTCACATATTTTGAAGAAATATCGATGGTACGGCAGGCCGGGCCAGTTCGAGGTGGGGGGGGGGGGGGGTTCTGACCATAAAGCCCCCACGCCTACGAACAACCCCCTATTTCTTGTACGAGTAGTTTCATGTTGCGTTTTCTATGGTGACACAACAAAGTTCGATGTCTCGAGGCAGGCGTATTCATGTAGTGGTATTCCCGGAGCTCTATGTGCTCGAAACTAACGAGCCTCACGTATTACACGCCGCTTCGGTTGTTTGATAAGAAGTCGATGTGCCCGGCACTCCCTGTCTCGACCTAGCCACTGCAGTTTAAGTGGTGTCGAGGTACTCTGCAGCTCCAACTGTGTTCCGAGGGCGTCGGCACGGCACATCCTGGTGCGCATTCAGCCTGCCAGTAGTTACGGTATCTCGGATTGAGAGGTGTGGCAGTTGAAGTCAGTGGAAGGTATACGCATACTCGAACTATACAAGCAAGCCTTCTGCCCGTAAACACTTCTCTGGTGGAGTTGGGATGTAAGCCGGAGGGTGTTAATCGCATTTGTGTAAGACGTTAGAACCTGTGACGCTGTCTTTAACGGAGGTGGATGATGTGGCGATTGCGACGGAGTTTCGCAAATAACTGGCCAGGTGGTGTGTCTGGAGGTCTACTTTCAGCGATGTCGGGTATACCACAGCAGTGACGGAGGGGGTCAAGGGTGTGACGGTTCAAGGAACGATCCATAGACTTCTCCCAACATTATGATTGGTCCCGCTTCTCCCTTTCGGGGGAGTTGATAGTAAAGAGAAGGTATAAATTGCCCATTTATTGTCGGCAGAGCAGCATGCTGCGCTCCTCGCCAAGAGAGTTCGTAACCACAGTGACGCCGAGAGTAGAGTATTTATTTTGTTTGGCGGTATACCACCGCTGGTGATGGCAGTGGGTGGAATCAAGATGTTCTCAAGGACTTGTAGACGATGTTGAGAGATACCGTATCTGTACGTCGAACAACGTTTGTACTTCGAACATGAACAAGGTATGCCGTTGAGTGTCATGGGGTGTGTCGTACTACGAGGTTACATTTTTATTTTTATTTTATCATCAACGTGCTGTTATTCAGCTCTTGTAGGGTATTGGTACGCGTAGTGAACAGCAGGGGTGTTGTTGGGTGGTTCACTCTATTTGAGACGACGGTATTGTCAGTTGTATTTGAAGGTTATGCCATTGGAGTCTTCTTTGTTGGTTTTTTTCCCTTCACGTATTCCTGTGTCTCAATTTATTTTAGAGGTGTATTCGGTACAGAGGTTGCCGTGCTACCCGGGCAATACTTAAAAGGTCGGACTTCTGCCTTGCCGTTGTAACTGGCAATGTGTCTTATGAGAAGATATTTCGACCCAAGTACGGGGGGCTATGTGTCATACGGGGTGGGGGATACTGTTCTCTGGAGATTCGTGGTTTCTGTTTCATGGCGAGGTATGATTGTGTTCGGAGACATGTCCCTTGATTCCGACGCATTGCAGTGGGTGGTGCGCCAGGAGCCGTTCGTGATACCTCGTACAATATTACAGTTGATGTGTGTCTGAAGCTCGCTAGTGAAAGACTCGGCTAAAGTATCTCCAACAGAAAGGTGGCAGGTGATGTTTCCCTCGATGCCGACGCAGTGAAGTGGGTGGTGCACCGGAGACGTTCGATGTACCTCTTAGGAACCTTAATAGTAGAGAGAAGGTCGAGATTGCCAATCTATCAATCTATTGTCGGCAGAGAAACATGCTGGTCTTCTCGCCAGAAGACGGTTACGTAACATCACAGTGACCTGTCGCCCCTTTGATACACCCTGTCGCTGTGGTATACTCAACATCGCTAAACGACAAAATAGACCTCCAGACACACAACGTGACCAGCTTGTCGCGCATCTCCGTCGTCATCGCCACATCGTCCACCTCCGGAAACGGACGCGTCACGCACGATACATTGGCATGCGTGCTTGTATCGTCGAAGCCTCTAACACAGCAGCCTCGGGGCTGGAATACCCCTGCGAGAACCCACATAGGCACCTAAACAAGAATCGGTGAATCGTTCTTCTGATAGCTCCACGCGTGACGCCCGCGCGAGGTCCTCCTGCTCCGAGCCCTCGCAGTTCCAAGTTGCTCTGAGCCTCTGGCGATGGGGTTTCGCAAATATCTACCATTCACTGTGATTGCATTGACCGGCATCTTTAGCCGCCCCAGAAAATATTTAGACCACATGAAGCTGCACGGAAATGCAAAACTAGCTTTCGCGCAGACAAGTACTGCCGCTTGCTGCGTCATTGTGTGAGGAGCATCGCGGAGAGAGTGACGGGCAAATAAAAGGGCGGAATATGTAGCAACTGCTATTGTACCGGAAACGAAACATCGATTTCGTTGATCACCCGGTCTTGTCTTCCCGTGTGCGCAACACTCGGTGTCCCGGTTTAGGAGTCACCCCCCTGCAGAGGCGACTTGCTCTAGGCACTGTTTGTAGCGTGACTCTGCCGTCACCGTTTGTTTTTGCATTTCACGTGGTAGACTACCTCCAGCGCTTCCTTTGGGCTCTCTCCCATTGTGCTGGTAGGTGACCTGTTGTGGAGTTTGGTTTGTGCTGGACAGTCCCTTTTGTACTATTAATATATGTGCCTTTGCCTGGTTTTCGTGCTGTTGATATTGACACTGAGTAAATGTACTATTACAGTACAGTCGTATAAATACGTGGTTTCGGAGGCTAAGCACTACATTATCAGTGTCATCCCGCTGAACGACAGGTATTAAACATATCGCACAGCGGTGGGAGGCTCCAGTTATGAAATATTCTACCAGGCATGAAAAACACCCCGCACCTGTCGACACAGATACGTAAACAATTGGTTTTGTACGGAAATCAGATCAAACTGGGCAATAAACAGCCACACAAGGAAACAAACTGATCCCCACCTACCCAACATTTTTGAAGCGAGGCCGCCCTAGAGCTTGGCGCTTGACAACAAACGCCCAACACCACACGAGTTCAGCCTCATTGTCGTCGTGAAGATGATTGCTGCCGTGAAGAGGCTGTCAGCAAAAGTCCTCGACGGCTGAACATCGCAGTGGACGTAAGTTCAATGGTGAATGTTGTCGACATATATCATCCCCTAAAATACCGGACAACTGGAGCCCGCCTCGTTTTGGCGAACGCGGCGCGGGCGCGGTTGTTCGTAACATGTTTAAGAGGGTTAGGGTATCGATTTCCCCAAGGCTTGCGCCTGCGACGATATTGTTTTCACCGAAGGTTCCCTGAGGGCGTGGCCGCTCTGTGAGGCGTCAAACATCAACTACAGTACAGGACACCTAATAAGAAACAGGCTAACAAGAAAGCCAGACTGACATTTCCCGAAAAATAAGAAAGACTCGAGGCTGGGTCCCCGCTGCAAAATAAGAAACGCTTATTACCCCCCTGGGGCGAATCCCCGACGAGGAAACCCGGCTGCCTGCCCCTGGTGGTCGCGAGTAACATCTTTCAGGTTTTCAGCGAACACACTTCTTCAGTTTTGTGACCCGTTACAGCAGATGTGTACTCGAAGATTTGATTGTTTTTTAACACATTATGTGTTTTGCCGTTTCAATTTTTCCAATTTTTCCAATTTGTTTCACCCCACAAAAACGCTTTTTCGACGCGGACACCTGAAAACAGTTTATTGGGCATATTTGTTTTAACATCCCCGCAGAGAGAAAAATGTTGATGCAGACTTTTCGCCTTCGCGCGCAGCGCTCTTCAGCTCATCGAACTGCTGCGTATTCAAGGCTCCCCTTGTGTCTCAATCCATCCAATGTTGAGAGCGATTTGAGTCTGGCTGTGAACGCCATTGGGTCTGCTACAGTACTACAGGCTGCTTTTCCGCTCTCTCCTCTCTTTCCAACGACACGCTGTGGGGGCTACGATGTGACGCGAAGAGGAGTACAACGGCGAGCTCGGGGAGCTTCTTGGTTAATCCGACCAATGCGATCGGACGCGCGTGGCTCGACAACTGCACCCATGCCAGGGCCACAGCCTTCGGCGAGTCCCACACCGTCGAAAGTGGGCAGAGCCCAAGCACGTGCTGCTGCTGGCTCGGAAGACATCGTGAACGCGTTCATCAGGGGCTCGTAGAAACAGTCGGCGAGTTGGTCCTGCTCGCTTGCACAACCCATACTGCACTGCGTTACAGCAGCGCTAGCACCGGAGTCCGTGAAATAATCTTGCCACCGTACTGCTGCCATCAGGGTACACAGATGAGCTGCAGCCGGTCGATGCAGTATACGGGCGGCTGGTCAAGTTGGGTATGGGGAAGGCTCTCGAGGCAATGTTGGACAGAGTGACAACGTGGAAACGTGGGACACAAACAAGCTGTCTGCCTCCGACCGTACTAGGGTCTTGCTGACGCACTGGGTGGGTCAGGCCATCAAAAACGATGATTCGGGCCAGCTGTAACGTAGACGCCTGTTTGAAAAGACTGGGCTTGCGATGACAGCAGACGGTACCGACGATAACCTTATCAACATCGAAGGCCTGGACGGGCCGTACACGTTCATGGGCGCCGTTGACGGCAAGGAACTCCCGGATGATGTGAAGCCCTTTACTCCAGCGGACGAAGACCATCCCGAAGGGTCGAGCGACGAGGATGGCCAGGACGAAACGGAGGGTGACCGCACCGGGCAACTTCGTGGATCGGACGACGTAGCTATGCTTAACGAAGATGACGACCACGACGCTGATGACAAGACACTGCCCCTGGAACTCCCACCGGGTTATGACTTTGTCCGCTCGCCTCCTCCGGCCCTCGATGCATCACTCGTGAATCTGGACATCATGCTGCGCCGGCTGTTGGGATTGATAAAGGGTTTCCTCACACGACGGGTACAGGCACGGACGCGCCAGGATTACGACTATATGGCGTTAATCGCGCGAACCGGCAAGACGCTCAGTATGAGGTTTCCACTCGGGAAGTGCACTGCTGTTGGCGAGGCCGCGGCATAAGGTTCGTGGGTGCTACTGAGTGAGGCTGCTTCGTTTTCTAAAATGCTTGAACGTGAGCTACTGGCGCCACCGCAGCGAGTGGGCAACGGGAACATCGACCAGGGCGGTCGCGTTGGACGTGGCAAGGAGGACAACGATGAGGGGAAGAAAGTCAGCGATGATGTAGACAGGAAGAGAGAGGGTGGGGAGGGGGGGGGGTGGTTACAGCGAAGAAAGCGGTGTAAAGAGAACAGTAGCAGCAGCAATGGCAGTGAGAGTGAAGAAGGGACAGGAGCGGATAAAGAGTGGAAGGGGAGTGACGACGAGGAAGGGAGGAAGGAATCGGGTGTGCGCGGTGTAGATGTTGCCAAGCGATAGTGATCTCGTAGAGGGCAGCTTTCCGAAAGCGAGGAAGAGGGTGAAGGCGGGGAAGAGATTTCTGACTAATGATTAACGCTAAGGGAAGGGACGAAAACGAAAACGTTCCAACTCCGTTGCCGAGCACGCTTCTTTGGCGTCAGTGCCCCCCAGCAAGAGTACACGCGGAATACTTCGGACGCCGAACGTGCGCAAGCGCAATCAATGAGGGGCGCACGGTCAATGGCGATATTACAGTAATAAAGTAGTATGAGTTAGTACAAAATAAGAAACCAGCTCGATTTTCGATTTCTGCCCGGAGAAATAAGAAATAGGCTCAATAAGAAAGAGGCTTATAAAATGAAAAATATAGGAAATCCAGGCTGAGCCCAGATTACTGTTTCTTATTAGGTGTCCTGTACTGTAATATATTTTAACGTCGCCTACCGCCGTGCTTTGAATAGTAGATCAGGTGGTAAAGTCGTACCCGTGAGCACGAGCTTCAGCCACACATCAAGAGAATCGACGTACGGCAGACTGCACCCGGGGACATGACGTTCAACAAATGTATAATGTTTTACACAACGTAAACCCGAAATCCCCGGAGTCTTAACCCTAACCACCGCGTATATCACACACAGTATCCCTACTCGGAACGGCATACCACTGGTTCGGAACACATTGTCATATATTGCTAGGGAACCGAAAAATCCCAGTTTGCATCGTATATGGCTGCCGGGCTAAAACAGCAGTCCTCATACGCGTTGTCTCAATCTCAATTTCGTCGTCATATATCACCCTAACAAAAACCAAACTCAACACCACGGGAAGGGGAACATCAAACAAGTTCTAGTATGCCCGGGGGACATTCAAATATAACCGACCGTCCCGTCTCCATTTATCGAGCGCACGGCCCACCTCTACTCTTTAGGAGAATAATAACGGCGCGTTTATGATAGAACTTCAATCAAATAAAATCGTTACAGCCTCCCCGCTTGATAGTCCCCACCGCCGCGCTGTGCACAATACCTAAAACAATCTGAATTTTAATGTAATTCGTATTGCTACGAGTCGTAGTATATCGTTGTGACATAACACGCAATAGGAGTATCACTCGTTCGCCCTTTTTGTTTGTGACATAGCGTAGCTCCTCAAACGAACAAAAGTACCGAGTGTGTGTGTTCGAACCCAGATCGTGTTGAGCCTACAGCCCGGGGTTGCTGCACATTGTTTTCTCGACACGTTCTTCTTGAGCATTATTTTAAACATAAAACCTGCACGACATAATTCACAAACTCCATCGCTGTACCAGTTCGCGGAATTCACTACACTCGACGCATGTAAATAGTGCTTACCAACACGTTCAGCAATTAGCTTGCGGACATCCCTACCACCAACAAATACGTACCCTAAGATAACTCGGAAACCCTAATCACGCAATTCACTAATGCCTCTTCTCCAAGCTGCTATGGATACGAAACGCCACCGTGTCCAACGGTTTCGAGGTGAACACAGCATGTTGCTCTGCCGATGGCGAACGTGTAGGCTTTCCGTCCGCAGGTTTGCTCCCGAAGAAAGAGACGAGTGACGTAAATGTACGTATCGTTGTGATAATTCGCAACGTTTACCGCGGAACGCGTTATCGCTTCAATATATCTGTCGCCTTGGTATATCCGACATCGCTAAACATACATAAACACATATTGCTACAGTGTTACAGCGCATGAAAGCGCCTCGGAAATAGCCATCAACTTTTTCACGTGATGCCCGTACGTGGCAGAACGTGAAACACATTTACTAGCCTTGGGGGAAAACGATACACAGGGTCCAGCGCACATCACACCTCAATCAGCGACTGGCCTCCGGCCAGCAGACACGGTTGCGCAATCCGAATGGAGGCGTTCTTCTGCCACAATGTTACTACCTTTCTTCTCTCGAATTCAATACCTTCGATACTCGTAGATGGCGGGTTCCGCGGAAAACACACATATATATTCGAGGGGGCTTGTGGGTGTTGCTACCAAAGCACCCCTAACCCCTCGAAGTTAAATAATGTGCCAATAGAGCCTATATTACACCGTTTGTGAAGATTGAGAGAGAACGCGGTAGTCGGTGCCCGGGTTTCGATTGATTGGACGGGCTCCTTATACGTAGGGTAAAAGTGAAAACAGAAGAAATATGGGATGCTTCGGAATCCCACCCCCCCCCC
>MEHQ01001857.1:339828-364014 GCA_008828725.1 Saccharina japonica
CCCCCCCCCGAACCCCCCCCCCCGGGCAGGCGACAGTGTGCGTTCGAAATATATGTACTGTATTTTTAATAATGACGTTTCTTGAACAGACCAATGAAACAACGTTGGCTATGTCGGGACAACCGTTGATACCCAGTGTAACCAAATTACCTAGCAACGACTTTAAACACGTATCAATGTGTGGCTCGTATGTATCCAAAACCTCAAGATCGGAGTCATCCACCCCAGGCATACTCGTGACGCGGGTAACATTGAACTTCGTCGTGGCACGCCCTGCACTTGATTTTGTGAAATATTGCCAACTTCCCTGCATCTCAGGATCGGGGAAATCGTCAACCTTAGTACCCCTGCAACTCCCACAAGATACCGATAGGAATACATGGGGGTGAGGGGTGGGGCCCGTTACGGTTTGATTGCCGTCATTCGGCGCTTGCCTGACAATCGCGTAGCAGTATCGTCTGCCCTCGTAGGCCCATCCGTACTATTGCTCTGGCTCCCCATGCGCTTCATCGCTACCCTTAGTTGCATGCCACACGATAAACCCCCCAACCTAAATATATACACATTCCAATACTGATAATATAATGTCACACACAGAACGTTCCAACAATGTTCATGTATAGAGTGTTTCTCCCGCGTACCCCACCTGGGAAGTTTACCCTCGACCACGCAGAGCGTTTCACGAAGTTGTGACGCGAATGGGACAAGGGGGGGATCTCCAGATGGATTGGTCAATGCTACGGTACACATTCGTTCTCCGGACCTCCTCGATAAAGTTCGTTCACAACTCACCTACGAGAAGGCTTTTGATTGTAGATTTGGTTATGTTTACTTTTATTCTTTGTTTTCATTTCCGCTTTTTTTTTTTTTCTCTTTTCTCTCTTTCATGCACCTGGGTTGCTACTCGGAGCAGGGTACGTCTTGCCTGTCGTACATATATGGCACTGCATTGTCTGTCTGCTCTGCTTGCTGCACTGAGCGTTGTATATCTGACCACACAACAGGTACCTTTTTAGGATTAAAAATCGGCACGGACACTGGGTGAGCTGGATGTCGACGGCTAAAAAGGAAGGTTTAATGTGAACAACATACACAGACTGGGCAGTTCGTTGTTTTTCGTCACTCTAAGAGAAACAAAAAGGAATACGAAATTTCTTCGATTTTGTCGGTTTTCTCACATGACTATCACTCTGTACACTCTATACGTGCTGCTGTCTTTGCGCCTGCTGCTGCCGAGGGAATCGGGTCTGTCGTGTGTGACGCGTGGGGGGCTTATTGATCCTGCGCGGGGAGGGTTCACCTGATGCAGTTATGAGGAGACGTTTCCACTGTGCGCGCAGACCGACAAACCCGAACTACCTTCACGTTGCTTCCTGTGAACGCATTCCGGTGTAAAGTCAGTCAATCTGACTGCGTAAAAGCCCTTCAATTTTTCCGTGTGTCAATGGTCTTTAGGTTTTGGGATCCCTTTGACCTGTCTAAGCGATGATCCGTCACGCGCGAAAACCTTGTAATTTTACATCTCCACCCAACAAAACGATACGGGTACGGAAATAACCACCTCACTACTGCTGTAGCCAAGGCCTTGCTCGACAGAACGGCGATGGTTGATGGGTGATATTCATCCGATCGTATCATAGGTACTGCTGTAGAGGCATTTATTGTATAACTAGCGGTACGGCCACGGCTCCGTCCGTGGCGCTAGCTTTGCGTTGCCCATATTACTCGCATTAACAGTGTGCTGTGATGTACCACCCTGAACCGGAAAATAAGAACCCGGGGCGGTATCGACCCAGGGGGTGTCTGTTTTCGCCCCCGGGCTATTGGAGTTGTAGTTGTCCGCAAGGATTTCTGATCGGGGGATGGGGCCGTTATCATCCCCGGGTGCGGTTGGACCTCGTCGTTGCCCCGGGGGGCAACTCGCGCCGCGCGCTGGCTCCATGGGAGATAGCCAACCGTAAATCAGCCCGTGGGGTTGGGGTTTCCACACCTTGTGGGGCGGTGTCGACCCAGGGGATGCCTGTTTTCGTCCAAGGGTTGCTGGAGTTGTAGATGTATGGAAGGATTTCTTACCCGGGGACGGGACGTTATCATCCCCGGGTGCAGTGGGGCTTCGACGTTGCCCCGGGGGGCAACTCTCGCGCACGTTGGCTTTATGAGGGCCAGGCAACCGAAAATTAGCTCGTGGGGTTGGGTTTTCCACACCTTGTGGGGCGGTATCGACCCGGGGGGTGTTTGCTTCGTCCACGGGTCGTTGGAGTTGTAAATTTATGGATAGACGTCTGACCCGGGGGTGGGATCATATCATCCCCTGGAGCGGCGGGACCTCGCCGTTGCCCATTGCCCCGAGGGGTAATCCTCGCTGCGTGCTGGATCTCTCGGCTCCAGCGCCGCAGCCAAATCAGTGATCAGCCAAGGGTGGTAGGGTTTGCGGGGCGGTATCGAACCCGGGGATGTCATTTTCGTCCCGGGCTTGTTAGATTTGTAGATTTATGGGAGGATTTACGACCCGGGGATGAGACTTTATCATCCCCGGGTGCGGTGGGTCTTCGACGTTGCCCCGGGGCAACTCCCGCTGCACGCTGGCTCTATGTGGGCCAGGCAACGGCAAAAACAACCGTGGGGTTGGAGTTTCAACACCTTGTGCGGTGGTATCGACCCGGGCGGTGTCCGTTTGTGTCCCCGGGTCTTTGGAGTTGTACATGTATGGAAGGGGTTCTGACCCGGGGATGGGATCATATCATCTCCGCCTGCGGCGGGACCTCGCTGCTGCCCCGAGGGGCAACCCTCGCTGCGTGCTGGCTCCCAAAACTCCAGCGCCCTAGCCAAATCAGCAATCAGCCAGTGGTGGGGGGGTTTCCACACCTTGCGGGGCGGTATCGACCGGGGGGATGTCTGTTTTCGTTCCCGGGTTGTTGGAGCTGTAGATGTATGGAAGGATGTACGACCCGGGGATGAGAAACAATCATCCCCGGGTACGGCGGGACTTCGACGTTGCCCCGAGGGGCAACTCTCGCCGCGCGCTGGTTCTATGAGGGTCAGGCAACCGTAAAATAGCCCGTGGTATTGGGGTTTCTACACCTCGTGAGGCGGTATCGACCCGGGGGATCTCCGTTTGCGCCCCCTGGTCGTTGGATTTGTAACTGTATGGAAGTATTGCTGGCCCGGGGATGTGATAATATCATCCCCGGGTGCGGCGGACCTCGCTGTTGCTCGGCGAGGCAACCCTCGCTGCGTGCTGGCTCTATGAACTCCAGCGCCCCAGCTAAATCAGCAATCGGCCAGTGATGGTGGGGTTTCCACACCTTGCGGGGCGGTATCGGCCCGGGGGATGTTGGTTTTTGTCCCCGGATTGTTGGAGTTGTAGGTATTTGGAAATATTCATGACCCGGGGATGGGACGTTATCATCCCCGCGTGCGGCGGGACTTCGATGTTGCCACGAGGGGCGACTCTCGCCGCACGCTGGCTCTATGAGGGCCAGGCAACCGTAAATGTTCCCGTGGTATTGGGGTTTCCACACCTTGTAAGGCGGATCGATCCGGGGGATATCCGTTTGCGTCCCCGGGTCGTTGGAATTGTAGATTTATGGAAGGATATCTGACCCGGGGATGGGAAATTATCGTCCCGGGGTGCCGCTGGCTCCCTGAGCCTCATCCAATCACTGACCAACTGATGGTGGTGGGATTTTCATCCCGTGCGGGGCAGTGTCGACCCGGGAAATCGCCGTTTTTGTCCCTGGTTGGTCAGATTTGTAGAGATATGGAGGGATATATGATCCGGGGATGGGAGCCTATCCTCCCCGTTTTTGGTGGAAACTCGGTGGCTCGTTTCGGCACCGATGTTCTAGAAACAGCCAGCAGCCACTGGCATGGATTTGGGCAACTAATCAGCTGCCAGAATAGTAATAAAAACATTGGAAGTCAGCAGGTGGGCTGGCTAGATGGCTGCCAGAACTGCGTCGGGATTGTGCCACGGCCACGGCTCGGCGCGGCATGGGACCCTGTGTTCTGCGGGCTGTGGCACCCAACCTCCCTACCCATGGGGCAAGGTGGGGCTGAACCGCTCTGGATAGCGCTACTCAAATACAGACAGACAGACAGACAGGCAGACAGACAGACAGACAGACAGTCAGACAGACAGACAGACAGAATAGCAGCATTTAATAATATAGATAGATACAGTACGTATAATACGTATTGCTTTTTTGGAAATTGGCACCCAGAAGTTACTATTGTGGAGGGGTTCTCCGAGACTTCCATTGGTTTGACTGTTTTCCGACTTTCTGTCTACCAAGTGATTCGTCCCCGGGATGGTGCCCTTGCACGCTCCATGCTTGCCGAGTCGGGCACAGGCCGGCAGTCGGAATGGATGCCGAGGGCTGATGTGCGGGACGGGCGTGGTGCGGTTGTTGTGCGGGGGGGGGGGTGTCGGGTAGCACACAATAGGGCCGATGCCGAGCGGAACATACTGTGACCGGCTTAGTCGTGAAGAGTCGTTTGGACACCATCACCATCACCACGACGCTGCGTATTACATCATAATGATGCCTTCATTTTGGCTCACAGGCTAGGTTTGCTTTGCGATGAATTATTGTTTCCACACAAGTAGAACAGCAGTACATATATGATGTATCTGCTCCTGAATTCAGGTTTCCCTGAAACTCTCAGCCCGAGTTGTATTGTTGATTGTCTTTCTTGGGCGGATCCGGTAGTTTCTTCAACGATTAACACAATACTAAGGTATTTCCAGTACGTACGTATCTGATCAACAAACTACGGTGTCACCTTCCGCGTTACAACACCGAATATTGGACTTGGCGACCATTTAGTCTCATGCTATAGTGTCGTGCATCTCTCCTATACCACTGCTGTACAGCTGTTTCACTAGGGCTAAGGTTTACAAATATCATACTCGCCGTCCCAAAAAAAAGGTCCGGAAACAAACGAAACGAAAATCGATGATCAGGGCCGGTACTAAGTGGGTGGGGGTCGTACTTTTCCAGGATGGGTATTACGTCGATTGTCAGGTGTGGGACAAGTTGACTATAATTTCGATGAGACATAAACGACGGCATTTTCTGCAGGGAAACCATGAAGTCGGGTGAAAGACATGTAACTACATAAAACTCCACGACGTTCCGGTTGACCACGGTGCTCCACCACCTTTCGCTGCGACCTACTCCCTCCGCTGTAACCATTTTGCAGCCATCATCGCCTTCCTCCTTGCCTTCGCCCAACTCGTCGGGGCTGTGTGCGTTGGTCGATTTGTGTTCAAGCGGGTGCGTTTCTCGTTTTCCGTTTCCATTCGACCCGCGTGAGTGGGCACATCCTGTACATCCACACCCCGCCTTGCTCGAGTTGTCTAGTATGAGATCGTCTCAATGTGCTATTTCTGCCACTTCTACAGCATATTACGAAGTCGTGACTGGTTCGGTCAGGTGCTGAACCTGTCGCCCTACGCTATAGCGGCAAGTGGTTACTCGCTTCGGCCACCCTCCTCGAGGTCGCCTAGGTTTACGTTGCGTGCCTTACCTTTCATCTCGGACGAATACCCATCCCCCCTTCCAGAAAAACACTCACTTTCCCGCCACGACATACATGGATGACGACTCCTTCAAGGGTATACCACGCCTTGTCGTCCCACGCTGTGGCGGCGTGTCAACACCCCATGCTGCTGTAGTGGCGGTCCTGTCACGCTGATACAACCTTTGTTCTGTTCCATCACCACTACCCGGTTTCAGTTTAATTACTCAAGCCTGGACACGGGTTTGCCACCCTGAAGTTTAAGGAGGGACTTTTTTCGAGGAAACAGAGTGCCGTCCACGTGTTTTATATGGCGATACTTCAGGAGCCTTGGGGCAATGACACCCGCGAGCGTCTAGATGTTTCACTTCTTCGTTTCTGAAACTCTCAAATATCATGAAACACGGGAGGACGTCGAATTGAAATCTTTGAACTGCTTCTGTTGGCCAACGCGTTGAATCTGCGATGAGTTCAATCCCACCGATGAAGGTAACGCCCTGCTAACACATTTCCCCGGAGCAACAATTGTGCGTCCAACTATATCCACACGGTTAGAAATACCCTTCGTAAATTTATTTCAGCAGCCTATATGCTCCTAGATATACCAGTTACTTCATTAACTCGCGCGATATACAGCCTGCAAGTTAAGAGTTTCAGCCGGTCTGTTCCCATATTTGTGCTTCGTCCTATCCTACCAGTTGTCCGTACCAAGGATATTTCACGTGGCGTTATTGAGCTTTTATGTGATACGGGATGTACCAATGCCCGAGTTGCCGTTGGTCAGGTGGTGTCCGCTCGTCGATGGTGTGTAACCACTGATAGACTCGCTTGTTGCAGAACGGCCGATACACAGTCTACAGTACTATATAGGTTGGTACTGGTGCTGCCGGGCACGTATTTACTTGCCTTCTTCCATTTTGGCATGACCTATGTTACACTGTTTGGTGATCACGGACTAGGTTTCAGGAAGACATAAAATGAAGTCTGTGAAATCATTGTGATCGTCATCATCGATTGTGGGCGGGGAACCAGTACATGACAATTGAATTACAGATATTTTACCGGTACCCGACACTTCCGGTGAGTTCGGTTGCACCCTAACTAATTCGGGTACTTGGGAAACCGGTGAATTCGGGAACCCCACCAAACGTACCCCGGGCACCGATATACCCTCGACCGCAGTACCTCGGCTTCGTAGATCCCTAGTATTTGTCTCGATACCGGTATCCAGCTGTGCCGTAAGTCCGGTATCATGTCGATACCGGTACCCGACACTTCGGTAAGATAAGTATTTTTCGGTAGCAGAACCCAACACTGCGGTGGATTCAACATCACCTCAATGCAGACACCCCATTCTACAGGTGTGTTTGCTACGCCCATCTAAAGGTACCCCGACTACCGGTAAACCCTTGAACACCAAACCGGGGATACCGGTATGTGCTCGGTATGGCCTCGATAGCCTGCCGAGTACTCCACCGTGGTTCGGTACTCTTTCAATACCAGTGCTCAGAATTTAGGTATGTTCGATGTGGTTTCGATACCGGTACCCTGCAGTTCGATATGGTTGGTATGCAAACTGCAAATACTTTGACTACCGGAACATCCTATCCAACATACTTTTCGGAAATTGCGACATGGCATGCCGTCACGGTTTTACTCTCGCCGGTGCCGGTGGACATACCGCTGACGAATGCCAGGGTAGAGGTGCACCATTTCTGCCTTCTAAGGGTGGTGACTCGAGGAGCTCTATACCCCACCCAGAAAATGTTTTGGAGCATATCAAAAGCCGCTCGATGAATAATACCATGGCCCAACTATGCTATTGGGAACAATATTGAAATACTAGAAAAACAAAATCGACAGGTTTGAGTGAAGGAGCCCGATTTTTCAGAAACAAACGTTCAGCCGAAAAGTGATACCGCCATCGTAGCACGCGTCCGTGCTACGAAAGCACAGGCTTCTCCCTCCCAAGGACTGAACCACCAAGGTATTGGAGGAAAACCGATTACTCATGAGAGACAAAAAGTAAAATATGTACGTACTTCCGTATACGTATATGAGATTAACAAAAGACGAGAGGAGTTGTTGTCTAAAAACAGACAAAATACAACACGTCGGACGTAAACCCCAGAAGAAGAGGAAACTAACCTAGTTTTGAACAACAGAAAGAGAGATGTATTGTGGTACAGGCGGGGCAAGAGACAAAACGCCGGGAGACAAGCACAGAAGAAGGGGCGACATACTGTTACTTCTTCGACGGGGGCGTTTTGTCGCGGTACCTCTGCCCCGAAAGGCTGCAACTAACCACGAGAACGGACGGTTACATCAGACACACAAGCAGTCCCGTTGAACCAGTGAAAGCAAGAACCGATTTCGAATTTGGGACAATTTTACTCAACACAACTAACAGTCCTTCAAACGAAGCACATGCGAGATCCAATTTCGAAGAAGCTGAAGACGTACCGTAGAACACGTACTTCTCTATGTTTACTCGACCGAAACCTTGCTGCACTCTCTGCGATCTTAGTCAAATTCCCATGTACAGCCATGCATGTACTGCCACTACCCCCCTCCTTCAGTACCTTGTATACCACATATGGTGTCATTTGATGCGTAGCGTCGCAGCCTTAGTTTTTGTGCCTCTGCTCTGTTTCAGCGTTTCTCATGGATCGTTCGAATGCGTCGGTTAACAACCTGTACCACTTGGCTCCCGTTTTTGCTGCAATGCCCCAAAGCACGACCCCCGTTTTGCAATCAAGTGGTGATGTGTGCGTTGACCCCCCCCCTTGCTGTAACATGTAAGAGGTCAAATATTAGAAATTGGTACCGGCTTTCTCGTACTCGGCCTGGTTGAAGCTCTCTCCGCGTTTTATCGTCGCAAAAAGTATCGTTTCAGTTCCCTCTCCTTGATTTTTGGCATCAGGACTCCCGGAAATATGTTTAGTGGTTCGCGTGATGGTCACTTCGATCTTTTCGTGCTTTGCCAAGTGTAAGGTTTTTACGGCTACGAGACGATGCTGTCGATACCTCTGCGATGGAAAAGCCAATGGCTGACCAATGAAGGCGGTGGTACGCAGTTTGGAAGTTAATTCGAATGCGTCTTTCGGGGCATCTACTTCGCTTATACCTGTACGGTGTACACAGCCTCGATCACGTACGCCGTTCATATGAAGATGTTCAAACCGTGGGCGGGGTGGCAGCAGCATTTTGAATCGCTGGATCGAACCACTCGTGAGATAGCCAGGGTAGTAAAATCCGGCGAATGATCTTAATTGGGAATTCAGTTGTATCGTGAAACACGCGGTCAAGGTATGACAAGGGTATTGCCTGCCGCTTTCATAACGAGCGACAGGGTCCGGAATACCTGGTTCGGTGTTCGTCGCGTCATAGTTTGGGTCTAATTCTCCGGTACCGCCGGGAATGTTTCGTGGAAAACGTTCCCATTTAGTGTCAGCCTTCAAGCAAGCCCCTTCGCCGAGTTTCAGACCATGTGTCGATGGCGCGGGAGAGGGGATGACCCTTGGTTTGCACCAACTCCTTTCGCCTGGTGGTCAACAAGATCCATAAATGTACTTCCGTCCTCTCTGAACCTTTCCAAACCGGTTCGTATTTGCATCAACAAATATCGCGTTGATGAACACGGGGTAGCGTAGGTGTGCCGCCGCCCGTCTCGCACGTCAAACCATTCTGAACAATAATCATCTGCACGCACTAGCGCCGCCATAGCTTCGTGGCACCGGATGACCCAAGGATGTATTTTCGCTAGTACACCCGATCATTGCGAGTCCTGCCAACCCCCAAGCTCTCAGCTGATCGACGTGTGCGAATGTCAAAAACACGTGCAGTGAGACCTCTGATTGTTTAGCTCGCGCTCTCACAGTAGGTGCACCATTATCAAAGCATCGACAAATCCTCGCAACGGGCGCAAACAGCGCATTTTTCCGCGGCGAGTATCTGCCCCGCTTTCTGTAACGTTCGGTGTGCGAGCGTACGACTTTCGAAAACATGCCTACATGGGCAGCAAACGAAAGCGATCTGTATCTGTTGCAATCACATAAATCGTTAGTTTGTGGAGAAATTGTTATGGCTTCATGTTTTTATTTATTCAGGACTTTTCCAGGTCAATTTGACAAATACGTTCAGAAGGAGCCAGGTCGGTTCGGCGTGGTCGATGTTTGCGTACCTCGATCGGAACGTCATCCACTCCTAGCGCGTTCAGATTTGGGATGCGCCGATATCTTGACACCTCGCCCCATATTCTTGGTATGGCAAGCGATAGTGCGACCGGATGTTGTGAGAATTGTGTGCTACTGGCGACTTTAGACAAAACGTTATGGTACGACTTTGTGGCTGGTCATTACCTCTTCAGCAACATATTGCCAAACAAAATGTTTGTACCCCTCGTATGGATACCGACGTAGATCCACCAGGTTGCCAAGGTTGCAAATTCCAACAAGAAGGGGTTCTCGCCTCCATCTGACCCCTGACATAGTGGCGTGCACAATACGCCACTATCTTCTTTTTTTTTTATTGTTCCGCAAATATTTACGATAGGATACGCCCTGGCACTATATACGAGGACGATATGTACGTATGATGCACACCGGCTACTGAATACGAGAACGATACGTGCAATATTCTGAATGCATACGGTTATTATGCTGTTATGGACATAGGCGCTGCTGTTGCACAGCCTTACCTTTGGGTGGCGAAATAGATATCGGGAAGATAAAAGAGCCACAAAGTGGTACACTATAGCGCTCGATCTTATTGGGCCTGCTCTTGGTTATAACCTTGTATAAAAACGGCCTCCGCTTTTCAAGAATGCGAGCGTAATCATGTAACGGTGGGCCGCATTCTTCCTTGGTGGATTGTTCGCTTATTCCCTTCCGGACTTCGCAAACCCCCGTTCAAGGTGAGCGTTCTTGCAACTTCCGGACACGGATGCGGAGGGGGACACGTTTGGTTTCCTTCAGCTAATGTTCGAAATGGGGATCTCCTCCGGCGGCTACTAAATAACGTCTTGGTGGTTCGCGCGCGTGGTCGGATAATACATTGTGCCCCCTGTTGCTGCCTATGGGAGTGGCCACACCGGACGTCAAATAAACTCATTGTAGCTGTCGTCCCTATAAGAGTCCGCCTCGCAAGCGGTTCTTAACATGCATACGTCTCGCCGAACATCTCATTGCGCTTCGTGCTTAGTGCTAACAACGTGTGCCTAGTCGGGGAAAATCCGACATGATCCGTTACGAAATAGTGGGGATGCTAGGGTCTATGGTCATACGACTGCGGCGTTGCAGGGGCATCGAGTACACCCCCACCCCCCTCCCTCCGCCCACGCCACGCTTAAACGATATGTAAAAGGCGGCCGCGGTTTCCGCAAATTCGCACTTTTCGCGGGCATGATGCAGGTTGTACGTATTGTACACCATCAAGACCTCCCAATTTAAAGACTTGAGCGCAAGCGAATGTCTTGCCCGTCGTATGTACGACGTCTCGCAATAAATCGGCCACAGTATAATGAAGCGAAGCTTCGTCCGCAGAATCGGAGCAACGAAGGGACTGGGTAAGCATTCGTCTCTCGATGTTGCGGACTATTTGGTTTGACGCACGCCACTAAACATAGACTAATGGACGGTCCCACCCTTTAATGGGAATTAGTAAAAAACACATTTTATGTGGCAGAAATACATAAAACACTGTTAAGCATAAACACTTTCAACTGAGTTGGCCAACAAAATCTTGTTTCAGCAGGTCAATCGTGAAAACTTAAAAAGGAAAACAATAATGTTCCTCTGCAGAACCGCACTAAAGCAGATGGTGTAAATTTACTGAGAACATGGCTGGCGCTGTACGCCACCTTCTTCGATTTTGTCGGACGAGGCACACATCGCCATGTTGATGAGCACATGACCCTTTCCCTGAACCAGACTCGCAGTTGTCGACCCCTTCGGCAGCAGCAGAATCTCTCTCATTCTTACAACAAAACCCGCTGACAGGAATTGGCGTGTAAGCACTGCGTCGTGCCACTCATGATTGCTGTCTTGTTACTGATAAATCGTCGTGCTATCGTGAATCGGGTACGATTCCCCGGCAACGTATCTCGTTGTGGTCGTTAAGTTTGCCCTACACCCGTTTTGCATGAAATTTCGCATTAATGTACGCGGAATAGCAGCCTGATCTGTCATTCATAGAGGACAAAGTGTTTCCTGGATACTAAGTGCAGTGTGGTTTTGAAGGTACTTCTGTAGCTGTAGCTGCAACTGCGTAACACCTACTATTTCTCACGATGATGCATACATATGGTGCTAATTATAACGTACAGCAGCGGTTGGTGTTGGGGAAACCTATGGGCTGATATCCTCTTGCACGTTGCGCTACTGCTCGATTGTCGGCTGGCGTTCTCCCTTCATGTCTGCACAAGCTACAGTAGTTGATGAGTCGTCTTCCTTCGTTAACAGGGCGAGAGCGCATCCGTTGAGTTCGGTAAGGGTCGACGTGTATGTCGAATGCTGTATGGCATGTACCATACTAGCGTAGTAAAGTGCAGGGGATGCATATGTGCGAAACCCTGGAACCACCGGCTGGCTCAGCCGGCCGAGGGTAGTAAATACTTCCTCGTTTGAATCTGGAACTGTAAACGCGTTAACAACACAAGAATAAAAAAACGCTTTGTGGAGGATATCGCCCCTCTGTTCAAGTCGGTGAAGTCCTTGAATTGATAATGTTTTGCTCGAAAATATCGATGTATTGCACCGCTTACAGCACTGTAAAACAAATGCTAGAGGAAATTCACTTACTGGCCGCCACTGCCAACGCCTCGGTTCGATGCTCCTCGATGGCTGTGTGCGCGGTGA
This sequence comes from Saccharina japonica, assembly GCA_008828725.1. Classification (NCBI taxonomy): domain Eukaryota; class Phaeophyceae; order Laminariales; family Laminariaceae; genus Saccharina; species Saccharina japonica. The sequence continues at coordinate 352,209 of MEHQ01001857.1, forward strand.
TAACTCTTGACTGGTCGACAGGTGAAGGATCTTTTCGCAACGCATGAGGGTGATTTCTGCACCAAACGTAGGTGGCGCGCCGAATGTCTCTCCCGGGGGAGGGATACTGGCTGGATGCGCACAACATCAAGCTGTTTCGCAACTCTACGTACGAAGATTGTGATACCGCCACGCCGAAGCCGATGCCGGTCTACATTAACGATAACCCATGGGCCGGAAAATCAGGTTAAACACCGTTTGAGAGTCAGGAAAAGAGCTACCATCTGTGTAAGAAGGTGGCCGTGTCTTTCGAAGGCAACAATTACCGGGCGACCGATGGTGAGATCGAAGTAGCTTTGGCCAAAACGAAGGATACACGCAAGGTCGACGAAGCCACGTACGCGAAACTGGCGCGGGAGACTCGCCGGCGCCACGCGATCGAGAGGGAGCAGCGGTAGGAACGCTAACAAGCGTAAGCGCCGTCGCGTGCATGTCACCATGTAAATCATACCGCCGGTAGCGTATCGACCGACTACTCCCTTTGGGATTTTGTACGCAGACGCGTGTGCCACCTCGAGCGTGCGCAACGGACACACGTGCAAGCCTAAATGTGGGCGGGTCGCAATAGCCAAAAAACGAAAGCATGAAGAAACGACGCATGCTACGTTAGAGGTGCACCATGTTTTTTTCTGAGCTCCTCACTTAAGGAGCGTCATCCCTCACCGAAAACATAATTTTGGAGGAAAATAAAAAGTGCTGCCGGATGAGAAATCCCATGACCAAAGTATACTCTGAAACATTTTTCGTCGCAAAAATGAAAAAACGACGAATTTGAGTTAAGGAGCCCAATCGTTCAGAAAACGATCCATCCAAAAAGTGCTACCTCTACCGTAGCACGCGTCAAGCCAGGAAGGCAAAATGAACCGAAAAAGGTGAACTCGTAAAGACAGGGAGGTTAGAATAGCTTTCACGATCTAAGTCGCCAGGCCGCCTTGTGTATGATGGTGTAGTGCCATCGGGATATTGGAGGTCGAGCGAGTACACTAAGAATTTATGTTCATTGTTTCATAAGTGTTGGAAGGTTGGAACGCAAACTTTCAGTTTACGGGCAAAATTGGTCGCGACCGAGCGCAGAGTGTCAACTTGAAATATGAATTAAATAGTGTCGTCTTTCAATAAATACAGTATTGCGGATCCTGTTTTTAGTCGCCCTATCTTTGGGAATATCAACCACTTGGTGCATCTTAAATATTAGTTAGTACGGGTATACACGCTATTTCTTTCGGGTCCCAGGGGCGTATTCTCAGAGGTTCACCGCTGGTTCGTAGCGTACTTCGTATGTAGTGTGCGGCTTTAGGTTTCTTTTATCAAGCTCTTTGTTGTCGGCATATGTATGTTTCGTTTGTCTCCTAGCTTTAGTTCCCAATTTTTTCATTCACGATAGTCCTCTTTCTTGTTGGTAATCGTATGGAGCGTAATTTTACACGCACAGGTCAGTTGCGAGATTTGTCGTGGCACAATGTAGCTTTCTCTTTACCAGGTACTCCATGGCCAATACCTTTCAAGGGAAATTGACGAAAGCGTTGATGGTTTCGTACAATCTCCACCGGGCCGGGGCTGGAGTACGATCTAGTATTAATTAGAGACATCCGTGCGAATACGTGCATACGTATGCAATGCACAAACTCGTGTTCGGATCAGTAAGCAGGGTCGTCTCCCGAGGTATGTTTCAATATATGTCATACTTTGGATCTGCGACCTATTTCGATGAACGTTCGCCGCCGGTTTGCACAGTTACGAAAAACAATATTCTTCACGTCCATCGAACCACCTTCCGTACGGAACTATTGTCTGGCCAACAATGGCACTACTGATGTGTTCCGCGTGACAATGTGAGAGGAATGCCAGCGGCCACGAGTAAACATGTTTTTTTGAGGCGGGTACTCCAAACCGTGAGCTGAGCGCGGGTAGTTGGTGTTGATCGCATGTCATTCCAAGGACACTCTGGCGTGGAGGCGTCTTGGATTTCGATGGATCTCCAGGCGGGCCTGTATTTTTTCCCAAGGTAGGAAGGCCGACGGCTTCATCTCTGTTATCGTGCGTGCCGCACGCCTATAACGTATACTGGTTCATCGGGATACATTCGAAGGTTGGCTGTTGGTGGGGGGTTCGTGACATCCGTAATGTCGGAGAGTACTGATAGTTCAAACTACCAGACGAGTTATCTTACGAGAAGAGAAGAAGTGGTACTCACACACTTCCATCAGGTATCTGGCGCCATTTCCGATGATGAGACGGGTTATGTACTACACCAATAGCTTCTTGTTGCAGAAAATTTGTTTCCTCGATGCAGATCAAGCTCGTCCATAGCTTTAGCCTCGTAGCACCTCTCACACGGATATATGATAAGTGTGTGTGTGCGTGTCCGTTTGCACGTAGAAGCTCGAACTCTCCGACTCGGCTGCGTGGGCCGATTAAAGGGGGGGTACAGCTACTTAGAAAATTGACCAGTCCAGGTTTTGTCACGTTGAGCCGATCGTCCGGACCAGGTCGGGCCGGGCTGATGTGAAACTTGTAAATGGACAGGGGCGCGCCGTGAAACCTTGACAATGTGGTAGATGATGGCGCGACGTGGTCTATCCCCGAACTCATGCACAAACGTGATAGGCCGCGCCGGGCCGCGGCCCATGATAGCTGATGTGTGACATATTAGTAGTCACTCCGCCCTGTCGATGAAACCGCCCATCCGGTTTGACGAATCAGCCTAGGCCACAGATCATGCAATGTGGTGCATGCTACTGGGACTACGATGACTGTTTCGGGTGCTCGGGTCGCTATCCGGTCAACTTTCGAATGAATAATGTTTCGGCACATCACAAGTTTCGAGTGTACACGATGTACTGTATTCTGATCGTTTATTCAAATGTCTGATGATAGCCTTCGTAACGCTGTGGTTGTGAAGAGGACACTCCTTGCCGTCTCCGCGACGGAGACACATTATGACGTACTTGCAGTGGTTCGGGCCTTACGGACCGCCCGTGAAAAGCTCGTGCAGTAGGCTCAGACATAGAATATCCTGTAAACCGTGCTTGGAGCGACGTCCCCCTTCGTGCGTCTGGTGGTTGAGTCGGGAATGATAATTGCTGCCGTACCATTGAAATCCCCAGGCGAACAACCCACTGGCGCAATATTAACTCTCTTTGGAAGAACTATCAATATTATCTGTTTCCGTAATGAGTTGAAGCCCGAGAAGTTGCCGATGCATCAGTCCGCATGGAAGCCGCGCTGACGGGAGCTTGGTGGAGATAATTGTGTGGATAGGTGTGTGTGTACCTCGTGGGCCGAAAATGGGCCACGTGTTTTTTTAATTTTGTTTCCATTCAATTTTTTATGTATTCCCAAATTTTTTCGCTCATTTGTAGTCGTTACGCACATCCAGCATCACACAGTAGTCCCTTCGCCCTCCTCCCCCACGCCGGTTGCTGCTTTGCATGTGTATCGCGAGGAAACATTAGCATTTTCTTCCCTTATCGACTTGAATCGAAACACGCTCACCCATGCTACTAGAAGCTCTCAACAGTTGATTCTGTTTTTTGTTATATTTTGCAAATGAACTTAAACGTCCGACGTATTTGCGATTCCGATCTCAGAAACAACTCTTAGTACCGTTCGAGGTACTTGACAATCAGGGCGATCGACTGCAACCTGAACGATATATGAAAAAGAGGAGCAGCGCAAAAAAAAAGCACGCCGGTGTATACGTGTGCGCCTTATACGACAGGGTAACACGCGCACAGGCCCGTGCGGCGGCCTGTCAAACTTACCGGCCGTCCCACGAAAATAGCAGGCCGGTCGATTTAGATCCGTAGTCTTATATGCCTGCGCTGCCATGCCATTTGTCGCACCGGACCAACCCAGTCTTTGGGTTTACTGATTAGCCGGGACGGGCCCAGCCGGACAGAGAACAAAACAAGATGTGATTAGCTGGGCCGGGTCATGCTCCCCCGTCTAAACAATGTGATGGCCTGCGCCGGGGCCCATCCAACCATACAAAATAGTTTTGACGCGGGCCTGGCTGGCTGGCCCGGCCCAGTCCAACCCGCCAGCGTCGACCCATCGTAGGCCCAGAATTTTTTTTTCCCTGTTTCGGAAATGATATATTCACGTTACTTTGTTTCTAATGGAATGCCTGGTCAAGCCATCTATATGACGTAATAAAGATCCCCACCCCAAATATACCCGCGCGCTTGAATTTTGCAGGCCATATCGGTAGTCCAGGAGAAGGTTGCCCCACCTTTCGGCGTGTGTTTGTGTAGATATAGCTCTATCAACATTATCGAGTTCGAATACTATGGCGACTTGTTGATTGGTCTCTAAAGGTGTACACGCATTTTGCACAGGCAGGCGTCGTGGTGGCTCAAGACAGCAGTAACACAGAAGTTCTCTTATGCACTACTCCCGTAGCTGTCGAGCTGACTCGGCCAAAACCTCTGATTCAGCATATATATAATGTTACCGTCTTTTTTTCCTACCAGCAGGAGCTCCACCATGTCTTGTATATGCGAGTGTACGAGCCGGATTGTTCGGAGAGTCGGGAGTGTCCGGGGTGGTTTTCGCAATTTCGCCGGCGGTGGTTGGAAATACAAACCTATATATGAAGCAGGTGGGCAGGGTGAGAGTCAATCGAACTACGCGGGGTTAGAGACTGGTGTCCCTGTTGGATTGTCGTGTCACATTCATTCGCAGAATTTTAGTGTATATATCTACAGGATGCTCTTTAGTGCTGCTATTGGAGTCGCCGCAACCACCCACAGCGGTGATCCATCCGCACACAAACATCATCGTATTTATAGTGGTATGGACAGGCCTTGTGTCAAGGAGGGGGCGGGGGTGGTCCTTAACCGTCCGCTTGTAGAAATTTGTTATATATACTTGTAGTCGGTTCAAGTTTGGGAAGGCGTTGTATCAAGGAGGGGGGGGGGTGTCTCTTGACCGTCCCCTGGTTGAATAATTATATATACATTGTTCAGGGTTGGGGAGGCCTTGTATCAAGGAGGGGGGGGGGGACTCTTAATCGCTCCTTGTTGAAGTTTTATACCGGTATATACTAGGGAATAACTCCCCCCACGTAGGCAAGATGAAAGCAACCCTAACATACTCGCACCTTGATACTAGACTTAAGAGATGTATACTGATGAATGCTATTGTACCAAAGCTAAAATACGCAGTAAAAGTATGGGAAGGTAATGCGAAGCTCGTAACACAGCTGGAAACAGAACAGATGACAGCAGCTAAAAAAATACTAGGATGCTCAAGTACGACGAGTAGTACAGTATTGAGAGCAACACTGGGAATGTACCCACTTAAGACAAATAGAGACGTGCGTAAGTTGAAATGGCAATATAATGCAAAAATCATGCCAAATAAGAGGTTGCCCGCCATAGCGGATAAAGCTGTATGGGAGGAAGTAATCAAGGGGCGGGCTGGAATAAGGTGGGATAGCGTAGTCGAGAAAGGATGGAAGGATATAGGAAACCAAAAATAGATGCGGCCCATAGAGAAACTCAGCGGATACAAGACAGAAGTAAAATCAAGGATAGAAAGAAGGGAAAGGCTAGCGCTAAGACAGAAGGTGGAAGGGGAAGAACACTTAGAGATATACGGGGGGTTGAGAGAAGGAATAGGAATGAAAAGGTATCTGCACAGCCCAATGGACTTCGCGAAAAAACTGAAACTGCGATTTCGTGTAGGCGACCTGGACCTGCCAGAAAGGAAAAGGAGGTATACCAGTAGCCGGGAGGAGGAGGAAGTAGATGCACAGATGTGCCCATGTGGCAAGGCCATAGAGAGTAGAATACACATTTACAGTGGGAGAATGTGAAAGGTACAAGGAGGAAAGGGATGTGTTAGAGGAGGAGATGATAAAAATAGACGAGTGTGACATGGAGCAGTTGGGTACACTAAAAAGTAGCGAGCAAACGATCACTATCTTAGGAGGTAGATGGTGGCCGCAGGCGGCGAAACAGGAAGGGGATAAGATTAGCAAATAGTTTCTTTGTAATATATGGATCAACGTAATGAGCGCCCAAGTGTTGTCGGTGTCTCTATTAGGAGAAGGAACGGTGCTCCGTCTCGAAAGGGATGCGTGGTCAATGGCCAAATGACTAAGGCAAGCAACAAATGAGTACGCCTTCCCCCCCCACCCCCCCCGCCCCCACGGCCGTAGGGCCACAAGTGTGAGCGGCTTGTTAAATAATACTCAATAGGGAGGACAATATATATTTCCGCTGCATTATTATTTCGTGTGCTTTTTATGAGTGATGAACGTTAAAGCTTATGCTACACATTGTCGGATGTCAAGAATACTTACTGTATATTACGATAATGTTAGGCAAAATCATTGAAGGATTGCTTGTGATTACCAAATAATAAGCGGGCCACTATCCACACGCTATGACGCAATCCACTGATCAGATAAATTGACACACGCACGCATTCAACCACGTACCAACCGACCCACACCCACACCAAAACCCACCCAGACCCACCCATCCACCCACCCACCCACCACCGTACGCACCAACCGATCGACACAGCACCAACCGATCCACTCGCCCACTACAAAAGCGGTGTGTAATCAGTTTACAGCAGGACAGGACGCACAGCAGCAGCAGCAGCAGCACCAGCAGTAGTAGTAGTAGTGTATAACTCATCTGCTGTTACGGGGAGCGACCCTGTAGGCTCCACGATTTTGTTATATTTTCTACGAAGTCTTCTTAAGGGCAAAGCATCGAGAGCAATCCATAACCAACACTTGATCTACCAGTTTGAACTCGAGGGGTAGAGTGCAAGATCCCACCATTTTTTTATTAGGGGTGCGTTGCTGCCCCAGGAGTTGGCAGCGCGTAAGGACCCCTTTCCTGCGGCGATGCGTGTGACTGATCCGTGAGCGATGGCGGTATCGGCCATGGCGAATGGTTTAGCGTGTTCTCCGGAGTGATCGCCTCCAGGGCGCGCCCTCATTTGAAGTTGGACACGGGGACCTCGTAAGCCTTTTTGCAAGTCTGTCATCGCCTCGAAGGCTGCCAACGCTGGGTTGTTGTGGCAGACTTTACTGTAGTAGCCGAAGGGCAGAGTAGCTTGGCCATGTAGATAGCGGCAGGGCTTGTGGGGGGAATTCCATCCCGTACGCGAAGTAGAAGAAAATGCAGTGTACCTTTAGTGCTCGCTTGACTTCGGATTTGTCAGCGTTCGCCTCGGAGCACTGCTGAGGGGACGTCGGCTCGGGTCCGTTCCTTGCTAATGCCATGGAAGTCGTTGCACCTAATGTGACCGCGGGTATGGCGCGTCGCTTGCCTTTGTCCTCCCGAAAGGGAATCCTATGTTTGCCGGGTTTGGAGAGTGGCTTGTCGGAAAAAACGGCGCACTCCTCTTCGTTTTCGCCGACCTCTACGCTCACATATTTGTCTCCAGCAGAAACGTGGCCCCATTCTCGTACGGACTTTACCACCGCGGAGGTTACGATGCTGGCGAGTCTGCCTGTGAGTGGCCCTCGAGTGTGTTTGGGTTGGTTCTAAGGGGTGCCGGCACGATTTGGTGGTGATTAGCATGTTCGTCACCTGTGCCAAATATGTCTTTGATGCTGGCGCCTCCGGCGGTATAAGCGGCTACTGCGGGTCTGGCCAGGGGGGGGCTACGGATCCTCGGCCAAGGATCTTGAGATTTGAGGAAGTCCGTGCTTCCCTGCGCGACCTTATTGAGGAACTTGTCGAAGTTTGTTTCCACGAACTGGCCGCGGGCTTGTATTTGAGGGGTGTGAAACTCGCCTAGGTTGAGCCGTAGCTCGTTCAGCTGGTCGATGCTGCCCTCCAAGCCCGTACGCCTTGTAACAATGACTCAAAATACCCAGCGTGCCTACCTGCTACGACCTCGGTGAAACGACGACCTTGCCCTCGGAGGGTGCTCCGGTTAACGGTCCGAAAACAGTACGCCTTCTCCACGACGTACGGCGCGTCCGACGGTGCGTTCGCGGCTCGTGTGTATGGTTGCAACTCGGCGGCCTGCGGTGGTCCAAGCTTGGCCCTTGTTGAGGGTCATGATCCTCAGTATTTCCCTAGCGTTACATGCGGATTGCCCAGAGAGGGTTGACTCCATGTCGAGGATTGGCAAAATCTCTGGTACTGTGAGGCGGTGACCCGACTTGGAAATTTGCTTTTCGTCCACGTGAGGCACCATATTTGTATTGTTGCGTTCGACGGTTAGCATTGGGCTGCAGCGGCCGGGTAGGAGTTTCTTCAGCACAACCACCCTCAAGCGAGCGAGGGCGTCCTTCGAGGTATGGTGGGACAACCCGATGTATGCGGTGTCGAGAGGCATAGTCCATGATCCTTGACGGGTGAACGCCGTAGTTATGGCGTCCAAACAGATGACGGGGTCGCTAAGAGGGTCTATCGGTTTGTCTTCCCAAGTGACTCTACATTTCTTCAGTTGGAAAAGCGAAGGATTCTCCGTCTTCGGCACTCCAAGATCCATATCTAAATCCGAGAACCAATGCTCCTTTCGTCTGATGTGTGGCCAACGGGGTGAACCGACTCAGGCCTTATTACTTTGTCCCAGGAACGGGTTACTGGGCCTAGAATGGAGCCCTGTTGTAGGGAAGGTAAGCGCGGGCACCAAACGTTGGGGGTCTGTGTAGCAAACTTATTTGCCTCGCGGGTCTGGTTTTTGTTGCTGGAGTTCATGACGTTGTAGTGCCTGAAATAGAGTAGTTTTAATAAAGGATTGCGGCATCGCATGGAGAAGTGGATGTCGTGAATGTCTGTTTACCGTACCGATATAAGTCGTTTCTCAAGTCAGGGTTGGTTTTGGCTGATTCTTGCGAACTGGATCGGGTGGAAGAGGGAGGTTGCTGTCTTAAAAAAACTCGCTCAGCGTGCGTTGCTGTGCAATAGAACAGAGGCGCAATGGAAACTGCATGCGGTTGAAGCGGCGTGCGCAATTGAGGGCAACTCGCTTGATGTTGGGGCTGCAGAATGATGCGGATTGAAGTGGGTGCGTGGTATTCTCCAGTTGATCGCATGTGGCATATAGCATGCATTCATTTAACGTGGTGAACAGCAGTATGCGTTTAATGGTGGGAGTTTTCCCGCACCGGGAATGATCTCGAGTCATTTTGATTTTCCAAGTCAGTCAGTCGTTGTCGTCATGCGCGCGATGTTTCGTCCGGATAACAGTTGACACGTTGCCGCCATGACAACGTTACATAGCGAAGGTCAATTATTTCTTGCGAACGAATTGAGGTGTTGACGGGGAACCCGGTTACTCCGTTTGATTCAGCTATGCTGTGTATTGGTTTGTTTTCTTTATCTGCTTTGGTTGTAACCCTATAAGTATACTCGCACTACCTGCGCTATACCAGGTACGCTGTTGCATCCCTTACCTCTCACGCAACGGAGTAAACGCAAACCAAACTAAACCCCTGGAAACCCAACAAAATATACCCCTCTCAGAGGAGAGCTCGTCATCATCTCCCCTCAAAGTGGCAAGCGCTCACCTTCACTGTCAGGGTTGTAGGCTCATCAGTGCTCACCTTGACTGAGATCAAGCAACGGGGGCGCTCACTTCGCCACAAAACTAGACGACAGGAAACCCAACGGCACACAAACCTACCAGATCCCAGGAAACGCTTAAGCACACAAGCCTCCGAGAGGGGCTCACCTTGACCCCCCTTCTCAGCGGTAGCAGAAAATAGTACCACACTTGCAAGGTGCCACCGCTCATCAGTGCTCAGCTTCACTGAAATGAGTCCACGGGGGCGCTTACCTCGCCATTCCGTTTGTCCTAGTCGGCAAGGTATGCACCTCACTCTTCAACTGAAATCAGCCGACGATTACACGTCTCCCGCATGCTATCTTACTCAGAATACCGGGCATACCAAGTATACTGCCATATAGCCCTAACAGCAGCCAATATGCACATGTCATGCTATCTTCCCAGTTATACCAAGAATAGCATCGTGCAACTCCAACAACAGCCGATATGCAAACATCCCAAACTTGCTATCATACCAAGAACTCCAAGAATATATTTAGACTACTACGGTGCAAACCCAACAACAGACGATATGCAAACATCCCAAGCTTACTATTGTACTATTGATACGACTACCGCGCTGGTATGTTCAGGTAGTGTCTGGTATTAACATCAATAATAGTAGATATTACCGGACACTGGGTGTGCTGGATGTCGACGGGTAGAAAGGAAGGTTTAATGTGAAGAACACACACACACAAACACACATAACCGGTCGCCCCGGCGGTCTAACTGGTAGCCAAGAAGCCTGTTGGGTCGGATGTCGAGGGTTCGATTCTCCCTATGAAGGATTTAATTTCCAAATTGTTAGGGCTGTCGAGAGCGCATATTATAGTCTGCGCATATTATAGTCTGGGTAAGCAACATCCAACGAGCGTTGACGAAGGAAGAAAGTGCTGAAATATTCTAGCGATAAAATGCAAGGCAAGGACCGTAGTGGAGGAGGAGGGAGAGGAGCCTACTTTGTGACCCCGGATCTGAGTTACGACTAGGGGGGGAGACATACGGAAGGGCCAAGATAATGAATGGGATGGAAACAAGAAAAATGGTATAAGTTTACCTGGTATGGTTCATTAATAAACGGATCGTGCCAAAGCGCGGTTTGTTTTACGTGCGTAGCATGGCCTGCCGCACCGCTGACGAAATGACTTGGGTAATATGGGACGAGAATACTCGTATTATTTCCGTGGTTGCACAATGGTGTTATTAATACTCATATCAATACGAGTAGGCGTATTTTATGTAGACGAACCTGGTATGTTTTTTATATATGCACATTTACAGTATGGCAAATTAGAGTGTGTGTGTTCTTCACATTAAACCTTCCTTTCTACCCGTCGATATCCAGCACACCCAGTGTCCGTGCCGATTCTTCATCCTAAAAAGGTACCAGTTCTGTGGTCACAAAACTGCGACACAGAGATACTACACTCAGTGCAGTAAGCAGAGCAGACAATGCAACGCCATATACGACAGGCAAGACCTACCCTGCTAGCAATCCAGGTGCATGCAAGAGAAAAAAAGAGAAAAAAGAAAAAAGCGAAAAGAAAAAATAATAAAAAGTAAATATACTGAAGCAAATCAATAATCAAGCAACCAAATAAAAAGCATGACAAAAAAAGAAAGAAAGTGTCGTGCTTCTCCCAGAGGAGATGCGACCTCCAATAAAAAAGCCACATGAAATGAAAGAAAAGAAAATGAAATGGACCGAAACAGCGCCAACAGAGCAAGACTGTGAACGACAGGATAGGACAGCCAGCCGGAGCACACCGAAGGCCAGCCGAGGCAGGTTTGTGCCCATAGTACAGGCAGGTTCTACCAGTTAGTCGGTCTGGCACCTACTCTGTTTGCCGTCTCTTTCCTGCTTTCGTCCGTCCTGGTTTCCCTATGACCCCCCCCACCCTCCGTCTCCCTTCCCTTGGGCGCCACCCATACAACGGGTACGTGGCACTTCCAACTCAATTCCGTTTCGTTCTCGTGTAACACACGAGAGTCCCGGAAAGAGAACGGGGAATGACAAAACCAAAATGAATACGTACGTAGCTAAGCCACCAAAGAAAGTCCTAGGACAAATACGGAAGGCGGAGAAACAAAGGCAAAAGCGATCACGGTAACATAAATAAGTGAAACAAAGTAAACGAAGCAAATGATGCGAGGGGTTGTAGCATCGCTGTCGTGCCCCCCTTGAGAAGCAACAACAGGCAATACAACAAGCAAAAAGAAAAATGAAAAAAAG